>CAIGQV010003909.1:28760443-28860554 GCA_903798115.1 Danio jaintianensis
GTATTGAAATGTAATTAATACATTATATAAAAGGCTTATTTGGTAATGGCAGCTTAAAGATACCTCTCATATGGAGAATGAAATCACATGCATTGCTCAGGTGTAATTTTTTTCACAGACTGCAACAGTGTGTAAACATCTTGATGGTTCTGTGGGTCTCGTCTATCAAATCTGATCTTTAATTTGTATTTTATATTCAATTAGATAATTGATTCAAGTCAGGAGACTGGCTGGACCATTTGAGCAGCTTTATTTTCTTTCTCTGAAACAATTTGAGAGTTTGCTTGGCTGTGTTTTGGATCATTGTCTAGCTGAAATGTACACCCTGGTTTCATCTTCATCATCCTGGTAATGTAGATGTTGGACTGAAGCAGCTCATATTAATTTACAATTACAAAGGGCAGAGGGTTGCTGAAGAACTACAGAGAGGTTTCAGCTGCTGTCTGGGCTTTCACTGCCTTTCTGCAACTCCCTTTCTTCCTCTGTTCAATACTTTTTTTTCCTGTGTAGTTTTATTTTATTACACATAACTTCATTTGTGATCTAATTAGTTTAGTTTTCTTTGCATATATGTATATGTTTTTGGTTGTTACCAACATCTGGTGAAAATTTCAAGTCAACAGCACCTTTAGAAATATGTTTTCTGAGAAAAATGGTGACATGTTCAATACTTATTTTTCCCGCTGTATCTTGTGACACTGAAATAATGGGCTGCTAAAAATTCTGCCTTGTTTTTTTTTTTTTTTAATGTTATGCATGTTCCATTTTAGATTAAAGTAGAACATGATTCTCTTCAAAAAAGTTAATGTGACATTGATTTTTGTAGAAGTTCTATTTTTAACTGACATCAAGAAAACATTAAATATATCTGAAAATAGTAACAAATGAACGGACATCATTGATTTGTAAAAGAGATACGTATTTGCTTTGAGTTTTTTCAGTTGCTGTTATATTTTTGAATGTGTCCTAATATGTGTATTAATATAATCAATTTAATATCCCATTCTGGTATCTAGAAAGAAGAAATGCAGATGTACAAGTAGTTAGTACATCTCAATAACAGCAGGAATGGGTGAAATGAGTTGATTACCTATGCATAACTCACTCTGAAAAACAAATAACTTACTATCGATTAACCAACCTGTTTAGAAACTCCTGTAAAAGTACATTATCATTTATTAATCGAACAAGTGTCCCGCACTGGTGAAATATCAGCCGTTTAATCAGCCTGTCATCAATTAAAAGCACTTTCGTTTGCTTTACATTCATGGCATAGCAGTGAACAAATGAATTTGTCAAAGAAAATATATATAGCAGCTCTTTTTCATTACATAAGTAATATACAGCACTAAAAGAGACATCTCTTCTAAGTGCTAAAGGGTGGAATTAACCAGCCGAGAAAAAATTAAGCATAAAGGCCATTAATTAACACAGCCCTGTACTTGAATCACAGTAATTGTGTTATGCTCTTTCTGTGTAGATATTTCATCCATAGAGGCTGTTATTAAAAACACTTCAGCGGTCACTTTCAGGAAACATGTACTTTTAAGTTTCATGGGAATCACTGTAAATATTATTTGTTGTTCTCAGACTTCTTTCTCTTTCCTCTTTTCCACAGAATGAGAAACCGCTTGGTCATTCAGCAAGCAGGTCCAGCAACATTTCAAAGGTATGAAAATCCTTTTCCTCTTCCGCTGAGACGTTAGCATTGCGGGAGGTCTAAACCTGCTGTCTGCAAACACTTTTTCCTTTTCTTTCTCTCTGACTTTATTCCATCAGGATTTCTGAGGAACGCACTTCAGACAGAAATATATTTATCTGCCTGATGCAAAGGAGATTGGAAGGACATTTTGTGTGACCTAGTAGCAAATAAAAAAAGCACGGCAGACAATAAAATATAAATAAATAAACCCAAGAGCTTGTTTTATACTTGTGTAGACTCTTTTGCTGAGGTTTTTTTTTTCCAGGTCAAGGTAGTGTTTTGCTGTTTTTCTTATTTCCCCTCTCCACATTTAAAAGCACATGTTTATCTGTCTGATATTTAATGAAAACCATTTGCCATGGGCTTTAATCATATTCTATGTGACTGTGCAGATTAATGTGAATGCGTGAAGGTACTCATTTTCACTGTATACTTTGTTCAATTTGAGTTTTTACATTATTGTTGCTGCTACAAACTTCTCGGTTGGGCTGATCGTTTTATTTAAAGGCATAGTTTATCTAAAAATGAAAAATTGCCAACTATTTACTCTCCTTCAAGTGGCTGCAAACTGGCTGGAGTGGCTTTAAGTGGCTGGAGTTCCTTTTTTCAGTTGAACACAATAGAAGATATTTTGAAGAATGTTAGAAATTGACATCCATAGCAGGAAAAACAAATACTATAATACTGTCTTAAGACATATTTTATTTGAAAGTTTTAATCAGTAGTTGCTTTATAAAAATCTCCTTAGAATGTGTTTTACGTTCTTGCGTTGTTTGAAGAAACACATTCAGACACTATATTAAAAATAAAGCAAAGTGAAGCTAGAATTTGCCTGTTTATTTTCTGTTTTGACTAGAGCTGCACAATATATTGTTTTAGCATCGATATCACAATGTGCACATGTGCAATATCTAGTCATTATTATGGTTGACCAGGCTCCAATTCAGAACATGTGTGGTCTGTGGAGTCATTGCAAAGTTTAATCCTAAGAGAGAGCAAGTTTATCATTTGCATGTGTTTTTAAGGTCTGTGACAGTGCAAGTATTTCAAGCAAGTGTGTAGCTTTAACAATCATTAATTGTATTTATTTATTCATGCGATGAAGACTACAGTGTTTTTTTACATTTGATTATTCAAATTATTTACCTGAAAACTTCCCAGAAAACCATAAAGCATTGATTTAATTTGTATCTTTGCTCTATTGTGTTTATCTGCTTTGTGATTACATTTTTTTTGTTTATTTTATGCAGATAAAATGTATATTAAAAAAATCCCAATTAATCTACAGTTATAAACTATTTCTAAGTAGAGCTATTCAATTCATCTGCAGTAAAAAAAATTTATATCATAATATATGTTGCAGAAAAAAAAAGCTATAAACCATTTCAATGCTTTTAATATGAAATAAAAGCCATGTTGGAGCTGCATTCAAAGAAAGCGTGTGATCTCACCCTATTCAAATAAACCCTACCCCGCATTCCTATTGATTTTACTATTTAAAGACACCAAGCTCAATATTAGAGAGAGCGAGTTCATGCTGGGATCATGTCTGTCAGGCACTTTCATTCTAACATGGATCTCTTCCTCTTAGTGGAGATTTGTTGCACTTCTGCGTAACATTGAGCCTCTTAACAGATAAACCCATTACATGAACTAATAGATGTCAGGGTCACCGGCTCCAAGAAACGTTCCACTGCTTTAACTCCAGACCTCCGGATACTGAGAACTTCAGGTTCACGCTGCAGAATGTTCAGGCTGTTTTCTTATTTCGTTTGAAAGGACAGTCTAAATCAGTTATATATATTTTTTATAACAATAAAAGACGTCAAAAAAAACAACTGCATATAAAGCCCCAGAGTTCACAGGAAGCTTACCTTTGACCACCTTTTGAAATCTACTTAAATTGTGCACAAGTTTAGATGGACTTTGTACTGAGTGAAAACAAATTAGAAAACATGACAGCAGAATGAAAACGCAGCAAAAATGTGAAAAGTCCAAAAAATATCTGAACGAAGACCTATCATGTTTTATATGCTATATATTTGCAAATTTCTTAGGCCTCAAAATAATCAGTATGATCGAAACTGTGCCATTTAAAGAACATCTGTGAATAACCTAAATGCCTTCTGTTTTCTGATGGATAGTTTGAACTCATTTGCAAATAAAAAAATTATTCCTTTTGGAATAATTGTAAAAATGTCCTCCTTCAGTTTGTGATCCTTGTACCTTTTCGCTGTAAAACCTTTCGTGTCAGGTGGTTCTTAGCCTTTGCTATCTGTTTATTATCCCACTTATTCCATGGTAATTTGCCATGGTTTATGCAAGTTGAAACTAGTAATGCTCTTGGCTACACAATATATGACTGAATCTTTGCCATTTATGTTTGAGAGAGTGTTTGTATGTAAATGCAATAAAAAAAAAAAAAATTTAAGTACATATCTCATAGTAACATGTTAGCTACCTCTTCGCTAAAATATTTTTTGGGCATATTTGTAAATTGGTTGATCTTCATCAACTCCCGTGAAGTGTATGTTGATGTACTTGAGATTACACAAAGAGGAATTAAGGCTCCAGCAACTGTCAGTTACTATGGTTACTATTAATATTACTACTAATGTTTGAGGAAAGCACATTTATTTCGAACTGTGACTAAAACTACCTGTGCATTTAAAGATTTTATTACATACCTTCCAGCCAATCAGAATCAAGAATTTCAACAGACCATGAATAATGATATTTATGATGCAAGCACAGCAATAATGTTTATATTGTCAGTAAAATATCAAGATGAACTCTTACTTGATAAAGTCTAGATGGACTTTGCACAGTCAGTGCCCTAAATGTTCATGCTTTCAAAACCCTTGTTGAATGAAAAGTTGTCTGTATTTACTTTCGAAGCCTCATGTTGTTGCACATGTTCAATTGAGTGTTTACATGCACCGAGGAGCATCGAGATGATGTGTTCATCCCCACGGAAAGAAACGTCCCATCATTCCAGAGCTCATTTGTCTCCGACAGGATAAATAACATGAGTGGTCCCATTACGGTTGTTATCGGTTCAGTGTCCGACACGCACTCGTGCTGAGTGACGAGGGTTTTGACTGTCGACAAACCCAAAGGGTCCTAATCGGGGTCCATGGGGTGTTCCTGTCAGTCCTGTCACTTCAGCCACACATTAAGCAATCAAACAAAACGACACACTCAACTGATCCATGTCAGGGATGTTATTACCCACAATCCTCCTGCGTGGGTTCATCTACTCCTTAAAAGGATAGTTCAGCTTTTTACAGCTTTATTCATCCTCATCGTCATTACAAACCAGATTTCTTCTGTGAAACAAGATTTTTTTAAATGATATTTCAGTGTTTTTCTCTTTGTATACGTCAGTATGGTTGTTTATAATTGAATTATCTTTGCAGTGTATTTAGTGATTTTTTTCTTTTTCATGAGCTAAAAGTAAATGTGAAAACTATTGCTATTGCTATTACTATTGCTCCCAATTCGCGTCCTAAATAGCATTCAAAAATCAAGTTAGTGTGTCATAGTATTTTAAAATGAGTATTTTGAAGGGGCACAGATAGTCTACTATTTATGGTAGAAATTTGAAGTGCAGATCCATGCATATTTTAATCGCTAATATTTTCCACAAAACGTTGTGTGTTGAATGTAAACTCGATTAGAACTACAAACAAAAGTAAAAAAATGTCTACAAACTACAAACATGGCAGACATTTTAGATCTACGGTTAAGTGCAGTGGCTTTGGTAAAGATATTTGAATGATTTTTTTTTTTCTTTTAATATTTAACCTACTGGAAAATATGTATTGTATTATGAAATTATATAATAATGTTTTATTGTATATGTATTATTATATTGTATTTCCCGCATTATATTATATATTATATCTGCAACAATAATGTGAACTTTTATAAAGATATATTTGGTCATTACCTTCTAAATGCATAATTATGCAAACACCTGAGGAGATTTCTCTGCGTGATTAACCTGCTGCTGCATCTCTAATATGCTAGGAAATTAAATATGAAATAAATGTGGATGATGTGATAACATGATTGACAGCACCGCAACTAAGCAACAAAAGGGTCTGTTAATGAGGGAATAGTATGTCTGTACATACATTTAGGAAGTAGTACATGTAGGCGAATTGAGATGCAGCATATATCATATTTAATACTTTTTTGCAAAACATTTTAAGAGCTTGATATTATTCAGGTTGAAACCCACATGCCTTTCTGCTGTAAAAACTTTAATGATTTTTATAAAGCATGCACAAGAATAACTTGTATATTGTTAGTCAAATTAATATGTACACCTACTTTATTACCCATGCATATGGTTAGGCTTCTGAGAATGAAGCTTCTGATCAATATTTATTTGTTCAACTCTTAATTAATGTATTGCATTGCAACATGTTTTCCCATGCACACCAACCTAAAGAAAATGACAGAGCTTTGATCATGTAGCATTTAATTAATTATAAGAATGCTGCTGTTGTTCTTTTAACAGCTGCTTGTTCAATGTAAAGGTGGATGTAATGTGACAACTGATGTTTCTATGCATAGAAATGTAATTGTTTTACAAACTGTAAAAAGTGATTCGTTGACCATACTTTAAAAATGCGAGTAAACCCGTTGCCTTATAATTAATTAAGTTCATGAACTATGGTCATAATTTATACAAAATTAAGTCAATTTAAAGGAACAAAATAGGCTGATTTTAATAGTCCCCCATCCCCTCCTCCCCATTTTTTTTTATCCATTCTGTCAAGCTTTTAGCTTAGCGTAGCATAGATCATGAAATTGTACTAGACTATTAGCATCTCGCTTAAAAAAATGACTGAAGAGCTTTCCGGAGTTTTCCTATTTCCTACACAATTATTAGTTACATTGTATACTGAGACTGACGGAAAATAAAAAGATATGATATGACTAGGAACTATACTATAATTTTGACCTACTAATCAAGGAATTGTGCTGTCATACCATGGCTATGCAATGATATTACGCAGTGCCTGAAAATCAGCTAATTTATGTCAATATAACCAATAAAACTATCAAAACTCGATGGTCATTTTTGATCGCGATGCGAATGGTCTAATCTAATTCAATGATCTATGCTAAGCTATAAGTTAAGCTAAAAGTTCTCCCGCCAGACATGGAGGTTGGATGAATGGATTAAAAAATGGTAAAACTCAACCGTTTAACTCTAGTGGACTTTTAAAATCAGCCTACTTTGCAAAAAAAGTGGAGAGTTGCTTTAACAGTTCCAAGTTACTACGGTTTACTCCGTTTTTTTTTAAGTAAAGTCAACTTGTCGCTTTTAAAGCAACAGGTTTACTCAATTTTTGTAAGTAATTAATTACTTTTTACAGTGCAGTCAGTTTTTTTTTTTTATATATAAAAAATTAATTGCGTAATATTTTGCTTTAAAATAACTTAAAGTTGTTCTGTTTCAAATTTGATGCCACAAGTTATACTGATATTAAATTAATAGTTTTGTGATTCTGTCTTTTATACCTTCTTTTGAATTTACCCTAATTCCACATCTGTGAAAAACAAAAAGCGAACAAAGTTTGTTAGTAAAATAATAAAATAAGATGTTTGGTGAACAAAACTTGATGAAACGCACACATAATTCCATGCTGAAAACACAAATTTTGTATAAGTGATGTTTATTTTTAATAAGCATGAGTGTATGCAGTTTGTGTTGTGGAACAAAATGCCCAAGTGTTGTGAAGTTGCATACCATTGTTTACCAAAGACCATATGTTACTCCTGAATTGAAAATCCTCATTATGAAAACCCACAGTGGCCAATTAGCCTTCTGTGCTTGACATCGGAACTTTGGCACACTCCTCATCCTCTCCTCAAGTGTGCGTTTGAAGAGGGCAGCATGTCTTTGGTTGGTCGGGGAACATCTGTTAGAGGAACGTCTGCCTCGTCGCATCAAATGTCAAATCAAAAATGACTGACAGGCTTTTTAGCAGCATCTGTGTTCATTTCCATAATCGTTCAGTAGACGTATTGCATGACTCAAATTGTGCGGTTGATAATGTACCATCAATTAGCCGCAGAGTTAATATGCTGCCAGAAAATTGGTTCAGGTTGAACAGTCTGGAAACAAAACGCTGCTTGTTTGAAATGCTTTTGTATTTAGTGCTGCTTGCCATTCTGTTTCTGTACGCAACTTCTTCCTAATTTGCTTTTGATTGCTTTTTTAGACTCAATCCAAAAGATCACGCGCCGCTCAAATCCAGCTTATTATGAAACAAACGTACTGTTGAACACTGGTGTTTTTTATAACGTATGCAACAATGCTATTTAAGAAAAACCTAAGATGTGTAATCATTTGTGTCCTTATATGCAATCACATGAACTTTTATTGCTCAAGTTTCTAATTCAGCAGTTTTAAATAATTTATTTGAATATGCCTGAATTAGAAGTGATTTCTAGACCTATGTAACAGTTTAGTATCTTTTATTTTTCAACTATTGACTTGTTTTTAGACATTTTATGAGCATGCTATTTTTTGTTTTTGCTAAGATGAAAAATAAATAAAAATTGGGTAGAAATTGGGATGATATAAAAAAATGATTACTGGACTGAAATGGAGTTTTTAAAAGTAAAATCTTTAGACCCAATAATTATGTAGTACAATAAAATCAGTCAATGTGTATTTTTTTTTTATTAATGTTTGGAATACATTGTTATTATTTTTATTTCAAGATGTAATATAATTTATTAGAAATGATATTTAAGTTGGCGCCAATAGCCTAGTGGTTAAGTGCGCCAACATATAGCACTGTGGTGCACATGGCCACCCAAGTTCAATTCCCGACTCGAGGTCCTTTACCGACCCTTCCCCTCTTTCTGCTCCCAATACTTTCATGTCTGTATCCTTCACTGTACTTTCTAATTAAAGGTGAAAAACCCCTAAAAAATATTAATTATAGAAATGATTGTCAATTCAACCACATGTACAGGACATACAGAGTTACTCTCAGACCCTAGGTGCATAACAGATAATATTAATACAAGAAGTAGAATTTTTAAGAAAACAAAATTACAATAAATACAATTACACATATAATCTAAAAATTCTAAGTAAAAATAAAGATTTTATAGAATACAATTACAATTAAGGGCACATGGCAAGGAGGGCAAACCAGAGGTTTGCAGATGCAAACAGTATATAGTGCAAAAAGCTTGTAAATATGATAAAGTCTTAATAATATACAGACCTGTTAAGTTATTAAAGACCTAGAAAAGTCATGTAATACGATACAGCACAATAATACCTTTTTATTCAAATACTTTTTATGTTTAGAATGTAAAACAGTTTTTGCTCTGAGGAAATAGAGTTTTAAAAAGTAGGGGTTTTTTGGGGGCCTGAATTTTTGTAAAGTGTAAAATCAAGTGAATCTTGATTACGTATAACACTAATAAGTAATGCGACCTTCGAAAACTGTGGTGTTTAAAATTTTCGCCCACTGTTGTCTAGAATAGTGCTTCATCTTTTATGACATGACATTTTGGACAAATATATTCAAGGTCATTATTTGAAGTGCCCACATATCTACAATAAACCCGAAAGCTGATGAAAGGGCAGTGCACTTACGTCCTCACATGTTCCCATTCTAATTTCTGTTCATGCAGATGTCCGATTAAATGTCCATTTAAAAATCTAAACAACTTTTCAAAAGCAACTTTTATTGCATTTTACATACATTCCCATGAATATTAACTCCTCAGTTCTGTAACATGTTGAGGTTTTATTTATTTTAGTTGGTCTCATTCAGTTTGTTTAGCAACTTTTTTTTTTTTTTTTTTTTGGCTCTTCTTGCACTCGTGCTTATGTCGTGGGCTGAGGAAAGGTTTTAGAGCGTGTAATTCTGGCCCAAGATGCTGGGTCAGTGTGTGTGTGTGCGTGTGTGTGTGTGTGAGTGAGATGAATGGAGGCATGGAGAAGAGAAAACAGCCTCCCAGAATAACACCCGTCACTGGGAGCAGTTCAGCCCTCCAGAGGATGACTGCACACACACACTCTTTACTGGAGAGATGGGAAGATGGGCTTTTATTATTTAACCAAAATTTACATTTTCATATATTTTTTTTCTCCTACAGTGTTTTGTTTTTTACTAATAATACTAATGTTTTACTAACAATGTTAAAGTCACTTTACTTTACTTTAAGGAAGACTTTTCAATGTTCAAAGACAAAAATAGGTTATAGATATTTTTAGAAGAAGCCTCTTTTGCATTTATTGAAAACATATATTGCAATTTAAATTAAATATATATGTAATTTATTTGTTACTGTAATGACAAAACTGAATTTTCAGCATCATTCCTTCAGAAATCATTCCAATATTGTTTATACGTTCATTATTGTTGTGCTGCTACTGTATAATGCTACACATTTATTGTTAATAATTTATTGTTATTATTTATACACACAGTTGAAGTCAGAATTTTTTGCCTTCCTGAAATATTAGCCCCCCTGTATATATATTTCTCCCAATTTCTGTTTAACGGAACGAACACATTTCTAAACGTAACAGTTTTAATAACTAATTTTAAGAATTTATTTCCTTTATCTTTGCCATAATTACCATACAATATTTTACTAGATATTTTTCAAGATACTAGTATTCAGCTTAAAGACTTAATGAGATTAATTAGACAAGTTAGGGTAATTAGGCAAATCATTGTATAGCAATGATTTGTTCTGTAGACAATAATAAATATATATTGCTTAAGCTAATAATACTGACATTTAAAATGGTTTTTAAAAATAATTAAAACCGCTATTTATTCTAGCCAAAATAAAACAAATAAGACTTTCTTCAGAAGAAAAAAATATTATAGAAAATACTGTGAAATATTCCTTGCTCTGTTAAACATTATTTGTGAAATATTTGAAAAAGAAAAGAAAATTCACATGAGGGCTACTCATTTTAACTTGAACAGTGTATATAATGTATAAATGTAATATATAATGACTCCACAATCTGAACTGTAGGTCACCTTTTCCTGTAATGTTCTGTGAGTATTTAAGAAAAACATAAAATAAAGTAGCTATTCATATGCCGATTCCTCTGAAAAGTATATACTTGTTCATGGTTTATGCTATCAAATAATTTCTTTTGTTTGTTTTGAGCAAATCAACCATTAAAGAAAATGTAATATTTACTTAACTAATATGAGAGAAGTGAACAATAAAAACACCACAACTAAAAGCACAAAAATATACAAGTAATTTTCCCTGTAATCTGCGTGTGCTCACCTGTGCTGACTACAAAAAACAACATATGTAATAAAGAAGTTAAAGTTTTCCTGAACTGCTGCCCATTCAATTTAGCTGTAATTTAACTCTGGACTCCCATTGACTTGAGTGACCACAACTGTTGTTGGCATTCTGTGGGCATGTCTAGTAACTCAACAAAGAAATTGTTCACTGATCAATGAAAATTTGCTGTTCCTCACCCTCAGGCCACCTTTTTATCTGTAGTAGAGTGAATCTTAATCTCAACCCTCATGCCCCAGCGCTCTGCATATTTTGCAAGTCTCCGTTAACACACCTGACTCCGATAACCAGCTCTTCAGAAGAGAAGCTCCATGCATGAACTGTGTTCAGATTGACAGGGTCCCTACACAGTGTGCATTGCTTCATTGCTCACTACCTGAGCATGGAAATTTTACTTCATTTCAGAATGTTCATTCACAGATTTGCGCAATGCCACTGCCTGCAGAGCCCTCACACACTTCATACTCCTCTAGTAAGTGTTGTCCGTGTGACAGTATGCCTCTGTAAATAAATGCAATTTAAATTAACATGTTGCTCAGTAAAATGCCAATTGAATGAAACGCATATGCTCTCTTCGAACTGGAATCGTGGTGGAATATCCATTTCGCAGGGCACTAGCTGTGAAGTTAGAACAAACGTCTGAAGTGATGAGAAACATGCTATATGTGCAGAGTGGTGGAGTGTGAGAACCAGAATTGAGAAAGGCTGCTTTTAGAAGCAAATTAATAAAAATTATTTGATGAAATTGTGGTGCTTTGTGATTTGTATAGTTCAATTATACCATGCACTACCAGTCATTTGAAAGTAAAAAAAAAAAACCATATATACAGGAAGGCAAAATAAAATGAACACCTGACTCCTAAGAAGTGTATTAGAAGTTTATACTATTATTAGTGCTGGGAAAATATTAATCACATCCAAAATAAAAGTTTGTTTTGACATAAGAAATATGTGTATTATATATATTTATTATGTATATGTGATACAAACACACATAGAAACTAAACAAAATATATTTACATTTATATATAATTTATATCATATACATATATTATATATCATATATCATATACATATACGTATATTTTATATCTAAATATAAATAAACATTTTCTCAAATATATGCATGCGTGTGTATTTATATATACATAATAAATGTACACCGTACACACACTTAAAATATGAATCTTTTGCATGCAATTAATTGTGATTAAAATTTTGCCCAGCACTATTAATAACCTTATTATCTTTTATGATATTATTATCGTTCTGTCAGCAGACTGTACTTGTCTCATATTGACATATATCTCTGGCAATCCAGGAGAGATTACATTTGGATTATAATTTTTCATTTTTGTTCTCCATCCATGTAGTAAACTTTCAGCATCAGCTCTCATTTGAAATTGCTGTGTAGAAATGAATGTTACTGTGAGTGAACACGTTCTCACTCCTAACTCCTTGATATTTGGGAGGCACTACTTCTCGTCACTTTTGAATGTGTTGGTGACCTCTTTGCTTACTGTTGCTTTCATTGAAAAACCTTTGGCTTCATGGCATTCAAACGTGAAGGCCACTGGAAATTATTAGCCCCTTTCACACAGTACTACCAGTAAACAGTCGTGAAATTACACTTTAAATAAAAAATAAATGCGCTTTTCACACAGGAAACAATGTTCCATCATTTGTCTGGAAAAGCACCATTCACACATTCCAAAATACAAGTAAATTCTCACATCATTAACCAGAAATGACCTCTAAACAGCTCTACTTGTGAACTGTTTTTTGTTGTTGTTGTTGTTGTTGTTGTTAATGGTTTAATTTTTGTTTCAAACTTTCCTTTTCAAATCTTTTTTTTTTTTGTCTCAGAGACAAAAGTATTGAACTATAGGGAAATAAAATAGCATCACTAGTATCTGAAGGCAGAGGTGCTACCTGCAGGTAAAAAACAATTATGTTTACACATATGGCTACACAGAGGTCTGATAAAGGGATTTTTGCATGTTGTGAGTTGGTGAGACCCTCTTTTAAAGGAAAATAAGTCTTTTATCGATCACTGTTGGCACTTAGAAAGAACATAGGAGTGTTGTCTGATTAACAAGCAGCAACTAAATGTGTCTGAACAAAGGATTCAAAGACTTTTATTTCCATTTCCATTGACAAATTGAATGTTCTGATTGGTCGGCATTACACTTCTTACATCAACATATACAACAGCTTGTACATGCTCATACCGGCAAATTTCTTTATATGTCCACACAAAGCAGAATTCCTTCATTTTACTGGTAATGTTACAAGTTCTCATTCCGGAAAAATGAAGAAATTAATTTTCCAGTATTTTAAAACTATTTTCACTCTTAATCTCATTACTGCAATTTACCAGCAATTTTCCAGAAAAATCTGTATGTATGAATGGGGTTATTATGACATTAGATGACATGGATGCTTAGACCATTTTTATCACCTAACTTGACCCAGGTGCCAATGTATTCAAAATCTTTATGCGAAGAACAGACCCAAATGTAATCACCATCAGCATCAACAATAGAATTGTCAGGTTTGATTGTGAAATGCGGCTCTTATGTATCTTGTTGCATTATGATAATTTTTGGATTTTTATTTTAAATGAAAAATAACTGTGTTAATAAACCAGGAACGTTTAGATTCATGCAATAATCATCATTTGACGTCGTTCATGAAATGATGCATTTTGCATTGATACATTTTAGAGACAAACACGTTTCCTCTACATATTGTTATTTTTTTGCCCTTCAGCAAAAACAGACACCTTTGCTAAAGTAGAATGAGTTGTTATTCTTACTGGCAGACATCTCATTTCAAATGTTTAGATGTTAGGACATCCAACATCAGGAATGCCTGTTATCGACCTGGAAACCTCCGGTGATAAATTTGCTGTCAGTGTGAATTGGGCACTAAAGCATGCTGTCAGCAGCTGAAACCACATGCGGTGATGGACCTTGTTTGTAAAATTTCACTTCTGGTTTCAGTAGGCACTTGTTTCACAGGTCTGAGTTAATGTCAGTGCCAGGCTCGTGATGGAGAATAAATGATTTTCCATTATCTCTGAATAACTCCCATAGAGTGCCTGAGAGACGAGCTGTTGGCTTCCACAAACAAGCTTTTTTTTTTTTTTTCTGACAGCTAGATTGAATTTACACATTGAAATGTATTAGAGGCAAATTCCATAACCGCAGGACTGTTTTCACATTACTAGCATTTTTGCTCGTGTCGACACAGGTTAGACTCTGTGCCTCATCCCTGTCCAATTTTCAAGCAATCGGTAGGATTTGTGTTGTTTTTGTTGACTCGCACATGACTGTGTGTGTGTATATATCACATCTCAGGGGGGAGGGCTTAGAAACGCACACTGTTGTCAGGCTTGAAAATACACCTTATCTTGCTGACTGGGGCTGTAAGGAGCCGGAGTGACTCACAGTTAATCACGTTTACACTGTCGTCACAAATCCACTACGCAACACAGACACATTTGCCACTTTTCCAGTCTTAAAGGGATAGTTCCTCTAAAACTGACAATTCTGTCATCGATTACTTTACTTTTTACAAAGCTTTTTGACTTTCTTCTGTTGAACACAAACGATATTTTAAAGAAAGCTGGAACCCTTATTTGTTTTTGTTTTTCTTATGGAAGTTCATTGTTGCAGGTTTCAGCTTTCTATAGACCTTTTTTTATAGAATGCAAAATTACACATTATGCTTTGCGTGTATCGGTCGGCAGCTTGATGCGTATAAAAAGTCACATTTGGACAGCTTTGAAACAATAGTTTTAATCTATTTTACTTGCTTTTAACATCTTTGAACTAATACTGCTGTTGATCAGCGCCACTTTCTGGACTGATCATTTAAAAAAACGCAATCTAATGGGAATGAAAACAACTGCTGCGAGGCATTTACTCTTACCGTCAGACGGCATCAGCTATTTAAATGGAGCATCGACATCGCTAAAGTCAACATTTTCGCTTTTTTTCAAATATATAACCAACCCAAACAAATGTAATTCACCAAAATGTTTGACACACACTTGTACTGTTCCACTAACACGTTGATTAAAAGAGTGGCACAAAGTAAAAATAAAGTGACATTTTGAAATGAAACAGAAAACACATGGTAAATACTACACAATACAATCTAACTAAATGAAACATAAATTCGCATTAGAATCGACATGCAAATCAGCCAGCATGGTGTTCAGTAACGTACTTTTAGTGGTAATTTTTGGAAATTGCAAGACTTACCTGTTTAGTTTCATGTCAGTAATATGGTTTGCTCTATAATGCAGTAGGGGTGTCAAAATTAATTGTTTCTTTGATGCACCGCAATGTAGACGCAAACAATTCGGTATCGGTTCAGAAATAATCATAACCAGTTATGTACTGATGTCATTTATCACATATGCGTTATATGACAGTAGCTTACTTGAGGCCGCGAGTAATTAAAACGCTCTAACTACTTAAAAAGCAGATAACTGTGCACAATTCACTGCTTGTGAGTTTGATGGACAGTCTTTCACTGACAGGGAAGTACATTAGAACCTATAGGAAAAAATGAAAGCTGTAAACTCTCTCTCTCACTCTCTGTGGCCCCTTTGACCTGCTGGTGTGCTAGTAATGGTAACACTTTATCTCCTCTCTCGGTTGTTACAACAATAACGTTACTTGTGGATCCAGACACGAGCATGTCTGCAGAGTGAGTTTTCTCCATCTATCGGGCGTCGCCATCTATAATGGATGGATAATGGCCTTTTCTGTTGAGCGCGTGATCAATCATGGGCGTTTAAGAACTTGCTCGACAACGCTCAAAAAGCAAACAGGATAATATTTACATTTGTTTATTTGCTAGAAATGTTTATGTTGTTCTGTGCATGTCTTTTAGTTTTGTTTGATACATTCAAAAAGAGTGTTTTCTTTGAGCAGGTAAAGGTAAGGTACAGTTCATATATCTGACTGCTTGTATTAAAGGACAAAATTGTATTACAAATAATATATAAATATATTTAGAAGTGATACATTTTAATACAAGAATTATTGTGTTGCTAAGTAAAATATCAAATTGTTTATGGAAAGCATAGTCAATGCACCTTGATGCACTGAGATATCGAATTAAACCGAATCGATGGCATGATAATTGTAACTGAACCAAACCGTGAGACCAGTGTAGGTTCACACCCCTATAATGTAGGGATGTATTGTGTGTGTGTGTGCGTGCGTGCGTGTGTGTGTGTTTGATGTGTGTGTGCATTGAAGAGCCTGCTGAGCACAGTATAACAGCTGACAGGTTGGGAAAACTGATGCTATATTTCAACATCTTATCTGACGGCAGACACTGAATTAGGAGAACGTTTTTTCTCTTGCGCTTGAACTGCATCTGATAGAAGTATAACGGCTTTAACACACATCTTTCAAAATAAAGTTGTGCATCACAAAAACACTCCTTAAGCCACTCTAAACGTTTCTTTCGGATCGATAATTCCAGTTGAGAAACGCTGTAAACGGAAGTTCTAATCATCCTACCGGAAGACACTGGTCGCTATAGCGCCCTCTATGCAGCAACGAAGAAAAAGGTCTATAAAATGTATTCTTTTGGGTTCACCAAAAGAAAGAAACTTAAAGGTTTGGAATCGCTTAAGGGAGAGTAAATAGTGAGTAAGCTTTCAATTTTGGCTGAAGTATCCCTTTAATTCAATTCAGTTCAAGTTTATTTGTATAGGGCTTTTAACAATAATTACTGTTTCAAAGCAGCTTTACAAAAGGTGCACATTATTGCATCAGTCAAATTATGAAATGTTAAGGTTATTAGTTACCATAACTATTAGTTACTAATAACTTAAACTAATTAGCTTTTAACAGTTAAAGTTATGATATATAAACATCGTTAACCTGCAGTTATATAGTATATACAGGGTTAGGTGATGTCTGTGTGTGCAAGTTCAGTGAAGTGTATTTGTGTAATTTACTCGGCTCATTCAAGATTTTTGAAATATTTAAAGAAAAACTGTAATCTTTGGTGATTCATAAAATTTAAAAAAGGCCCAAGTTTGCAGTCATTTGTGGAAAGCAACCATAAATGTTTAAAAATGATCACATATTCAGTTCCCAAGTAACTGAAAGTGTGAATCATACAGTCACAGATGAAGTGTTAATGTAATGTGTTCGCTCAGGCATTCTTCCACTTTTCTTGTGCCTGAAAACGCACCATCATTTCTTAATAGTTTCTTGGAACATTATTTATGAAAGATGTGAATTTGTGTGAGACTGCGTGTCAGCTTGTGTGTTTTTGTAGAGGGCAGTTCCGGACACTCTATCCTGTATTGATCCCTGTCAGGCTTTGGGCTATAAATTCTCTGTTTGTTACAGATCGAATCGATAGGTAATTAGTCTGGGACATAAATGATGGAATCAAACATTGTTCATGGGATCCATGCTGCTTTTGATTTAAATGCCTAGGTAATATTAGTTTGTGTGTGTATGAAATAGGAAAGGGGTATTCCTTCTATAAAATGTTATCTCTTTATTCTTTTTAACAAATTTAGGGTTATAAATAATGAATTTATTTCAACTGATAGTGTTCAACATACAGCAGTGATTATTCTGCATATTTGCATCAAATGTGGACAAACCCAGCCATTGTGATTATTATTATTATTATTTTTTAACCCAGCAGTTGGGTTTGTCCATATTTGAACCAAATTTGGGCATTTTTGTTGCTTTGCTATGACTTGGATTTCCACTATGAAATGCTCATTTCTTTAACTCTTTTATTTCTAATTTGCTTTATTGTCTCTTTTTCATTCAGGCTGGAAGTCCAACCTCTGTGAATGCACCCTGCAGCTTCCCCAGGAGTTCAGTGACGCCTTCAAACCAAGATATATGCAGGTAGGTTTGCCCTCCCTCTGGCCTGAAGCCTCTGTGTACTCCTGCTGTATGATCAAGTCCTGAAACAGAATAAAAGAGAACCCAAAGTGTCAAAACAAAAGTGGACCAACACAGCCATCCATCTTGATTCTACCATTTTGTTTTCTAACCTTCCTCTCAGCTCCCCCCCCACCTGTCTTTTTATAATCTTTCTCCATGTGTTCTCTAATGCATGTCGCATGTCTCTTTACATCCGTTTTCTCTCTTCCCATCTCTGTTTCTGCACCTCTTTCTTTCTGTCCCATCCCTCTCCTTTCCTCTCGTATGCAGTTCTAATGACCTCGCTCAGGACGTGGGCTCACAAACCCCACAGGCCACCTTACAGGCCACCGTAGTGCTGTTGAACTCTAACGGTAAAAGCTCAGCATCTCAGGGTGTCACCATGACCACGCTCTGCCTGGACTCTCCCACCAAGCCCAAAAATAGGACTTTATTTGGCACCGAATGGCTCTCCCTTCTCAAACCGTCAGTCAACCTGAAACCAGAAGCAGGAAGTCTCAAGTTCTCAAAGTCTCTGAATGATGTGGGGCAAAAGATGGACAGCCTATGCAGCGGCCTTCACTTTATAGACCGCACGTGTTCGGATGGGGAGCTGGAAACGGAAAAGGAACAACTCATGCAAGATAGCCACATCAAAGCCCTCAATGGTCACGCTGTCCCCCCTCCTCTGTTTGCTTCTCAACCTCCATCATTCCTCAACAACTACAAATATGTCTCCAACCCTGGGCCTGAGCAGTGTCTGGCTCCCTCTGCGCCTCCCCATTCAGACCGTCGAAGAAGCTCGAACTTCTTGCGCCTCATCTTCCCCTTCACCCGTTCTTCCACCGCAGGAAGTCTGCAGGCATCTGAGATGGGGAGTTATGCTTCAAGGCTGTACATCGCCAAGTCCTCCAGCGCCGTGCTAGACGTTAGCGAGTCCTGCTGTATAGAGGAGATAGGAGACGATGAGGTGTTTGAGGAGGACTCGTCCCGGTGGAAGATGAAGGTGGAGGGGTTACGGGCTCCTCTTTGTTCCCTCGAGGAAGACTGCGACTTGGATCAATGCACCTCTCCACTGTCGGAGAAGAACGGGCCACTGTCGCCTTACTCCCTATCGGGGGACTGCTGCAGGTTGGTGGGGCTTCCTCACTTCCGTTTGGCTCCTCTTACCCATGGACTCTACCTTTAGAGTGATTCGTACCTCATAGTCCCACAGCAGGCCTTTCCCCTGGATGCCGAGTTCCTACCAGTCCCAGTTTCTCCTTCCAGTTAGAGCCTGTGTGCTGTGGTAGTTTCCACTCCCACTGCTGATCGATAGTACGGTTCATATAGGAGTGAGGTTTCGAGTGCTAAAGATCCACCCTGTGAGAAAGTGTCCAGGCCGGTTGTGTGGGATGCATGGATAGTCCAAGCAGATTTCCTCAGAGAGATCCAGTCGATACTTGGGGTAGCTTGCGGAGTGATATAGTTTAGGTAGAATGGAGATTTAAGATCTGGGTTTGATTGTGGCTCTCTGGCTTTGGGATTGGAGACCAGGCGAAGTAGCAGTGATTGTATTGATGTTCCTCTACAGGGCCACAGGTATGCCTCGGGAAACAATTAGAGTAACTTATGAGGTATGTAATTGATTTTGCTGATGTCAAACTAACTAACTTGGTAAGAAAAACTACATTTTAAGTCCAAATGCTTATAATTATGACTTTTGGCTCTCTAAAATTCTTTTAGAAGAAATATTCAATTTCAGGAATCAGTGGCTTTTTGTTTTTTAAGGAGGAATATCCAAAAGTGGGCACTTTCTGAGTTGGTGCTACTTTTGAACAACAAATTACTTTTAAGGCCTGTTTATACCTGGTCACTTTATGCATTTTTTCCTAATCGCATACATTTCACATTTCATGAGACATTTCACTTACATTTGGCCACATAAATGGGTCTCCGCTAAAGACTTTATTTATTAATATTTTTACAGAAACATAAGCTATACTGTATATCTTTTTCGTCATACAAATGATTTTATATGTACTTTACATATAAAAATACTGACTTTTTGTACATGCACTCACATTTACCGGGGAAACAGATTTTGCCAGGGAAAAACTTTCGCCAGGCTCACCAGATATTTTTTTCTGATTTCCGTCTGGTTGACGTGACATATTTTCCGATGTACACTCGGACATGTGAGTGGAATTCCAGTGTGTGCGATATACAGAGAGTAGAGAAAATAAGAAAATAGCAGTCATGTAAATAATATAAATAACATAAGGCTATTTTGTTGCTTTAATAAAATAACAAAGTATAGACCTGATTTGTGGGATGGGGATGTATATACCAATGTGGGTATAACGAATGTTGCTGTAGCTTACTTTAGTTTCAAAACATGGCAAAACATGTAGTTGTTAATAAATATACCTTACTATGAATAAATTGAATAATATTAATAAATATACCTACTATGAGTAAATTGACACTGTTTCAATTTACTATAATCTTCTATGTTCGGCTGCTTTGACACAATCTACATTGTAAAAGCGCTATAGAAATAAAGATGAATTGAATGAATAAAATCCACAACACCGAGAACACAGAGAAACCATATATTGTTGCAGTCATGCCTCGAAAATTGTACCTTTTTATGTATTTTCTACAGTTGAATTTGAGCTTACTTCACAACAATTGAAAAATATGTTCTGTGTAGAACAAATATGAGTGGAACTTTGAATGAAATCTGGACATACTACAGTATATATCCGCTATTTTCTCATTATTATTTTACCTACTGGTGTTTCTTTCCTTTCATTTATAATTCCTCTCCTGTGGCCTCATGAGAATGCAAGAATTAATATTAGGCCATCTGGGTATTTTTTTTACCCGCTGTATAGTTGGAAAGTATATACATTCAAATGCAACGTGCTTATATCGGAAAGCAGCTACGTTCGACAAGATCTGCTTTCTCTAAGCTAAAGTCTTACTTTACCTGAGCTTCACTGGATGTTTACATCTTTCTTAAAGGTGAGGTGAGGTTTCTTCCCACACGTATTAGCACTCGCACATGGTGCTGTGAAAACACATGTGCTCTTAAAATAGCTGACATTTAAAGATCGGCCAGCAAGACTTATTGGTTTAAAGCAGAGCTGAAATACCCAGGCTTGGAGATTTGCCACAAAGCAAGCTCAGGTGTCTTGAGGTGTGACCCAAGGCAAGGACACAGTTTTATGTGGGAGGAACAGGATGTCCTGGTGCATTTCAGTGTTTTAACAGCATCTGAATATTTTTGATTATTATTTCATGTAAAAATATAGGAATTTTTTTTTCTGAAAATTGTGTCTGCTGATTATGTAATTAGTTTATATTTATAGTTATATATAGCTATATAGAGTCAAGCCTGAAATTATTCATACCCACTGGCAAATTCTGAATTAAAGTTACTTTTATTCAACCAGCTAGTTTGTTTTTGACCGCAAATGAAAGATAATAAGATGTACAAGAGGCATCGTTGTGGGAAAAAATATATTTCTCAGCTTTTATATGCATTGGCTATTACAGCAATCAAACACCTCCAATTATTGCTGACCAGCTTTTTGCATGTCTCCACTGATATTTTTGTCCATTCATCTTTAGCGATGAAAAGATGTGAAAAACGTGACTTAAACTTTTTGGTAATTCTAAGGTTTGTACCACAATATTCTTTTCTCAAAACAAAAAGTAATTCTAGTGTCAGAATTCTGAGATGTTGTTAGAAAGTCAAAAGTTGCAATTTCATTTAAATGTTAAATAAAAATATTTTGTTAGTATATTGTGGTAAAAAGTTCCATAAAGTGCATATAAATAAAAATAATTAGATGTTCTTTTTGCTTACACTTATTTTGGTACGAAGGGAGTAGAAAATTAATTATTGTAACAACAAAATTACTGAATCACACCAAATACATTAAACATCCTGATTGATTTTCAACAAAAAGGGCCTTAAAATGGATGTACAGTACAGTTAATCAAGGATGATACCTGTCAGTATATTTACTTAAATACCATGCTAAAGAGAGTGAATGTTTGTTTAATTAAACCACTATTCCAGAACAGCAGGTCAATGAGCCATGAGCCAAACCTCATGAAAAGGCCGGACAGAATGTCTTAAAAGTGCCAATTGGATTGATTCTGTCTATTCTAATTTAATCTGATCTAGCTCTGTGTAATGTTCTTAATACATTCTGATTAAAATAGAAAGGAAGTGAGAGGGGGGGAAATGAATCCGGCCTTTGTAGTCGTGAAAAATATGAGTGATCATAAACAAAAGGAGTCTATTAAAGCGATGCGCCTTGAGCTCGCAGGCTGTAAAAGCGCTTGTAAGATGATGGAGATGTGACAGGCATCATTTTTCTCTTTGTCTTTGCTGTTTTCTAATCTTGTAGAGCCTTGACTGGATGTACCGCGTCTGAAAATAGTCATTATCCTGGTCATTGAGTCTGAAAAGCCTCCTCTGGACGTTGACACGCAAGCAATCTTCCCTCTCATTTGTGCCCTGGTAGCTAGTTAACATTTACAGGGTCTTTATCATGCAGGATATGATTGATACATCCATTACAGTGGCTAAACCGTGTGCAGGGACCATGATGTCAATTACTGAATGTTGTTGTTTCTGTCAGTAAGTATAAAAGTCATGTATGGTAGTCTGTCTGTAGTTGTAACTTTTCTCTGGAAAGTACTGCTTTAATTGTTTAATGAATGCAGTCAAGTCTCCGAAGACTGGACATTTTGTGCATTTAGCAGACTTGGCAGGTTTTATTTAAAGCAAGTTACAGCATTCAAAATGTGCATTTTATCATATCACATTTCCAGGGACTCAGCCCCATGCACTGCAAGCACGTAAATGTATTTCCCCTTGTGTGTGTTTTCAGTTCTACCAGTAGCCGTGTCCATAAATAATTCACCAATTGTGGTGAAATACACCACATAATATTTATTCAATTTAAATGTTTTTTGTGTGTTAATTTTTCTTTGTATAGTTTCCTTTTCATTGCATTGCATGCACAGCTAGCATAAAATTGCATTAGTGTTAATTAAGGTATTCTTTTTATTTAATCTGGTTCGATTAATCAATTTACCTAGCCACCTATTCTTCAACAAATATCCAAAAATATAATCTGCCGTAGGGTGTTGCATTAGCCCTGTTATATCTATGCTATTATATCTTACTGTTAAATCTGACCACACCCCATAACTAGGGCCAGACTGAATTTGTGGACATTTTTTGCTATTTCTGTGCAGAATGTGGAATGAAATATGTATAACATTAAAGAGCCCCTATTATGGGTTTTTGAAAATGAGCTTCCATGTAGTGTGTAGCACAACTCTAAGTGAATGAAAACATCCAGCTTAGGTTTAAATCTGAAAGTGCACAGTGTTTAAAACTATTGATTCTTTAGTGAAATAGTTGACTCAGAGTCGAATGAATGAATCGAGTTGGGTTCGGATCTTTTGTTTAAACGCGTCTACGTCGATACGGTACATCACCAAATATGTAGTTCCATATCTGCATTTGACTTCAGACACTAGCGGAGCGCTGAGGATCATGGGACTGATCATGACGCGAAGATGACGATCACTGACTGATGGAGATTTGGCTGCGGGGAATAAAGGGTTAAAGTTAATTTTCACAACAACACTACAGTATAGCCAACCTTGTGTTGTGTTTGTTCCTGTCATTTTTCTGATTTTTGATACAATAACATACACTGCAGCGCGGTTCGTCGGCCGTTTGCTATTAAAGGAAGGATCAGCAGAGACTATTATGTACGGGACTTTGTCAGACTTTGACAGGGACTTTTTCAGTAACTGTTGCAGTTCATATGGACCAGTTTCTTCTTCCTCTGGATCATAACATGTAAGTGTGATTAAAATTGTTGCCTCGTTTTGTGTAGTTTGCAAAACATGTGTTGTTGAATTGCCTGTTATAAGTTGTAATCGCCCCGCGTGGCTTTTAATCACTTGTCTATTATAGATCAGTGCTTGTACTGTATCTCTCAGGTTAAATCTATTCACTAGAAGTTAAAGCTATTCACATATTGTGTCCAAAACCATGTTGAAAATGTGGCGCGTGCTTCTTCCTTTAAATGCGTTTTGTGCTCCTGATCCTCTGCTGTTTTTCGTTGCTATGGCCACCATCAACTGTTCCTCACACGCGTGGCGCCGTCAGTTTTCAAAATAGTTCAACTTTAGCCACTGTGTGGATTAATACTGTATGTGTGTCGTTGTTATTACTTGGGGTTAGGGTTTAGAGTAGAATAATATGCTGGTGTTTAACTGCATTGCTTTATTGCATTCCTGCATTGGGCTCTCACATACTCTCTGGCTGCTACTTCATAGCTGTGGTGGGTATTTCTCTCTCGCGCTGAACCCAGTCGACCAATCACAACAGACTGGGTCATCGGACCAATCAGCGCAGATTAGCTTTGCGCTAAGGAGGGGTTTGGGAACAAATGAATCGCTGAACGAATCATATAGGAGTCTTTGGGATAATTAGGTAAAAATAAATGCATATTATAAGACAATAAAAGTGTTTATTGACCTTGCATGCATATCAGCCTGTTGTTGGAGACCCCCAAAACCAAAATATGACCATTAATAATGCAAAATAAGGGCTCTTTAAATAAAAATAATAACTTTTATTTTATGTTTAAAATGCAAATTAGATCCAATTGTTTGGTAAACAAAGCAGGTCTCTCATATAGTGTATATATCAAAAGACAAAAAAATAATATAAATATTTGCATATTAGTTAATATTTCTGAAATTAATATAAAAACTGAATAAATGTATATTTACACACATTTACATAAATAAATAGATTCAATGATGGGCTAAACAAATCTGTGTTAATCTGCAGATTTCTGCATGCGCAGATCCCATGTGGGCCTACCCATAAGACGCTTTTACATGTTAATTTTTTTCTTCTCGTTTTGAGAGGAATTAAATTGACATTAGACCTGTCCACTTTTGTTTGGAATGCATCCCAGACCACCTTCTGGTTTGAAAGTTCAAATTTATATTGGCCTCGAATACATTTCAGAGAGGATTTACACCTTCTCTTTTCACAACCAGATAGCTAGCCGATCAGACAATACGCATGAAGTCACTCCAGTAAAATGAAATAATTATTCCTTAAAATGAGATTATTCCTTATTAATGAGATTATTGATCACGTCTGTTATATACGCTCAGAAATAAGGGTACAAATGTTGCCACTGTTGGCAGTACCTTATCAAAAGGTAAACGGTTGTACCTAAACGGTCCATGTGTTGATATCCTAAAGGTAAAGTAAATGTAAGTCCTTTAAAATGTACAAAAGTGTGCACTCTGAATTATTTAAAAAGGTACCGCCCCCGTGACAGCTTTGTTTCTGAGAGTGTAGGCTACATGATTGTTTTACACAAATTTTAAAAAGTATGACTTTGAAATATACATTTATATAATTACTTTACCCAATTTACCACAGCACTCTTGTAAGAAAATATCAGCGCTTGGTACAGACTTTTAGTATCACCTTCGCCTAAAATGACTATCTAATCCTATTTATGTGAACTACATAAGCCTGCCTGTAGGTTTGAGCTCACGGACCTGTTGCTACGACAACAATTCTAGGATGAGCTTCAAAGAACCAAACAATCCTGGATTGTGTCAAATGGTCCACTATCAGATTCAGCTAATTGAGTAATCCAAGTACAGTATGAAAAGCATACCCCAGTTGTTTTGGTTTGGGGGATGCTTGATTGATTTATTTATTTATTTATTTACATTTTTCTTTTGCTTTTCCTTTGCTTTTCCTTTCCTTTTTTTTCCTTTCCTTTCCTTTTTATCTTTATTTAATTTGATTTAATTAATAATAAATAATTTTATTTTATTATATTTTAACAATCATCTATTTTACAAACCACTTGTCATATAGAGGATTTATTGGATTCTTTGTTTGTTTGTTTTTTTGTTGTTCTGGATTGTTATTTTTACTTTTCCTGTATATTGTATACAGGATGTAAGCCCTAATCTTAGTGTAGTATTTAGTCATTAAAAGGTCAGCTTTAAAAAGTCAATGTGTAGTCATTAAAAAGTCAGCTGATCTATACGTTGAAATGATATTCCTCCAGATCAGCAGTCATGTGCGTCGTCATCTGAAAAGCACCAGAGACCATAAACTCATCTTCTCTTTGAACTAGTGCTTGCCTCAGCGGAACAATGCCTCTCACATCCTCATAATAGGAATGTTGACATTTGTCACACAGTTGTTTATACGTGCTGCTTTCCCAGATGACCTCTAAGCTTATTAAACTTCGCCTGAGTCAATTCATATGCATAAAAGTCCACGAGTGATAGATAGAAAAAAAAAAAAAAAAAAAAAACAAAGCAGCCCATGACAGTTCAGTCCTTCATAACATCTCATTTGTTTCTCAGCAATGATATTACATGGAGAATAAATTGAGCCTTTAAACTTTATCTCCCTTAGGATACTTTCCACAAATCCAGCCTTCCTTCCACTAACAAACAGCTTTTCCTTTTTCCTCTGCTGGTGTGATCTGCTTGGATGCTTCTATAGGTTCTGCTGATGTTTTTGTTGGGAATTATTTCCATGAATCCTGCAGGAAAGGCAGCTGTTAGATTTATGTATACAGTGGGACTGTGATGTATAGTCAATAAAACACAGAAACTGCGTCTGTCTGTCCTGACCTTTCACCCCTGTTTTATATGTTTATCCTACTCCAGCTTTGTCCACTACATCCTCATTCACTATGAAATTGTGATTTTTGAACAGCAAAGCTAGGGTTATATTCCAGCGCAGGCTTATTGGAAATACGTGCCTCAGCCTACATTTGTGCAAAACACTCTGCATTACAAGTAAAACACTGTAGAAAGTGAGTTACTGAGCAAACTGACCATGACAGAAAACTGGTTCATAAAGAGATAGATACGTGAGGCAAACTTAATTGTTTTTTGGTATTTACAGTGTCCCCACAGGTCATGGAATTTCTGGAATATCATGGAATTTTAAAAGGTCTATTCCAGAAATTGAAAGTCAGGGAATCTTTATATATATATATTTATTGTCCAAGTCATGGAATATCAGGGATTTTTTTGTTGTTGCTTTAAATTTTATTGTCCATTTTATCGAAATGTAATTTTTCTATTCCATATTTTTTTAATTGTTACTATTTCATGCCTGTTGTTATGGTAGGCCCATTCAAAATCCAGGGGGGAAAAAATCATCAGAAGTGACCATATTCCTTCAGTGTTTCAATTGGAATATTAGCAAGAGATCAGAATACTTTTGTGCACACAAATATGACAGCTTCTTCTACTTGGTGTCAATATAAGACACACAGTCACAATATTTACTTTTTTCAAAATCTGTGATAAATAGGTCATGGAAATGCAGCTTATTTTAGTCAGTGAAAGTCAGGGATTTTTTTGTTTAGAATGGGAACCCTGTTTTTATTTGGTGTTGTGCAAAGAACTGCATGGAAATAACTTTTATTAGTCGATAATATGTCCCTGTAAATATCATTAGTGTGAAAAGGAACATAAATTGTTGCCGTTATTCTGCCCCGAAGCATTCATTTTACCTAGAAACTGCAGTTAAATGTATGTTGAAGTACATTTTTAATGTTTCAAAAAATGTAGGCTGAAGCACATTTTCCAACAAGCCTGTGTTGCAATATTCAAAGTTGTAATCTTAACAAATATTAAAGTGCCACTATTAACTTCAACTTTAAAACATTGTTTACTTGTTAACATGAATGTAGTGTGTATTGTAGCTGATTGATTGTGAATGTAAAACATCTGCAATGGTCTGACAAAAGTGATATTTCGGTATTTTGGGGGATTTTGTTTTGATAATATATAAACTAGGGGTGTGCATTATGACTAATTTCATTAATGTTTAGACAGAATTTTTGTAACTGACTAGTCAGCTAGTCCAACAAACCCTTTGATAGTCAAAAACAGGTCTATAAACAGTCCATTTAAAATAGCCTTATAGAATCTGTGAATATAACTGAAAAAGTGATATACATGCAGTGTGCTTTTCTTGAATTATTATCATTCCACTTTAGACTTCAGTATTTACTTTAAACCAATTTAGACTAATTAAAACTTAATCAGTGTTCTTGTTCTTTTTTAATATACAATTCTTGTGTTTCAAAAGCAGTGTTTGTTTAACTGCATAAAATCTACATCACAATTGCAATCATCTTCATGCGTTTATTCAGTAAAACGCCACTCTTGCTTTCGTGGGATTATTGAATTATAATAAATCAATCAATTAATCACATATTTTTGTTTTCATAATTAGATCATTATTGAATTTGAAACATTAGTAGGCAAAATTAACTGCATTCTAATAGACCATCACACAGTGAATTTTATTTTGGACCCTCAAGACGGTTTTTGGTGTGTTTTTTTTTTTTCAATGTGAGTGGCATATTCGAAAGTGTCAGGTCATAACATCAATACACCGGTTATTACAAAGTATTATTATAGAGAATGAATTTCAAACACTGCACAGCTGAAAATCATTGCCATTGGTTTCAGTGTAAGCAGTAGACCAATCACAACAGACTGGGCCAACTGACTAATCACAACAGAGCAGGGGCAAGACCAGATGTTTCAACTGTTTCAAATAGAAAATAAAAATTTATGCATGCAAACCTATTAAACAAAACAGACTTAAGAACATTTAATACTGTGTAATAGGGGCACTTTAATTAGCAGTTGCTTTTGGATTTCAGTGATGTTAGTTTGTGTGGCTGCTCGTGCTGCTCTGCAGTGGTTTTAGGAGGATGACCGAGTGTTTCTCCATCTCTCTCTCTCTCTCTCTCTCTCTCTCTCTCTCTGTAAATAAACTGTAGGATTTGTCACTGTGAGGGGGATGATGAGAGTCCGCTGATAACACCCTGTCACTGCACTGGGAGTTTGCGCTTCGTCCATCAGGCATGCCTGCAGCAGTGGATCAAGAGCTCAGACACTCGCTGCTGTGAACTCTGCAAATATGACTTCATCATGGAGACCAAGCTCAAGCCGCTGCGCAAGGTAAGCTATATATAAATATATAGGTCTACCCACCCATGCTGCAAATACACAGCATTGCAAAATCACAATGAAAAGGTGATTAAAGCTTCGTCAAAGCTGCCCTTGATACAACAGATTTTTTTTTTACAGTTATATACAGAATTATTAGCCCTCCTGAATTAGTAGCCCCCCTGTATATTTTTTCCAAACTTCTTTTTAACAGAAAGATTTTTTTCAATACATTTCTAAACACAATAACTTTTATCTTTGCCATGATGACAGTACATAATAATAATAATGATAATAATAATAATAAACTTGTATATAGCGCCTTTAGAAGTAGCATCTCAAGGCACTTTACAGACATAAAATGTGCAGCAGTAAAAGACACAAGGATAAATGCAAAAAAAAAAAATAATTAAAAACGCATAAAATAATAATAATAGATCTAAAAATCATATAAAAGTCAAATAAAATCAAATAAAAGCTACCCTAAAAAAGTTAGTTTTAAGAGATGATTTAAAAATATTCAGGGATTCTGCTTTGCGAATATCAGAGGGTAAAGAGTTCCACAATTTAGGTGCTCATGAAGAAAATGCCCGGTCTCCAATAGATTTTAGCCACGTTGACTGAGCAGTTAAAAGACCAGCATCAGACGAGCATAAAGCTTGTCTAGGAGTGTATGGGATTAAAAGCCCAGATAAATATTGTGGTGATAGACCATTCAAGGCCTTGTACGCAAGCATGAGGATTTTAAAATCAATTCGAAAAATGACAGGAATCAATATATTTAATCATAATATTTTACTAGATATTTTGCAAGATGCTAGTATTAATCTTAAAGTGCATTTTAAAGGATTAATTAGGTTAATTAGGCGAGTTAGGGTAATCAGACAAATCATTGTATAATAGTGGTATGTTCTGTATACAATCAAACAAAAATATTGTTTAAGCGGCTAATAATATTGACTTTAAAATAGTTTTTTTTTATTTATTAAAAAGTGCTTTTATTCTAGCCAAAATAAAACAAATAAGACTTTCTCCAGAAGAAAAAATATTAGAGGAAATACTGTGAAATATTTCTTACTCTGTTAAACATCATTTGGGAAATTTTTTAAAAAGAAAAAGAAAGTCTCAGGATGGCTAATAATTTTGACTTCAACAGTATGTTGAGAGTTATAGTTGTGTTCTCAGATGTAAAAGTCTGTTTGTCGCCATAGAGAAATTGTTTTGTGCTTAAACCTTTCATGATAGACGCAGCATGGTCAGTGTTGTTAAATGAGAACATTCTTGAGTGGAAGTGGCTTTAATTGAGTTTTTAATTGCATATAATCAAGGGTGTGAGATACTTGAGAAACTTCGCTTGATTAGTGTCCTTAAGCATTGTTTTGGGGGATTTGAACTTTTCTCAAGTGCTGTTGGAAGTGCTTGTACTTTTACTTGATTAAATGTTTTTGTGCTTATTTTATTTCAACTTAAAAAGAACTTATTCCCGTCACATGCACATTTTATATGGTGAACAGAAGCTCAAACACGCAAAACAAATTGGTTGTACTTTGTTACTTTCCCTTCTGGCCAGATTATTGCTATTAACCGAGTATAGTTTTCCTCAATATCTGTATATTCACTTCATTGTAATATTTGATTACTTTTTTCCTTTCTGCATAATAGATTGGTAACATGTGAGCCTTTAATCAGCTAATATTATAATTTTTTATTATAATTAGAATTCTGGTAGCTGTCACTTGTTGAATTACATAGTATTTTTTTTTTACTTACTATTGAAGTCAATTGGTCTCAGCTTTTGTGTCAAACAGAAGAAAGAAACTCATAAAGGTTTAAAACCACATAAGGGAGAATAAATATAATCAAATTTTTGGTCGAACTGTCCGTTTAAAAACAATTGAAAAATATTTGAAGAGTTCAGATGCAAAATTCTCTAAATGCCATCTGAAATTTCCATCGAAAATCAGTATTTTTCTCAGCCTCTTTTGTTTATGTTGAGTTATTTCACTTTAAAGACCATAAAAAGGGCTTATTACACACAGGAGCCTGATAAAGATGATAACTCTTCATTTTAATATGTAATTTTTACACAATTTATTGATATTTTATTTATTTTTAATTGCGGTAATATCACTGTGAATTTTATTGAGATGGTTTAAAATTAATTCATTTAGTTTAACGTCATAATTTATGGCGATTAAAAATGTATATTTAGCTAATTGAACATGAGCCATTGAATATAAGTTGGTTATGGACTATCTTGAAAATAATCATTAGCTTATCATTATCATCCAGACAGTTTGGCTTTTGTTTTAACTTAAATATTCAATCCAGAGCTGATTTGGCTTAAGGCTGAAAGTATTATATTGAGGAATCTAGTTAAATTTAATATGAAGAAAAATAATAATTAGAAAACTTCAGTCGCTGTACCATTATATAAATGATGCTGTTGCTATCTGGCAGCCAATTGTTAGTCTAATGATACTTGATGGAATTGTTTATACTGCTTTTTAAAAATGTTCCTACTAAAATGTAGCCAGAATAGCATAATAATATATTTGATCATGTTCTATGAAAGCAGTAACACCACTCGAGGCCATGTATAATAATATAATAGGCCTCAAGACACTGTCAGTGGCATTAATTTTATGACTGCAAGGGTTTGCTTTGCTCTGTTTTGTATGCAGACACAATAACTGATCAGTCTAGATGAGAAACAACCTGTCCTTTCAGATGATTGAAAACAATTTGCTTCATAAAGGCTGCAGGAGTATTTTATAATTAATTGTTATAATGAATTGTTTTTGAGTGACAAGAGCCAGATGAAAGTCCAGCCACTTCAGCGTTCGGTCTTTGTCCACTGCTTCCTCTTTTAATTAAATTTCTGCTGCTGTGTGTCTCAAATGGAGCTTAAAAATAGGACATCTCTAGGACAGCCTTTATGTCACCATAGTGATTGTGTTCGAGAGAGAGGGAGAGAATGAGAGGTTCCCAGATACCTTTTTAAGACACTCCAGATGAATCGAGACTCAAACCCTCAAACCCAAAACCCACTTTGACAAGTCAGATTGACCATTAACAGGTATAAACCATTAACTGTCTTTCTTCATTCAGAGTGTGTCTTTTTTTTAAATCTCTGGCTGGATATTGATATTTGAGACATGGCTCTGTTGAATTGATTATGAGTGTGATTATATGTCGACAGGTGTTGTTCTTGTTAACAAATGAATGGCAAGTGTAAACGTCACCATCCTTCCAGAAGAAAGAGTGCAGATCAGATCTCATCAGAAATTCAATTGGATTTATAATAACCATAGACAACGAGGTCAAAACGTCCTCAAAGTATTCAGATTAGGATTTGGCTGATGGTTTTTTTTCCCCTCTTCTTCTCCTTTTTACCCCTGTGGTTGGTTAAATAACTACATTTAGTCCCGATGTGTGAAAAGAGAAAGTTCAACCAAAAAGTGACATTTGATGTCAGTTTACGCTTCCCTTTGTCATCCAAAATGTAGGTGACTGTTGTTCCCCAGCAGGACATAAATGGTATTATTTAGCTGAAATTGTGGTCATTTATAATATGCAATACAATGGCTAAGGGCAATTTAAGAGAAAAAATAAATAACATGAACAGGCAACAGCAACAACAAAAAATGTTTTTTTAACACAAAAGTTGTGTTATTAATTACTCACCCCTATGTTGTTCCAATCCCCTGAGACATTAGTTTATCTTCAGAACACAAGTTAGGAAATTTAGTTAGATGAAATCTGAGAGCTCCCTCATAGACAGCACTGGTCACGAAATGTTCAAAGTCCAGAAAAGGAACCAAAAAAACATTGAAGCTCCAAGAACACTTTTGTGCACCTAAAACAGTTTTGTTCACCTATGTCTTCTGCATCAGATCAGAGTGTGGTTTACTATGAGAAATACAATGCTTACGTGTTGCACTGCTCACTTTAATGGCAATATGTTGTATTACTCGTATTAAACGCACACCCTTAGCTGATGCGGGAGAGAAGATGTAAGAGAACAGTCTTTTTACAGTTTTTCAAGAGTTCACACTTAGATAATGCTCGACTATAATAGCAGGTTTGGTATGCTGTCCTGGGAGAGATATATGAGCCCAAGGTTCCTACCTGGTCAATGAGCATTAGGAGGGATACGAGATCAGGTATTTCTCAAGAGCCCCCGGTTCGTTTTTTACCTATACCTTGGTTAATAAAGTGGTTCTATAAGAATCAATTCAGTATATATGCGTTAAGTGCTTGTGACTGTTATTACAATTCGCTTATGTCACATGTTTTTAGACTGTGGGAGGAAACCGGAGTACCCGGGGAAAACCCACGGGGAGAACATGCAAACTCCACGCAGAGAGTGCCAACTGGCTCAGTTAGGACTTGAACCATTGGCCTTCCCGCTGCGAGGCAGAAGCGCCAGCCACTGAGCCGCCGTGTCACCCGATCCTAGAATTGAGGGAGAGGATTTGGAATGATCCGATAGGCTAGCTAATGATTAGCGATAAGGACCAGCTGTAGTCAATCATATCACGTGCTCCTCTCAAAATTAGTTTGTGAAACTTCACTTTTTTTTTTTTGGCATACAAAAGAGTTTTTGGAGCTTAATATGATTACTTGACCCCAGGGGCATCGCTAGACCCCATTTACTGGGGCATGTACCCCAGTAAAAATCAGCAGTTCCCCAGTAAAAGCTTTGAGATACGATTTACTTTATGCAAGTGTATTATTAAAGAGTGGTAATCCCAGAATAGAGACTTTAGGGGCCATTCACATTTGGCATCTTTTGCGCACGCAAATTTGTTATTTCCAGTGGAGGCGCACCGTTTATTCTCTATGTACAACCGAAACAACACTGATGTACTGTATTGTTTAATTGAAAACAAACTGACGCATGTACCTACAGTCGTGGCCAAAAGTTTTGAGAATGACATAAATATTGGAAATTGGAAAAGTTGCTGCTTAAGTTTTTATAATAGCAATTTGCATATACTCCAGAATGTTATGAAGAGTGATCAGATGAACTGCATAGTCCTTCTTTGCCATGAAAATTAACTTAATCCTGGAAAAAACTTTCCACTGAATTTCATTGCTGTCATTAAAGGACCTGCTGAGATCATTTCAGTAATCGTCTTGTTAACTCAGGTGAGAATGTTGACGAGCACAAGGCTGGAGATCATTATGTCAGGCTGATTGGGTTAGAATGGCAGACTTGACATGTTAAATGGAGGGTGATGCTTGAAATCATTGTTCTTCCCTTGTTAACCATGTTGACCTGCAAAGAAACACGTGCAGCCATCATTGCGTTGCATAAAAATGGCTTCACAGGCAAGGGTATTGTGGCTACTAAGATTGCACCTAAATCAACAATTTATAGGATCATCAAGAACTTCAAGGAAAGAGGTTCAATTCTTGTTAAGAAGGCTTAAGGGCGTCCAAAAAAAAGTCCAGCAAGCGCCAGGATCGTCTCCTAAAGAGGATTTAGCTGCAGGATCGGAGTGCCACCAGTGCAGAGCTTGCTCAGGAATGGCAGCAGGAAGGTGTGAGCGCATCTGCACGCACAGTGAGGCGAAAACTTTTGGAAGATGGCCTGGTGTCAAGAAGGGCAGCAAAGAACCCACTTCTCTCCAAAAAAAACATCAGGGACAGATTGATCTTCTGCAAAAAGTATGGCGAATGGACTGCTGAGGACTGGGGCAAAGTCATATTCTCCTAAGTCCTATGTCATGCCAACAGTAAAGCATCCTGAGACCATTCATGTGTGGGGTTGCTTCTCATCCAAGGGAGTGGGCTCACTCACAAAAAACAAGAGCCATGAATAAAGAATGGTACCAAAACACCCTCCAACAGCAACTTCTTCCAACAATCCAACAACAGTTTGGTGAAGAACAATGCATTAGGCAAAAGTGATATCTAAGTGGCTCGGGGACCAAAATTTAAAAAAAAATTGAAAATTGAAAATTTTAATTTTGGGTCCATGGCCTGGAAACTCCCCAGATCAGAATCAGAATCAGAAAGAGCTTTATTGCCAGGTATGTTCACCCATACGAGGAATTTGTTTTCGTGACAGAGCTTCTACAGTGCAACAGAATTACAGAGACAGGACAAAAACAGATAATAAATCTATTTTAAAAAATAAAAGTAAATAGTGAATAGTGAAGATCTTAATCCCATTGAGAACTTGTGGTCAATCCTCAAGAGGCGGGTGGACAAACAAAAACCCACTAATTTTGACAAATTTCAAGAAGTGATTATGAAAGAATGGGTTGCTATCAGTCAGGATTCTGCCCAGAAGTTGATTGAGAGCATGCCCAGTCGAATTGCAGAGGTCCTGAAAAAGAAGGGCCAACACTGCAAATACTGACTCTTTGCATAAATGTCATGTAATTGTCGATAATAGCCTTTGAAACATATGAAGTGCTTGTAATTATATTTCAGTACATCACAGAAACAACTGAGACAAAGATCTAAAAGCAGTTTAGCAGCAAACTTTGTGAAAACTAATATTTGTGTCATTCTCAAAACTTTTGGCCACGACTGTAGAAAACCACTTCCGCACACCGCTCCTGCTTGATGCTGACGCGCTACTCCAGCTACCAGTGTGGATCCTGGTTGTTAACATACACGCAGATAAAATACACGCTGCTCAAACGCCGCTCATGCATTGTGAAACCGGAGTAACAGACTTTTATGCAGAGGTGTCGGCACGCAGTAAATTTTGCAAGTCGAAAAAACTAAAGTTTAAATAATATGATGATAATCTTATTTTGACCAAGCATGGCTATGAAGCAGAAAGGAGGGATGGTGAGTCAGGGAGGTAAGACCAGTAGAGCTTTATGTCTAGCAATGCCCAAGGTTCACCCACTGAAGTCACATGGTATGTTTTGACAATATTTTTAGTTCCTTTTCTGTACTTTGAACATCTCAGAACTGTTGCTGTCTATGGAGGATGAGAGAGCTCTTATATCTAAAATACCTTAAATTGTGTCTTAAGATGAACTACATAGTTATTTTATGAACCACAAAGACCCCAGTTTCAGCTAAAAATCTTCTTTAATATTCTACGAAGAAAAATCTTGGTTGACTACAGAGTGAGTGAATTTAACAACAAATGTTTATCTTCTGGCGAGCTAACACTTTTTGTCTTCAGTCGCTTCGCAATCAATTTTCCCAGGGTTTGTGCATCAGGTGCAGTTTTGTCTTCGTTTTTCCCCCCTAGAACTTATTATTGGGCTGCCAATTATTCCAACCTAAAATAGCTGAGCTTTCACCTCTACCAAAATTACAAATGTTACGCATTTCAGCTATTTTCTGTTTGAAAGCCTTGTCTTTGTCAAAATGTTTTCTGCTCTTTTTTTTTTCTTTTTTTTTTTTTTGCCCCTGTGTTTTATAACGTCATTTTATGAAATGTTTTAGGACTGTGTAGACTGTACAAAATGTTCATGTAATCTGTTTACCCAAGTCACTGACAGCCTTATATAATCATTTTCATTGACTACAACATGGTCAGAAGTCTGCATACAGCTGAACTACACACCCATATGCGCTCGAGTGTCTCATTTCACAACCAAAGGCATTGCAAGGGAGATTCTCTTTCCTTTGCTGATATAATAGATTCCAGTCTTCTTGATGTTGGATGTTTATTCACATTCAGATGCAAGAGCAGTCAGTGGTGTTTGCGTAGGTCAGTTCTTCCATCAGACTCAATAAATCATTTTACTGTTGCCACATTGACAGTCAATGTGCCTTTTGGAGCATCCCATTCTGTTGAAAAAGATTGAATGCTGATCTGCTGGATTTTATACACTCATTAACAACATGTTGCTGAAATAGTTGAGCCTGTTGATCAGGGATACAGTAGTTCACCCAAAATTAAATGTGTAATTTATTCCCCCTCAAGGCTCTGAAATAGTGACAACAATTTTTCTAAGAGGTGACAAGAAGATTGGAATAGTCAAATAAGGGTGTAAATTTGCCAGACATCCTGTGTTTAATTTGTAAACACTTGCACATTTCCCACTGTTAAAAATCCTCAAATTACATTGATAATAATACATTGGCATCTGATAAAAATATATGTTGTTTCATGCAGCAATATGTTAATTTTTGTTATAATTAATAAAATTTGGGGTCATACATTATTTTATAATTCTCACTATTAACAATTCATTTACTAAGACTTTTAGCTCAATAGACTACTAATTAGCTGCTTGTTAAGGTAGTAGTTGGGTTTAGGTATTGGGTAGCATTAGGGATGTAGAATAAGATCATACCAAGAACTAATAATCAGTTAATACCAGGTAATAAGGCAGTAGTTAATCATGGGAATTGTTACTTAAACTAAAGTGTTATCAGATTTGGTGTATAAAGGATGAATGACAAATAATGCTCTTTATTATTTATATTAATGTTTAATGAACTGATATGAAGTTTAGCATGATTCCACTGTACCATTAAATGGTTAGCTAAACTTTATGAAATAGCATGGTCTATGTCAGGGGTTCTGAAAGGGATAAATCTGAATTTTCATCAATATCAAAGTATCAAAATTGGTTAAAGGGTAAATATGTTTTAAATTAACATGCATATGCATCACAAATCAACAAATCAAAAAGAAAATGAATTTAAAAATGAATTTTCCATTAAAAATACATTAATAACAAGTGCAAAAGTAGTTAAAAAAAAAAGTTTATGAATAAGGTAAGGCAGGTTTCGGCGTGTGATATTTCCATATTTCAAAACTCATTATAAATCAAACAGAACAGTTTTGTGCTGGATTTTCATTTCTGGAAACATCCTCACCCATCCAAGTGCTTGACTGCAGTGAAGAGTGTTGCCTAATTTTCCCAGCTGAATGGATGTCATGACAACAATGTCACACAGGAAAATGTTAAATATATAACCGTCGGTTTCATTTCAGAGCTTCGTCGAAAAGACATAAAAGTGAAACAAATGATTTACAAGTTTAATATGAGTTTATCAAAGTAGGAAATCCGCATTTTTAATCCCTTACACACAGTTAGTGCTCTTGAAGTATGAAATGGAACTGGGTCTGGATTTGAGTCCAGACTTGCTGGCCAATGTTTTCATTTCTGTTTTTTACAGATCTGTCGTACAAGAGTTATTATGCTATTGTTTTGAAATAGTTTGACAGCTTTATACTCTTAATATAATCATAATGACTTTTTTTTTAATTATCCATGCACTTAATACAATTTTTTGCTGCATTTTTTGTCCGCATGAACTGGAAGCTGTGACAGTTTTTTTTGTCTCTTTTTTTTTCGTATTGGGACAGTTCCTAGATAAATGGAATATTACATAAAAAAAACAGTGGGTGTGGCTTTTTTTATACTGGGAGCTGATTGGATGTAACAAAGGAGGCATTTCATTCAGAAAGATACAACCTAACAGACACCTCCTCCTCACCATTTCTGTTTGTTGTCATCATAACACTGTCAAAACTGACAGTTGGAGGGCGTGCTTAAGTATGTTAACCGCACCCAATACCTCAGACATACATAATCTGAGAATTTAACGGAAAACAAACGTGCATTTTCAGATTTGTAATTAAAGACATTTTTTTATCTTAATGACATGCACAGATGAATTGTTCACCACAAAACTAGCAATGTGAGCTAGCAAAATCAATATGGTTAGTTTCGATTTCATGTGTACTTTAAGTGCTTTTGATGCAGTGTTGCCAGATATTGCTACGAAAAACAAACAAAAGCATCTCCCCCAAAAACTGTACAAATTAAATGTAAATATTGTATGTATGCAAAAAGGATACGGAATTGCTAACCCCAAACTTCCTCTTCCCACTTAACACTGTTAATGTTCTTATATTAAAAACAAGTTCAAGCATGCAATGCAAAATGACTTGATCTGGCAACATGGAGAAGCGGAGGCAGCTGCCACGCCCTCTGCCTGCGCCTGATGGCTGCTGAGGGTCAGGGACATGAATTTATTCTGCAACATGATTTGAATACATTTTTCATTCATAGAGCTTTAAATTAAATTCTTGAACAGGCTGATCGGGTATGATCACTCTGTTGTTATTCTGATAAAAGCTGTGTTGGTCTGGATTCTAGGTCATAGAGACCTGAGCGTCCAGACATCACTCACACTAAGACACATGAAATATTCATTGAGCAGAAAGGCCAGGTCACCGATTCCGTTTGTACAGCACTCTGAAGTACACAGACTACTATATTGATTGCAATCATCAAAGTCCTTCTTTTACGACAACAGTTGTTTGAGAGTCTTTCTTTTTTTTTGTATGTTTTTTTGTCTCTGCAGTGGGAGAAGCTTCAGATGACCGCCAGCGAGAGGAGGAAGATCATGTGCTCGGTCACTTTCCACGTCATCGCCATCACTTGTGTCGTCTGGTCACTCTACGTCCTCATTGACCGCACGGCAGAGGAGATCAAACAAGGTTAGCACTACCAGCCGGTTTAGCACTAGCTCATCCAGCACTGTCTGCCTGCTTCCCCACAGCCATCCCCCCCTCCCCCTCATCCTGCTCCCCCTATTGAATGATCACATTCCTCTGACTGAAAGCCACGCAGATCTTTATGCATTCATTACCTACACAATATGCCTGTCTCGTTGAAAAGAAGTGAATGTTGGGCTGCTTGTAGTTTACTAGTCAAAAAGGTTTAGGACAGTAAGAGTTTTTAAAGAAGTCTCTTGTTTATTTGATCCACGGTACAGCAAAACATTTTTTTACTATTTAATATAACTGAATGGAAATTATATAAATGAATGCTTTTATTTAGCAAGGATAGTTTAAATTGATTTTAAACATATTTATAATGTCACAATATATTTGTATTTTATAAAAGCTTTGAGTTTCGAAGGATCATATGATTGGAGTAATGGTGCTACAATTCAGCATTGAAATCACAGGAATAAATTATATTTTAAAATGTATTCAAATAGAAAACAGTTATTTTAAATGGTAAATATATAAATATATAAAAAAAAATTAAGTATTTGCTGTGGCGACGCGGTGGCGCAGTGGGTAGCATGTTCGCCTCACAGCAAGAAGGTCGCTGGTTCGAGCCTCGGCTGGGTCAGTTGGCATTTCTGTGTGGAGTTTGCATGTTCTCCCCGTGTTCGCGTGGGTTTCCTCCGGGTGCTCCGGTTTCCCCCACAAGTCCAAAGACATGCGGTACAGGTGAATTGGGTAGGCTAAAATTGTCCATAGTGTATGTGTGTGAATGAGTGTGTATGAATGTTTCCCAGTGATGGGTTGCAGCTGGAAGGGCATCCGCTGCATAAAACATATGCTGGATAAGTTGGTGGTTCATCCCGCTGTGGCGACCCCAGATTAATAAAGGGACTAAGCCGAAAAGAAAATGAATGAATGAATGAAGTATTTGCTGTGCTTTGGATCAAATAAAGTCAGGCAAAACATTAAAAATCTTACTGTTCTAACACTTTTTATAGCTAGTTTATGAATACCAATGATAGTTAGAATTTAATCTGGTTTTCAGATTTGAGAAACATTTGAATATACATACTTTCCTACTACATAAACAACTTATACAAATTAACATCCGCATCAAGCCCCTTTAAATAAGTAAACAACTGCAATATTCATGATATACCATGTAAACATTTACTGCATGTGCAAAACGTTTTACAAGTGTTATACATTCCAAGATCATTGCCAAAGATCCTTTTAAGAATGTTGTACTTTCTGAAAAATATAGCTGCTAAATAACATAGCAGTGACAAGAATTTAGAGCACTTTTGGTATAGTTCAACTAATTACCATCCAACATTTACCAATGGCAGAACATCAACCCACAGCTTGGTTCTTAGCCAGAATAAAGGCCCATTCACATGCAGAAACATAACTATAAATTAGTATACACATATGTTTTGTACAAATAATAGATAATCCTTTATATCTAGAAGCTGGTGACCAATTTATAGGCCGATAAATACAAAACTTGATTTAAGTGACACATTTTTAGCTTATAACAACTCAAGCTCATTGGAAAAAACGTGCTTCAGCCTATAATTTTTTGTGTAACTTCAAAAACATATTTAAACATGTTTTACTGCAGTTTTGAGGTGAAATGAACACTATGGGGGCAGTATGATGGCAAGAATTTTTCTTCATTTTCACTCAAATGATAGTTACAGGGACATGTTATTGATGAGTAAAGGATTATTGTGGTGCAGTTCTATGTGCAACACCAAATAAATACCACAAAAAATCAACGTTGTCTGTGATTTGATATTGAATAGGTTTTAATATCTTACACCTAGGTTTTTTTTTGGTGTGGTCAGTTTGCTCAGTAGCAAACACATGTATGGTGTTGTACATGTGACACAGAGCACTCGCAGAAGCATGGTTCCACAAAAGAGATAAAAGCAATGTAAAATCAAGGTAAAACTATATGATCACAGTGCACTTTTCTTTTTTGTTTGCTATAGGAAAAACTGTTAGTTGGGTTTAGAGAAGAGTTTAGGTCAGGTGAGGACGCTAGGTGATCTGACAAGGATGTGTATCTGAAATGTACAATTTCTAATTTGCGCCCTCTAGTGGATTTGTCATCTAAAACGTGCAGCAAAACGTACCCGGAGAAACGTATGTTTATGTTTTGCTAAAATATAGGCTGAGGCACATATTTCCAGTGAGCCTGGGTTGCCATATAATGGTAGTTTTATAGTAGTTAAATAAGAAACACCTTTCAAATATGACTTGTGCAATATATTAGAAGTGTTCTGGAGGTATACAATAGTGTTTAGTAAAAAAACAAACCTAAATTTAAAGTAGTATTTAATGAAAATCCTAACTGTGACTATGGGGTTTGTACACAACTGTGCATTGATAAAAGTCTTCAAGCAACAACAAAATATCAAAACCTTGACGCAAAGACTGTCCAAAAGAAGAGCTAAAAAAAAAAGCACTAGAACAACAATAAACAATGACTAGCACCCCAATGCTAGACTTGATTTACCCACAGATCATCTCTCAAACTCAACCTAATCGATACCATTAGTGAGCTGTGGAGCTCAGGGAGCGGATGGATGCATTCAGAGAAAATTACGCCAATGGATTTTATTTCCATAACGGATCGAGCAGGGTGTGCGTGCTTTAATAAAACACATCATCCCCTTTTAGCGCTCTCTGGATGAGTTTTAGTGCTGACCTCGACCCGCTCGCGAACAGCAGGCACTTTACTGATTTGCTCCTAACATTAAGAGCCCATTCACACGCGCCTCATTGTAGAAGAAGTGTAGCTTTGAGGGAGATCTTTGATCACTGTTTCCATGGCCACACCATTGACTTCTCTTCATCCTGCATGGTAAAGCTTGAGCAGAGTCCAGCGCAGTGCATGCACACACACACGCACACACAACTGAATGTCCATTCCTCATCCATTCATAAGAGTCCAATTGATCCAACCAACCACTTTAAGACATGATTCCCACTCTCTTGCCCCCATGACCCTTTACCCCTATCAGTGGCTTCACCTTTTGCCAATATAGAAATAGTAACAAACTCTTTTTAACCATGCAGCGGGGAGAATACCAGGTAAACGCTTTTACATTTACCATTTTTTCCTCCTAACTCTTCCCTCTATCTTTTTTTTTTTTTTTTTTTGAAGGTCTGAATGCTAGTTGCAGCTTGAATAAAGGCAATAATTCTTCACAGCCAGAATACATTGTGAATGCGCTGTGCCCCATACTGTCAGTTGTAAATATGCCGGACAAAGGCAATTTCAGGCTTGATGGCCACTTATCACAGCCTGAGCACTTTTTTTCCTCCTGTCTAAATCTATTTTCTGTATATATTCAGGCACAAAAGATTAAAGGGAAAGCGGTTGTACATGACTGCGAAGGTAATGTGTGGAACAAAGAGGCAGCGCTGCATTTTAATGAGCTGTGGCGTGTTTTTATCGAATTGGAAACTGACATAAATCTGTATCTACTCTGAACTACTCTGCTGATGTCTCTCAGGCAGACGTGTGGTTGTCAGTGTAATGAATGAGATGGACCAATCAAACTGGCCTTTTGTATATAATTAGGTAGACTGTAATAAACAAGATATTGATTTTCAAAAGGCCACCTGTATGCAGTGGATGAAGTACACAAATGAAGTAAAAGTTCTGATATTAAATTACAATATTACTCGGAAAAGTTATATGTGCTGCAAATTATCTGAATTTGGAGGTTTTAATAAAGTTGAAGCACAAATGTACTTGATTTTATTCATTTATTTTGTTCTACTTGAGTATTAGATGTAAAGAGTATTCATAGATTAATGTTTATTTATTTGTCAAGATGGTGTTTTATTATAATTCATGGTAATTTATGTGTGCAAATAAGTGAAAATAACAAATCGCACCCTAAAGGCTTAGTATCTAAAAATGACTCAAACCAAAATGTGTATAAATGTGTGATGACAACCATGTTTAATAACAAAACATGACAAAGCAATATGTGTTTAAGAATGCCTAAACATTAGTTTGAAATCATATTATCTGAAACTTTGATGGTTGCATTCTTTTAATGTTTAGTTGTTAAATGATAATACAGATGATAATACACACGTCTGCATTGAACCATTCCATACAGTGGTCTTAAACAGCTTGTTCTACTGCAGATTTACTTCACGAACAATTGACAGTCATGACCTAAATATTAATATGAATATATTCTAAAATTTACAATTTGTAATTGCGGAAATCAGCTGTGGCCAATAAAGCTCACAGGATCCTGCAGTCTTGGCTGATTTTGAGTCAGACTTATGAATTTAGAAAATATGTAACTGGAGACTTTTTCTAACAGTTTCATTTGAATCAGTGAACCATTAACTGAATTCCCTCTCGGACTGACTCATTTTATTCAATGAACCCATTGAATTTGATTTAGTGAACAAATAAAAAGAACACCCCACTTTTTTGGTGAAAAAGGCTCATTTTAAAAGTTCCCTAGAGTTGAGTTTTACCTTTTATTTTATCTATTCAGCCAATCTTCAGGTCTGGCAGGAACACTTTTAGCTTAGCTTAGCATAAATTATTGAATTGGGTTAGACCATTAGCATCTTGCTCCAAAAAAAAAAAAAAAAGTTTAGATAACTTTCCTATTTAAAGCTTGACTCTTCTCTGTAGGTACATCATGTACTAAGACCGACGTAAAATGAAAAGTTATTTTCTATAGATGTTATTTTCTAGGTTGATATGACTAGGAGCTATATTCATTTGGGAACAATTATATTATGCAGCACTATTACCTAGTTACCTAGCTGTGGACTATTTTCAGGTGCTGAATAATACCATTGCCTGCAACAGCCATTGTTTGACAGCAAAGTTCCTTGATTTTATGCTGGATTGAGAATATATTTTCTAGCCAAAGTAGCAACTTTTCATTTTTTAGATGACATTTATTTAGTGAGAATTAAACAGAAAGCATGTGTCATTATTGAAGATTGTTCCCATTCCTTAAATATAAAATTTCAAAAAGACGTTTTAGGCAACCTCAAGTAAAGAAAAATGTGTATCAAATGTCCTTTGTGCTGATTGCTATTAGAATTTTAAATACTGGGTTTTAAGTATGAATAGGGTTTAATTGAGTTTTTAATGTGATTTATGTGATGATATTGAAAGTAATTGTGTTGCCTGTTTTCTGTGATACTTGTGATGTGAACACTGATGATGTGAACACTGATGATAAATTTCCACTTGTGGACAATAACTTTAACTCTAAGGGACATGTAAATTGAGCCTATTTCCAAAAAAAAGTGGAGTGTTCACATGTACACAACAATTGCAGCTTTTTCTTTATCATGACTGAACTTCAATATATTGCCCAGCCCCAAGTGGGAAAACACCCAGTGAATTGTTATCTATACATCTGTTCTGATCTGATCATTTCAATTGGTGAATCTTTAACTAATGACTCACTCTAGCCAGGTTATTTGAATCAGTGAGTTGCTGACTCATAAACAGGTGCAATCGGATGACACTAAATTGCGAATAAATCTTTTCCATGTGATTTGCAAGCCAGTTTAACAGGTTAAAGGAAAAGAAGTGTGAATAGCCTGTCCCGTCTATGCGGCACTAACCTCATTCTCTGCCCTCTGCCTCTAATAATCATGTCAGGTGGACTAAAGCTGCATCCCGGCTTGGCTTACGGAGGCTCTGAAAGCAGTACAGTATTCAATGTCTAAGGCCTTGTGCTTGAAAAGACCGTAGCATTTAGAGACTCGCTGTAGCACATGGCAATTCACTCACACTTGATCTTTCCTGACATTTCGAAACGCTCTATTCCACATAGGAAAGCAACTGTAAACAACTCAAAGGTTGGCTGAGTTTATTTCCAACAAAGATGGATGGAGACGCCTAAAATGTCTTTGCCGCTGGTCTGACTTTCTCAGCCGTTTTTAATGATTTTGGTCGAATGGTCAAGGGTGAAGATGCTGTATTTGCATTCTGAAGCATAGCCCTATGTCCATCGCTGGCTCTGTAGAGGCTTGAGTGGGATTTCAGGACTCCAGATGCCTGTTTTTTTGCACCCTAGCTCCCCTTTGTTGTGCTTGATGTATATATTAGACCTTGTGCTGTTTTCCTGAATCACTTTGTATGCACATAGACATACTGTAATGTATTATTGCTGTAGGGCAATGTAAGGATCGCTCTTTAATGCTTAAGGATCACTGCATATGGGTCAATGACACTTTTTTTTTATTTTTATTTTTTTATTAAATATAAGGGTTTAAAATTAACATCAGTTCAAATGTGCGTAAAAATCAGATTAAATTTAAAGATAAAAAAAATCAAGGTGTATATTCAAATTGAATCAATTTTCATTCACTTTTTAATTATTTATTAACTAGTTAACTGTAATTGTTAACAGTTAATAATAGGGCTGCACAATATATCCTTTCAGCATCGATATTGTAATGTGTGCATCCGCAATAGTCACATCGCATCGCAATGTTGAGTTGGAATTATAGTTGATTATATTCAATGCAGAGTTTAATCACAATGGAGTAAAAGTTTATCATCTGCATGCGTGATAAAAATTACTATTTTAATTACACACTTCACTTGTTTCAAATGTTTATGAGTTTTTTTTTTAAGTTCAACACAAAAAGAAGATAATTAAATAACTCATATGCTATTGAAGCAAATAAAGGGTGAGTAAATAGTGAGTAAATGTTCATTTTTGAGTGAACTGTCCCTTTAAGGCCTGTGACTGTGTGAACATTTCAGTATTTCAGAATTTAAAACATCCCACCACAAGAAATGTTTTTGTAACTTTAATAAAGTTTCTCTAACCCTTTAACTGCCCCACCAAGAAAAAAACAATTGCATTTCTTAACTCCTAATGTCGCTAGTTAACACACATCCCATAATTTCTAAAATATCAACCTCTACCAAATGGTTGATATGTCGGTTTATGGTAAAAGTACTAGAATTAATACATATGCTATGAAAATATGAAGTGTAAGACCAATTTATTTAAAAAAAAAAAAACAATTTTTGAATACTAAATCATTTGTAATTTTTGAAGTATGTCATAAAATATTTCAGATTCTCATTTAACACGTTTTCTTGTTGTTGTTGTTTTTTACAATAAAACCAAACTCAAGTATAGTAGTGCAACAGAATTATGTTTTGTTTTTTTTTGTTTTTTTTTCCAGTAATTATTTAAAACAATCAAAATATGGTCAACCTTTTGGTAGAGCAGGCAGTTAAAAGGCTAATACACAATAAAGACAATGCAGTGTTTATTATGCAATATCTGTACCTGAATACTGAATACCTGAAAACTATAATTCACTTTTATCTTTGCTATATTTTATTTATCTATGCTTCTATTTTACTTGTTATATATTATTCGAGATTCACTCCCCTACAAAATCAGCCCAATCAATCTAAAATGAAGAATTCTTTCCAAATAAAGCTGTTTAAGTCATCTGGTGAAATTGTATTCACATCGCAATATATATCACAGAAATACAAAATATCGCAATGTCCGATTTTTCCAATATCGTGCAGCCCTAGTTAATAATTGATGTTTTAAATGCAACTAAAGGGATAGTTCAGTGGTTAGGTTCAGTTCAATGTAAATTACAGGTTTAATTTCTTTTTTAAATATCTTCTTTTTTATTCTAATTTTAATTATAATATTTTTTTCTTTTAATAATTTTTATATTACATTTGTCCATTAATTGTTTTTTTCATAGTGTTCAAAAAGTTGAAAACAGTAAACTTAACTAAAACTTAACTTTAACTAAAAACTTTATTATTAAAGTAAGGTGTATATTCAAATATAATCTATTTTCATTAACCTTTTTAACTGTAATTAAACATTACTTTAATTCTATATTTATTATTATTAATAATAATAATAATAATAATAATGGGGCGGCGCAGTGGGTAGCGATGTTGCCTCACAGCAAGAAGGTCGCTGGTTCAAGCCTCGGCTGGGTCAGTTGGCGTTTCTGTGTGGAGTTTGCATGTTCTCCCCGTGTTCGCGTGGGTTTCCTCCGGGTGCTCCGGATTCCCCCACAAGTCCAACGACATGCGCTATAGGTGAATTGGGTAAGCTAAATTGTCCGTAGTGTATGTGTGTAAATAAGAGTATATGGGTGTTTCCCAGTGATGGGTTGCAGCTGGAAGGGCATCCGCTGCGTAAAACATATGCTGGATAAGTTGGCGGTTCATTCCGCTGTGGCGACCCCAGATTAATAAAGGGACTAAACCGAAAAGAAAATGAATGAATGAATAATAATAATATGGGCTGTTGTATTTATTAAAATAATTATTCATTATTAAATTCATTATCATTATTTTCAACTTATTTTTCCCATTTATTTTATAATATTTAAATATTTTAGTTTTTACTCAACATTTCTTTGTGATTAGATTGAAATGCTTATTTAAATGTTTTGAGCGATTCCATCAAAAATAATTGTCATCGACCCTTATGTCTCATCCTGGAGTGTAAATAAATGTCAGTCTAATGTTATAGTAATAAATGAATTGTGTGTGTGTGTGTGACATACTCACAGTGGTGTATTCTCTCCCTTTGGTTTTATCATTTAGGGATATTGGAATGGCCTTTTTGGACCAAGCTGGTGGTGGTGGCCATCGGCTTCACAGGCGGACTGGTGTTTATGTACGTGCAATGCAAGGTCTACATCCAGTTGTGGAGGAGACTCAAGGCCTACAACAGAGTAATATACGTGCAGAACCGCCCAGAGACCTGTAAAATCAAAGTTTTTGATAAGCCCTCTCTTCTGGAGCCCAACCTGGAGAACAAAGAGGCTCTTGTACCTGCGCAGTCAGACACAAACTCTTCCCAGTACACAGAGACAGAGGATTACAGTATGGAGATCCTTCATGTGTGATGGCTCGACCCACCCCCCCCTCCCAAATGTACTCTATAGGACCGGCCGGGGCTTCGAATGTCGCACAGAGACACCACCAAACATGGCACCGGCCATCGTCTGAGACTCCTTTCGTTGTTTCGATGTTCTTTTTTTCTCTTCGTTCGTTTGTTTGTCCGACCTGTTATTGAAAGTTGTTGGCTAACCATAACGAATCGGTGTGCGCTAGATCTCGGATCATTCCAACTACTGCCATTGTACTGCTGTCGTACAAGAGTTGAAATCCGCCGTTCGAGCCGTGTTTGTGCGCTGGTTCTGATGGAGTCGATGCATATAAGCACTTTTTGATTTCCCTGTTCTACGAAAGAGCCCTGTTTTAATAACGTATTCATTTCCTTTCTATGTGGAGAAGACAAACTTGAAGTTTTGCGAGCGTTTTATAGGAGCATTTGTATCTCCCTGAAAATCCTTGGATGGAACAAAACAAAACAAAAAAGGAACCTGAAGGAGCGAAGAGGGAACGTTTATGTACTGTTATGTATCATTCCACTTGTTTAGGAGACACAGTATGTTTTGAATTTTAGTCGTTGTGAAATGGACACGAGCTAGGCTTTTGTTTTTATATCAGGTGATTGCGAAATAATCTGGATTATCTAATTACGATATTTATCCTGTCGAGGGCTAGATTTACTAAAGTGAAATGCAAAAATGATACCATACGGTGAGTTCTCACTGCCTATGCTGCTGATTTTTGCATTTGCTGAAGACTTTAACGCTTTAGTGAGAGACTTTAGTAAATCAGGCCTTGTAAAAGGGATCGTTCACCCCAAAAAATGTACTCACTCTCAGGCCAAACAAAATATAAGTCACTTTATTCTTCCTAACAGTAAAGAAGATTTGTTTTTGGCTGAATACGCGTTAGCAGCTACTGTCACTTTAAGAAATGTACAGAGAACACTTAATATTAAACAATATATATATGTAAAAAATTTTTACACATCCAGTTGTTTTGCTTCATAAGACCTTACAGGGATAGTTCACCCAAAAAGGAAGATTCCGCCATCATTTACTCAACCTATTTGACTTTCTTTTGTTAAAGAAAGAAAGTCATAAAGGTTTAAAACACACATGAGGAAGAATAAATTGTTATTTTTATTTTAGGGCGAACCTATCCTTTAATAAGGCTTTCATTTTGTTTGTCTTGTTTTTTTTGTTTGTTTGTTTTTTTATGATTTGTGAGCGTTTTATGATTCATACAAGAGAGTTAATGCAGAAAAAAAAAAACTAAATAAATCTTCCTAAATGTTCTACAGAAGGGAAAGAAGTCACATCTAACTTCAGAGACCTGAGAGTGTGTAAATGTTCATTTCTGGGTGTACTTTCCCTTTAAAAGTGTGTGTGTTTGTGAATGTAAAGAATTCAAATTCCTCCCTGAGGGAAATGAACTGCAGTGTAGCATCATGCAACCGTTGCAATGAATCAGTCATGTTTTCTGTCCAGTTTTAGCTGATTTATTTCTGTTTTCTTTTGGCATTCCTACATTTACTTACGCAGCTGATTTTAAACCATAACTTAAAAAAAAAAAAAAAGTTTTAGCAATCATGAAATGTTGACTTTAAACTAGTTAACAGGATGACTACCAGGTTCTGCTTGGCTTTTTAATCCAATCCAATCTCCCATTGGTGTTTTGTATTTATTACGTATATTGTTTGGCGTCTTGATGGCTTTAAATGTTGGAAACATATAAGATGATTGATATTCCTGCTGTTGCGATGATCATTTAACCAGACTGTGCAGACTTCTTACAAACGCTATTTTGAATGAATATTTCTTTGTTCAAAAGGTACAGGATCCTTCTGCCACCTAGAGCTACTGCACAGACAATGCACATTTATCTTTTTTTAACCTCTTCTGACTGGCTTTGTGCCGTTTGACAGATAAAAAGATGCTCTACTATGTTCAGTTTGCTCATGCAAAGCTTTTTCAATGTATGCGCCACAATAATGAGACCCTGACAACTCTGAGAACATCCAAACGAGCCATTTTATTGGAGATACATTGAAAATATGTGGAATAAAACTACATTTTATGGTTTGCCAGCCATCATATAAATCCTTACTAGATCAATTTAAATGCCCCTAGCCTAGTAAAATGACTGTTTTATGGCAGTTATTACGATTCAGTGCATATATATTTACCTGATTTATTATTTTTCACTTTTTTTTGATAGCGTATTTGTAAAACAACGGGAGCTGGCTCCTTTAACAGATACACGTTTTCCAGAATTTCCTTTTTCAAGCATTGCACTGCATCATATTTGGATGGATGTGTTTTAAAGAGCAGTCATAGTCTTGTTTGTTTCATGGCTTGTCGTCAAACTGCAGTGCTTTACTACTGAATTGGCTTGAACATGGAGAACATGACTGTTTCATGCATCTCCCTCTTATTTCTTGTAACTTTCCTCTTGCAGTAAATAGTTTCTCTAAGCATTTTTGAGGATTAAAAAAATAAATAAACAACCAAATTAAGGAAATGTAGATTTTTATTTTTTATTTTTTTGCCATCAGCCTTGTGTTGTATGAGATGTTTTTTTTGTTTTAATTGACTGTAATAACGGGTGATTAAAGATCAAAAAAGCTGCCTGGTTATGTGGAAAGAGATATTTCCCATAGGAAAATTTGAATTAAACTCTCAGTTTCATATTTGTGTTGTCAAGGCCTTTTATAAACACTGTGTCAAATAGAAATCATCAGTGGAGTCGATCCAGCATTTCACTTCGTGGCTTTCTCAGTGGATAAATACTGGTTTTGTGAAACTGAAAAGGCTGTAATTTACATGTATAGTTTTGTATTCCATGTATGTTTCTCTCTTTTATTTGTTTTCCCTCCCCTCCCCTCAGTATTACCACCTTTATTCTGGTTGATTTTTAGTTTCTTGGCTGAGATATGAGTGACTACATTTGTGCTGTGTTTTTAAGGAGAGACTGAGTGGAGCAATAAAAGAAATTCAAGTACAGCCGATGTCCAGCTACACTGTTTACTCCTCGCTCACTCCAGACTTTCAGTTTTCTCGGACATGAGAGCTCAAGTTCTGCAGGTTCAGATCCTTCCAGAGTGGTAAATGTTTTTTCATTTAATTACTAATGCTAATTCAGTGAAATCCAAATAATGTTTTTTTTTTTTTTTAGATGTTAGTATGAAGATGTTAGTTTAATGTGCTCCAAAACGGTGACAAAATTCACATTATGAAGAGATAAACATACAAAACTCCAAAGCATATTTCAGTTTCTCATCAAATCTTCTGACCAATCAAATGCTCTTTAGTATCTGACATGTCCCGCCCCTTCAAGACGCTACACTGTAAAAAAAGCAAGGTTCCACAAATCATTCATATATTCCCAACACAAATCGATTAAGTTAACTTAACCAATTTAAGTGGATTGAACATAAAACAATTAACTTGTCCCCAAAACAAATCTCAATAATTTTGTTGTTCCAATATATTTTAAATAAGTAGTTTGAACAAGCAGCAAAAATACTTTTTTGAGTGTATTTCTATTGAGCTCAATCATTCTCACTGGTAGAGCTGCGATAAAAACTAAATGCTATTGGTTGTTTTTTTTAAAGTGGGAGGAGCTATTCTATGCCTCGTTTGACTTTTTTTGTGTCTGCATTAAATTACATTTTTGATTTTATATTAGATCATTAAATTTCAGTAAAGCGTCTGCTTAAATGATTCAAATCAAATCACATTTTGTGAAAATAAAACATACAAATATATAAAAGAGTAAGTGATGATGCTAAATTATATTTTAAATGAGTACACCAACTAGCTGACGAATGAAATGACAGTAGTGATCTGAAGGATTGAGGCAAAGTATAAAGATAATTTAAATCAAATGAATCTTGATCAAAATTTGACACAATTTCTGGTATATAATGTGATATATAAACTGTTGTTACACTGAAGGGCGTTTTACTGGGCGCCGCATTTAAATCATGGTAAAAATGAAACAGGACAAATTCTAATGAATGTAAAAAAAAATGAAGCTGTATTGCACTTGATGGTTTAAAACCTCTTTTCTCTTTTTCTTCTTTAATACTCTCAGTGATCGCAGGGTCACAAGGTTCAAGCTGCTTCTGTATAATCCCATTAGCTCCATGTCTTCAGCTCCACCTTTGGTAAGGACACAGAAACCAGTGAATTTAAGCCCTATCCATTTGGATTGCACAATTTTAACATTTAGTAACAAGTAAATAAAATGTATGTAATGAACATTTGTCAGGATTTCCGCAAATATATAAACAAATAAATACATTCTTTATTATTAACTAGTTGCACCCCAAAAAATGCATTTATTTAAGTTGGTTGATGTAAGCATAAATCTGTTAATTGTGAAAACAATCAAGTGTAAGCATGGTTATAATACGGTGAGTTGCAGAATAAGTCATATTTAGTTTTTTAAAATGTTTGGAACATTATACAGCGTGTAAAATAAGTATTGAACATGTCACCATTATTTCTAAAGGTGCTGTTGACTTGAAATTTTCACCAGATGTTGGTAACAACCAAAGTAATCTATATATACATAACATGACATATACAATATACAACATATACATACATGACATATACAAACTAAACAAATTAGTTTAGAAATTAAGCGATGTGTAATAAAAAGAAATGACCCAGGAAAAAGAATTGAACGCAAGTGTAAAAAGACATGGAAAGGCCAGACAGACGGTAGTTATTCAGCAGCCCTGGCCCTCATCATTGTAAATGAATATGAGCTGCTTCAGTCCCAACACTTGCAGTACCAGATGATGAAGATGAAACCAGGGTGGACATTTCAGCAAGACAATGACCCTAAACACAGCCAAGGAAACTCTCAACTGCTTTCGGAAAAAGAAAACAAAGCTGCTAGAATGGCCCAGCCAGTCACCAAACCTATATAGAAAACAAGAACTAAAATATCAAAGTTTATAGAAGAGACCCTGAGAACCTGAGAAGACATTTGAAGACAAAATTATTAAAACTATTATTATGTTCTTTCACAATGGCAAAGACAAAAAATTTTTTTTATTATAAGCTGGTTATTAAAACTATTATGTTTCAAAATGTGTTGAAAAAATCTTCTCTCCATTAAACCGCACTTGGGAAATATTTGAAAAAAAGAATGAAAATTTCACAGGAGGCTAGTAATTTTAACTTCAACTTTATATATATATATAATATCTAAACTAAAAGCCAGGCCAAAATGGTGACCATGACTAATGACAAGTAGTGACATATGAATTTGATTGAAAATTATTAACATGTCAGATATGGAGCCAACAAAACAATTATTGCCTTATCAAGGTGTAGAACTAAAAAGTTTTATTACTTTTTATCTGCATATCAGGAAGTGGCCTGATGCTGTAAAACAGTCCCTGATCATTGTGATCCACTGACTCACCCTATGCTCTAAAACACTGCATCATCAGTGCGATGTGATCAGATCTCATCCTGTAGCTTTACAATGTTTGAGCTCATTTGAGTATGAGAACACTTACTCGAAGTAAATATATGTGATCTACTGTCATTTATCAAAGCTTGAGAAAGACACACACACACAGCCCAAAAGCTGCATGTATATACGGTTTACATGAAGCCTACTTGGTGTTGTTTGATCTCTAGCTGAAACATTATGCTTGTATTCTTCTAGTTGAGACCTCTCCAACAATATAACATGCATACAATGATATATTATATCTGTGATTTGTATGATGCATATAGTTCCAGCTCATGTTTTCATTAGCATTTTTCTCTGTCAGGTAAAAACTGCTAATGCTAAACGCCAATTAAAGTTCCACTCAGTTTAAACCTTTATCAGGCGAGGAACCATATATGGTAACTTCATTGACACTGACCACAAAATACTTTCCTAAAAGCCCTAAAAGTACGAAAGCCTTGTAAAAACACGCCAGGGTTTTTCTGGTGAGTATATCGATCAGATTCAAGCATTTAAAACCCCCAATTTGTATGATTTGAAAAAGAACACTGATCAAATTTTGACAGTACTTTCAGATCATTTCTTCATTATCAGAAAAATCCTTTTTGACTGGCAGCCAAACCTTCCAGTTTTCACAGATTTTGTGAGAAAGTGAGTCAATCTAAAGTGACTGAAACTCTCAGATGGCAGGTTGTGCAGATAAAGGCCAAAGAGACCCTTTCAGCCACAGCAAGAGAAGTTGTTTGTTCCAAATAGTGATTTCAAGAATATTGCATCTTTAAAGTGTCATTAACTTATTCATGTCCGGCAAAAAAAGAATGATCGTCCATGAAAGACAAATGCAAGAGAGGGCCGAATAATGCAGAAAGTCCCAAATGGTCAATCATTTTACAGCTACAGAGTGAATGCAAATGTTTGTCAGAAGCTCCTTCTACAACATGCGGTTCCTTTCCTGTGTTCATCACCCCATCAGCCATGAATTCTCATGCAGAACAATGAGTCCCATCACACAGCAAAACAGGTAAAGCAGTTCTGTGAAGCTAAAAAACATAGAAATAATAAAATGACAGTCCAGAGCCCTGATCTCTGGAAAATCCTTCCTGACAAAGTTATGGCTAACAAACACTATAGCCAGTGAAATGTGAAAGAGACGGAAGAAGAGCATATCAAGATAACAGCAGGCAGAGTAAGAGATAACTGAGAAACTACAAAATGCTGGGTTGTTTTAACTCAATGTTAGATAAAATATGGACAGTAATGTTTGTAAGAGACTATATGATAGAGACTCCACTTCACATTAATTTTTGACTGCTGTGACTTTCAAAAGATTTAAAGCACTACAGTCATGCAATAAATTGCTCTTCTCCAAGCTTAACCACTGTGTTTTCCACAAAATAATTGGTTGTCGTTGTTGAAGTAGAGCAATTCGTCAGTATGGATGTGCCATTTGCAGTAAAAACTTCATGGAATGTATATGTTAAAAGCATATTAAAACATCCGTTTATATTTTCCAAAACAACTAACCACAAAGTTAAGAGATCAGAAAAATATCTATCTGTAAATGTGTTTTATATTTTTAATGAGAGAGATAAACATGCGTTATGGTGTGACCAAAAGGTGTGTGAGTTTAATTAAACTGCACAACCCAAAAATAAATAATACTTATTAAAAAATGAGAGTTTTATTTATTTTTTGGGGGGATTTATGAGGAAAAGGCTTAATTATGGATGTGACATCTGTCCATTATGAATGTGACGGATGTAAAATTGGCACTGGTGTGTTTTTGATTTTGTATTATTACAGTACTGTAAAATACAAGCCTACACAAATAACTTAGAAAGGGTTTCACTATTCAGTCTTTCATAGCAAGGTTGACAGTTTAATTGCTCACCTTAATACAGTTATTTTGGAAAAAAACAACAACACTTCTGCATGGTAAAGCCACAATTATAATCCCTTTTGAAAGATGAAATTAATATTTCTTAGAAATTGTTCCCTGATTTTGATCTGAGTCACTCTTTCTCTCTATTTATCAACAAAGCAAGTTAACCTTATATTATATCTACACGTTACAACAATGTTATAACATACTAATTAGATGTTAATGATATGTAATATAATGTTAGATTTTTTTTAATCCATGTCAAAATGTTTAGCTCTGCCACAGCTACATGATGGATGCATCTGACCTGACGTGAAGAGGACGCATCAGCAGAGCGAGCTCTCAAGGTCAATGCGAGATTGTGTCCTTCCTGCTGTCCTCAGTGTCTTCACACAATCATCTGCAGTTCAGAACAAGTCTGCCAGCAGTAAACGTTTGCAAACGGTGCTGCATCAGCATTTAAAACTGCTACGAACTGGGGGCTCATTAAAATGCTTTTATAAGTCACATTTTTGCCCAAGCTGAAAATTCGACATTAGCGCAACTTATGCAAGAACAACATATTAATCATTACAGGTCATTTCTAAGAGAACCGTTTATAAAGCAGGCAAAGCACGACACGTTATGCAAGATTGCCTGTTTGTTAATTGCCGTTTTCATTGTCAAAGTAGGAACAGCTTATAACAAAATGCAGCACATATTGAAGTATTCATCTAAAAGAAGTAGCAGTCACTAGCGTTACTAAATTATAGCTTTTTAAAGTTTCCAAAAAAATTTCTGCATGATACCCATGATAAATATGGTTGGTTAATATTAATAGTCTTTCACCTAATAATAATAATAATATCTGCAATAACAAAAATGCACTAAAACAAGCTGCAACTATAGAGGTTGTTGCTGTTATTTGAGCATCATTGAATAACTATTTTAGTTTGTTTATATTTTTAGTTAAGGTTCTAGTAATTTCATTCAATGTTTTTGTGATTTTTATTTGGGTCACACTTTACAATAAGGTTTCATTAGTTAAATATGAACAATATTTGTAGAGCATTTATTAATGCCTTAATAAAATCCAAATCCATGCTTGTTAGCATTAGTTAATGCATCTTGAGTTAACATGTACTAACAATGAACAACTAACGTCAACTAACATGAACAAATACTGTAATGAATGTATTGTTCAATGTTTGTTCATGTTAGTAAATGCATTAACTAATAACCTTACTGTAAAGAACCTTTATTTGAATTGTTTGCATAGTTGTTTAATAAAATTATTTAAATTTGAAGCTAAACTAAATGAGTCTGTTCATTTCTAAAAACAACAACATTGTAATCCTTTATAATTTTTAGAGCCCTTTTGCAGTGCTATTTTTGCAACTGACAAACTAACTTACAGTTCTGCAGCTGCCCTTTTTAAACATGAAGAACTTTAGAGATGCTTTAGCAGCACCAAGAGGCCAGTGTGTGCATTACTGAAGCTCATCCTGAGTCACTGAGCGCCACAGATTAATGTTAAATTAAAGACACACAAACTCCCTTGGCGCACAAAGAATACCCTATCGTTTCAGCAGAGTGAAAGGAAACTTATTCTCTGTTTCAAAATCCATGTAAGCTGAACTGTAAGTGCATGAAGTTCAGAGGTGGTTCATGCTTTCTTTTTCACTTACTCAGAAATGAAAGCCAGGAAGCAGTGCTGTTGTTGCAAACTAAAACCAAAACTATTCAAAACTTTGTCTTGCATAGCAACTAAATAAGTCGAAGAGTTACTATCGGTTACTTAAACTAAAATGAAATAAATACATCACAGCTAAATTAGTTTTTAGTTTATTGAACTAATAACGTTTTCAGAAGATATATATATATATCTTTATATTTTCTTGATTTCAATTGTAAAAAAAAAAAAAATGTGTATAGTTTTCATTATAAAAAAAATAAGTAGGCTATGTCTTGGCAACAAATTAAGAACAAAATAAATACAGAACAGAAATCACAACTAAATGTGAAAATAACACTAAAATCAAAATTAATCAAATGAATCACTAATTAAAAATTGTAAATATAAAAATTAAAAGCTGTTCTGCCTAGTTGTGTTAACAAAATAAGATATTTTTATTTAACTGCAATATAGCTACTAAGAGTTTACAAATGTTTGAGTCAGTTGTTTTGTTAAAACTATAACACTTTACAACATTGTTCCATTAGTTAACTACTTAGTTACCATTCAAGTAAATTTGAATAATGTATTAAGTATAATTTAATAGAACTGAGCCAGTAAACAGCCTTTCAAGAGTGTTTCGATGAATAGCGTGCCTTTTACACCACATGGTGTAAAGTCAACGTACAGAAATCACAGCTAAATGTGAAACTAAAATTTTAACTAATTAAATAAATAGTAAATTATAAAATATAATAAAATAACATCTTTTTATTGAACTGCAATATAACAATTACAGTAGGCGACTACTGCTGCCACTATTACTAATTTACAAATGTTTGTGAGTCATTTGTTTTGTTATAACACTTTACAAAATTGTTCCATTTGTTATTTACTTCAGTTATCTTTAAAGTACAGTTGAATAATGTATTAGTAAATATAATTTAATAGAACTGGGCCTTTCGATGGCGTACCTTTTACACCATATGACGTAAAGTGAATGTAATAACCCTTCTCAAAAAAAAAAATCTGAGTCACGGGGCATACTGCATATTGGCGACTTAAATTGACGTACAGAAGCATGTCGCAATACAGCGCAAGCCACACATCTGTTCTTGGCCGTTAACATTTACCGTCAGGCAGAGGCGGGGGCAGCCCGGGGTCCTTGAGCAGGAGGCTGTCGGCACGGGTGTGTTACATTACAGTCTCCTTCAGTTCGCCCTCCAACTGGCCAGACCCTCCACATTGGCTCAGCTTTGGGAATAACTTCAGCAGCCGCGTTTCAATAACCGCACTCCACTCCTTTTAACAGGTAAGTCGGCGAGAGGAGCGGGAATCATATGTGGCTGAACTCGAAGCGTCGGAGGCGTTAATTCGTAAGCTTTCTACTTCGTGTTAGCTAGCGCATTAGCACGCGTTAGCTGAGCTTGCTCGATATCTCGCTCTCTCCCTCTCGGTCTGTCTCACTGTAACGGCCGGAGAGAAACAGATCAGCCTGTGAACGGTCATAGCGTGACATTAGCACAGCTCAGCAGCTTTACAGTCTAATCTATAGTGTAGCTTTAATTCAGATCAGTGCGACTCCCGCAGACTCCTCCTGCATCCGAGCAGCACCAGAAATGCGTGACCCGAGTCACTCATGATATTTTGCTGCTCATTTTCTCCCTGTTTTGTTTTATTTGATTTAATTACAGTTAGGGTTGTACATCCATCTGAGCTGCCCTTGCATGTGGCCTTCAGAAGCTTTTTTTTGTACGGCTGCATAAAATTGGCAAGTAAATCCGCAGTTCGGCTTGCCCTTACTTTGCCCTTTGGTTTAAAGCAGTTCCCGAACTCATCTATTAATTGAGTTATATGCTTTCATACTAAATTAATCGTTTTATAACAAATGTTTGAAGGGCTAAGGAGTATTTCAGTAATTTTTGTACTTCCTGAAAAGAAAGATCTGATGGATGCTATGCGCCTGACATATCTTTTGGGACCAGACATTCCTGTTACTCAGTGACATTGAGGTAAAGTTGGTTTTATATTCGCACATTCGTTCGTTCGTTTGAACTGAGACAACTAAGACACTTGTCACACGGTCCCTGTATTTTTAACCACACTACTTTGAATATTTGGTCTGAAATCTCAGGCAAGTATGGCTCAAAAACAACATTAGCACCATTAATTGACTGTAAAAAATGTTGAGAGTCATTGGCTGCTAATATTATTTCCCTATTTAGAATTTGCAGAGAATACTTTTCTGAAGCTATATTGTTAAGGAGAAACTCTTAACGTGCGAATATGAAACCAGTTTTACCTCAGTCTCAATGACCTGTATGATAAAGGTCACAGGTGGAGCATTTTGCTATATTTAGAATATGTTACATACTCTGTTTGGAAATGACATTTTAGTGTATTCCTGTATTTCCTAATATTGGTTGTATCTGTATTATTTACATCACTCCTGGGTTAGTATTGTAGTTCAATTCCTCCAATGCTTTTTGCTAGATGTTTCTTTTCTCATTGATTACTTTAAACTAGCCTGGAGATGAGGCTAAACCATAGAGGTGTATCTAAATGTAATTATAAATACACAGTGTTTGTTTTTTATCAACAATTTTGTATTCTTATACACCAATATAGATAATTTTGTCTAATGTGTAAATAAAACTTTAACATGTTATATAATGCAACTCTCATTCAGTAATCACAAGATTCTTACAGGGTTCCCACGGGTCATGGAATTTCTGTAATAACATGGAATATTAAAAGGTCTATTGATTCCAGATGTTGAAAGTCAGGCAATTTTATATACATTTTGAAATATCTTTGAGTTTTCTGTCATTTTATTTGTTTTCTGCCTGTCAATTGGCAGTCAAATATATTAAAACAATATGATAATAAAATTACAGTTGACAACAGAAGGCAATTTGTTTAGTTGTGCTAAAAATGAATGGACTTGAATGAGTGAAAGTCCTGACACCTTGCACAACAATGCACTGAAAAAAAAAAGATTCTTTAGATTTACTACAAGTGGTTGCAAACAATTTATATGGGCTGAATTTAAACAAAAAAACAAATTAAATTTAGTATCGTTCATCTTAATTTGTTTAGATTCAGCCCATATAAATTGTTTACAGCCAGTTGCCTTAAAAAAATAGTAAATCCAATGAATAATGTTTTTCAGTGTGGCCATGCTGCTCTTACATGGAAAAAAATAAGGTAATGGTCAGTAAATTCACTGGAAAGTCAAGGAGTTTGACATTTGGCTGGGAGTGGGAACCCCTTACCTTATCGTTAAAGTACTTTAAGAAGCACACAATCTCATGTTGCAAATTCTAGCACCAAATAAACATTAATTTCATTATATCTCTTGTAATGGCTCAATCTTGGTTTCAGTGCAAGAAAGAAGTCAGTACTTGTGTAAACTCATTTAGTCTATCAGGCACAGCATTTAGTGTCCACAGCTATGAGTTCACTAGAGAAACAAACTCTAAAGGGCATTTCTCTTAATATTTATTAGAGCTATGGTGAGAAATCGATTCAGCATTGATTTAAAGTTTTTTCTAAATGCATCGCTATTCACTTTTGAATTGATTCTGCACTTAGTTTAACAGCAGATGGTGCTGTATGCTTTACAAACATCCGTTCTCTGATTGCGTCCAATTCCTTACAAATACCACTAAAAATTCAAATAAAACACTTTTTTAAATTAATAAAGATAGGAAAGGTTTAAGTGAGCTGTCTTTTATATTAATATTGTGACATAAAAGTTAACTTGCATGACTCAGCCGAACACACTAGTATTCCTTCATGAGCATTTGAGTGTATGAGTGTTACGATTTTCTTTGCCATAGCTCTAATATTTGCCATAGCTCTAATATCTAATATTATATTAATACAGGAAGTTTGGCCAGATGAAAAATGGTCGTGCCTAACAGAGCCTAGTTTCTCTCGAGGTTTTTTTTTTTTTCCCCTTCACTTCGTCAATTGGTGAAGTTTTTTTCCTCGCCACTGGCTTGCTCGGATCGGGACTTGTGGAGCTGTGCTTCGGTGGATTTGCTCTACAGTGATTGAACTTTCAGCAGTGAAATTTAGACCACACTGAACTAAACTAAACTGAACTTCAACTCTGAAATCTGGACTTTACTAGAACCATGTTAAGCTGCTTTGACACAATCTACATTGTGAAAAGCGCTATATAAATAAACTTGACTTGACTTAATATTTCTACAATATTGTCTATTTTGTTGTCTTTGTTTTGAGTTGGTGATATCTAAAATTAATTCATGTTTAAATATGTCTTTTTTTTATTTATATAATATATCTAATTATAAATTCAATAGTTAGTACTCTGTTGTTGTCTGTTACTTAAGAAATTAGTAGTATGCAATTGATGGGGCCTCTTTTTATATTTTACAGCATTAGCTGAGATCACTGTTTTTAATAGAGTGGAAGAAGCATCTCTAGAGATTATTTTGTTTTGTTTATTTTTCACCTTTCTGCTTATCAACGTTCTTCAGAATATTTTCTTTTGGGTTTATCATTAGAAAAAAAATGGCACAAACAGGCTTGGAACAACTTGATAGAGTTAATTTTAAATTTGGAGATCTATTCATTAGGGCATTGCCACACTACACTTTCTGTTCATAATGGGTGATATTATAAAAATATTTAAGAGCGTTGTTGCTTCGCTACTTATTGAAAATAGGCAACAGTTTTGTATCTGGATCCAGTTGCTCTAATTACTTGCCTCAAGTCTCACCTGGTTGCCCAGTGATGGCATAATTTCCCAAAGTTGCCCAGCAACATTGCTCTAAAAGTTGCCTCGTGTATCATGACCTTAAGCATAAGATTGCTGGAGACCAGAAAACACAAGGTCATGCTGTGAGAGGCAGATATGTACAGTATGGTAAAAGTGAAAACTGAGGATGTATAAATCACAGCACTAAAAGAACACCAACTGTAAAATCTGCTGGTTTGCAGCACTACAGGGAAGAGTAGTTTAAGGGGATAGTTCACACAAAATATGAAAATGGTCATTTTCTCTCCCTTCACTTGCAAATATAAGAACACAACAGAAGGTATTTTGAACAAAGCTAAAACCTGTAACCATTGAAGTCTGTAGTATTTGTTTTTCCTACTATGGATGTCAATGGTTGCATGCTTTCAGCTTTCTTCATAATATATTTTGTTCAACAGAAGAAACTCATAAAAAAACTTGATGGTAAGTTAGTAAAATTTCATTTTTGTGTGAACTGTCTTTTCCTTTTTACATTTTGAATTTATTAGCAGTTTTATTGATGTTTTATGCAATGATAGAGTGCATTTTCTCCACTAGTATAGATGCTCAAAGTCCACTGCCGTCAACCTTTTAAAGGGCTAGAATGTTCTAAATTCATTTAACAGCAAGTGACGTATTCATAAATTACTTCTGAGTGCTGAATGGTAATGTCTAATTTATTTGCATACTGCATTATGAGTGGTCTTTGAAATTGATCCGTCTGCATACATTTAAGCTCAGCCTTGACACTTTACAGTCACTGGGGTCAAGCATTCAAAATATGAAGCTCTCACATTGACTTAAAGGGGTAGTTCACCAAAAAAATGAAAGATCTAAGTTTCTTTCTTTTGAACACAAAGGAAAATATTTAGTTTTTTTCAACTGTTTGTCAATGGTTACAATTTTCAGCTTTCCTCAAAAATCCAAATATCTTCGTTTGTGTGCAACAGATGAAAAAAAACTAGAGGTGTTTAACCACTTGAGGGCGAGTAAATGCTGAGTACATTTTTTCATTTTTGTGTGAACTGTCACTTTAAGGCAGGGCCACACTAAATTTTTTAACTATTATTCAGAGCGCCAGACTAAAGTCTAAGCTTGTTAGTTGTTCGGTGAGCCTCCACCCCTTCATCAGACTGTCTCTCACTGTCTATTCACACAACTGCTTCTTCTGCTTACTTGCACACGTCTAGATATGTGTGTCTGTGGGAGTGAATCGGTGCGTCACTTCCTGCCTCTGTGACTCAGTTAGGTGCGGCCTGCTGTCAGTTCAGATTAGCTTGAGCACAGCAGCTGCGTTCAGGCTGGGTCATTTATCAAACGGATACAACATGGTGATAAACCAATGTAAGCTAGAGATACTGTAGACCACCCAAAACGTCCCACTATTACTTGGTTAAAAAAAAAAAAAAAAAAAGCTTTTGCACTGTTCTTTTTTTTTTTTTGTTGCACTGAATCTGTTTTTGCACAGCTGTTTAGTGTTATGTTCTTTCGACCCACTAATGATCTCTGCACACTTTGTTTTAATTAGATAAAATGGCCGTTCCCCCAGCATATGCTGATCTTGGCAAATCTGCCAAAGACATCTTTAACAAAGGATATGGTAATGTATTTAATAATAATTCATGACATCACATGAGAAAAAATGTTTGTTGGCTTTCTGTTTCTGTTCTAATAATTTATTTCGGTTTGTTTTCATTAAGGATTCGGTATGGTGAAGCTCGATGTCAAGACAAAATCAGCCAGTGGAGTGGTGAGACTCATTTTTACTATGAAATAAATATTGTGAATCGACTTACAAATTCTAACAAACCATTAATTATTGTTATTAAATGTTATATATTTTGTCATCACAATAGCAAACCCCTAGACCTCTGTTGTCAATTTTTGGTGTTTTAATTTTAATTAATTTAAATCTCTTCATTAAAGCTTTATGATTTGTAAATCCAGTAAGTGTTAGTTATTAAATCAATAAACGTGACACCTCAATTTAAAATATGTCCCTTTCCTGTCTGTATAGGAATTCAAGACCTCTGGTTCCTCCAACACTGACACCAGCAAAGTGGTTGGCAGCCTGGAAACCAAATACAAGAGGTCTGAATATGGCCTGACCTTCACAGAGAAGTGGAATACCGACAACACCCTGGGCACAGAGATCAACATCGAAGACCAGGTCTGAATGCTTTTTCCAGCACTGAATGGTGACAAATCGAAGTCTGTTATTTTTAGCATAAATTATAATGCCTTTTCTCGTTTTTTTATTTTTAGATCGCAAAGGGACTGAAACTGACCTTTGACACAACCTTCTCACCAAACACAGGGTATATTCATTTTCTCACATTTGTTTTTTTAAAGCATTAATGTGTTTTGTAATTGGTTCAAAGGAGGTGAGGGATGCTACATTGACACATGGTGGATTGTAACTCAATATTGTATTGAGCAATTCGAGAGTCACCATGGCTGCATCTGAAATAACATTATTCCCTGGTTTATAGTAGGCGAAAATGATGAGGTAAAAAGTACACAGATGACTTGCTATTTGCACTAAGATTCTGAAGTGTGCATATGAAGTGATTGGCAACACAACTTATGCTCATTACTTTAAAACATTTAAAAACTGTGGTCACTTATTCAAAATAAGTACCCTAGTGTGATTACAGACTAAGCTTGATGACTGTTAGTTGTGTTTTGTTGTGCGGGGATGAATACCTCAAAGTTACTTTCACACAAGTGATGGTGGTTGTGTAAATCGGTCAGGAAAGTGGCACCTGTCTGCTATCGTATGGCTCTGTGCTCTCAGGTGTCACGTTGACATGGCCTTCACTGATGTATAGACTTATGTCGCTCATGACAGCGGCTGTGGATCATGTGGCAGAAAGTTTTTACAGTTTTATTTGCTTAATATTGAGCCAATTAGAGCTGTTTACGACATAGAAATCTTTCTTTTTATGGTCCTGTTGGTCATTTTAGTAGATTGTTGCTGAATAAATCTTACTGACAGCACGCTTTTGAATGGTAGTGTATTTCACCAGCACTGCTGTGTGCTGTTCTATTAGTACAGACAATGCAAAGTGAGCCATGATTTGCTGTTGTTGTTTTTTTACTAGCCTTTAAATATGCAATAACCTGATTATTAAAGTGATAGTTCACCCAAAAATGAACCTTTGTCATCATTTAATAACCCTCAAGAGGAAATGAGTAGCCATTGACGTTCATAGTAATAAATAAATAAGTAAATAAATAGTATGCATTTATTTATATAGAGAAATAAATAGTAGTCAACATTTGAAGTGGATCAAAGTTTTTCAGAATTGCCATAAGACAAAAATGAGTGTTGTTCAACTTCGATGAAAGGATTTTATCCACTTCAAATGTTGACTGCTGTATGCTATGGAAGTCTTCAAGATTAAAAATATATTTTGTTCAACAGCAAAAAGAAACTCATACAGGCTTGGGACAAGTAGAATAAATGAGAGATTTTGGGTGAACTATCCCTTTAAGTGGTTTAAAAAAATGACATTGTCCTTCACTGTGGTATTTGCAGCTTGTCCTTTGGCATGTGTCTTTGTGTCTTGAATTCTGACTAATATTTATTTAGCAGCAGGTTATTTTACTCTGTAGGGCTTTGTGGTTTATAGTATGGTGGTCCCAAAATTATATTCATAAATATAATATTGAGAAACACATCAAGCTAAATTAGCTTATGCTTGGCTAAATTAGCTTATCAAGCTAAATAAATGTATATAAATAAATGTAACACTAGTTTGTCCATGCAAGAAGCACATTTCTGTTTACTATATTTTAAAATTAAATGGTGACTTAAAAATGCAAAAGCAAAATATTAACATTATTAAATGATGTAGTAGTAAATGCTTAAAAAGATGGTCATAAATCAAGTTTTTATTTCACTTTTATATTTTGAGAATGGTCTGATTGTCTAAAATGTTCCAAGAGAAGTTATTTGTTAAAATAATGTTGTCACTTGTTTGATAGGAAAGAATATTAACAGTCTAAACGGTTTATATTTCTGCAAATTGGAGTGTTGGTTTATTGCTAGTCACAAGTTGAATAATCTCGGTTTAAAATACCTCTCGTAAACTAAATAGGATGCCGAATTGTTTACTTTCTCCTCATGAACAGGAAAAAGAGTGGCAAGGTCAAGACTGCATACAAGCGCGAGTATGTCAACCTGGGCTGTGACGTTGACTTTGACTTTGCCGGCCCAACTATCCACGGGGCTGCAGTGGTCGGTTATGAAGGATGGCTCGCCGGTTACCAGATGTCCTTCGACACCGCCAAGTCCAAGATGACCCAGAACAACTTTGCTGTAGGCTACAAAACGGGAGACTTCCAGCTGCACACTAATGTGTGAGTCCTCCAACATCACTACATCATTCTAAGTGCATGTGACTGGGATTGTGTTTATTTTAGTGCAGGGAAGTGTTGATATAATGACATTATGTACACAGAGTTGTCTTGGAAATTTTACAGCATGTCGCAGGATGACATGTTATTGCGTTTTAATTAATATGCTGTACACGGACAGCTTGGATATATAAAAATATATTTCAAGTGGATCAAAACCTTTCATCAAAGTTGTTCTACAACACCCATTTTTTCTGTTTTAGAAAAAGTTACAAATTTAGAGTAACACTGTAGTCATAAAAATATTTTTAATTATATTTGAGACTCCTTTTTGTAAGTGAAAAGTCTATATATTTATAGTTACAAGAAAATCCTTCCTGTATAACTCTGTGAGAGTTAATGTGCTTCTAGAGAAGGATTTATTGTGGTTTAAAGTCTTATTTACCCCACAATATAGGTTCAATGATTAATGAATTTTCTGTATCTCTCTGCAGTAATGATGGCTCAGAGTTTGGTGGCTCCATCTATCAAAAAGTGAGTGATAAGCTGGAGACAGCGGTGAATCTGGCTTGGACAGCAGGAAGCAACAGCACACGCTTCGGCATTGCTGCCAAGTATCAGCTGGACAAAGACGCCTCCATCAGTGTGAGTAAAGGGCAATTTTTTACTAAAAGTCAGTTTGCTTTCAGTAGAGGACTGAGTTTAATCAACTGACCTCATCTATTTTGAGTCCTTCTCAAATAATTATTAATCAAAATTATAAATGGGTTATTATTAACCTGCAATGTCATTTATAGACAATGAAAAAGGGATTACACTACAAATTAGTACATACAGGAATTAAATAATTAAACAGGCAAAGCCAAAAAGACTAAGCTTTTTTTTTTCAATACAAATAATTTGTTAGTTAATTTGTCAATACAACTAATAATAGTTGTATTGACAATTTTTTTATTTTATTTTATTTATTTTTTTATCCTGACCTTTATATTTGAAGGAAAGGTGCTGCTATGATGGAAACAAAGGCCCCAGAGCTGCCTGTGATTTCTCTTGTCAAACAGAGTGGATTTATTTTAGAACAGTTTTAATAAGAAAAAAAAAATCAATTCTTTAAACAGTATTTGGCAACAACCCAATATAACTTCTCATTCTATTCTGTTGAGGATCAGATGATGACTAAATCATAATGGAGTTGAATCACAAGGAGCTAATGAATGATTGTTTAAGAGGCTCTTCATAAACACATTTCTTTTCCCCATTTGGTTCTAGAAATAAATCAATGTTTTCTCTCTATTCAACAGGCTAAAGTGAATAACACCAGCCTTGTCGGTGTTGGTTACACTCAATCTCTGAGACCAGGTACAGGTTTTTTTTTTTTTTTTTTTTGGTCATTTATATAAACTTGCAAATTTATTAGTGAAAGGCCCTTGTTCAGTTACACTATATAAACACCCACACTATATTACTTCTTTTATTGAGTTATTAAAACTTAAATACAATTCAGTGTTGATTTGATAATCAAATTCTGCAGAGTTGGTCTGTAGTTGCACATACTGGGACAAAATCCAGTAGCCTGCGTGTTAAAAATTTATTAGCCCTCAAATTGTTTAAACTGGTCAACGAGCACTCCTGAAGTGGTCGACCTGGTGTAAATATTAAAGACTTGCATAAAAGATGCATGAAATGTGACCGCAAGTATTGTGCAAATTTGACTTTAACATCTGCTATATGTTAATAGCAAAAACTATGAAGAATTCGAAGCATTTCTTAGCCAAAATGTAAAACATTCAGCTCAGATTTCAGTTGTCAACTCAAAGTCTGGACAGTTCAAATGCAAAATGACAACTCGCAACACTACACCAGTGACTTGTTTATTTATTTGCGTTGTAAAATGTCATTCAAAAATGTGTCTGAATAGCCCTTTAGTAGTGAAACATGTCCATAGTCAGATGATGTTGTTTTTTATTTTCTTTGTCATGTTTGCTAATATTTTTTTGTTCAATCGCTGTTTGAATGAGGCAGAACACATTAAACGATACAACCAGGAGAAATCACCTAGTTTGAAATTTGACTCTGTCTCGTTTCCACTGAGCAGTGCGGTTAGGTACTTTTATGGTGGTAAGATAGCATTTTTTTTCGTTTCCACTGTCCGAGGTATCAACATAGTGAACTTTTTATTTTATTTTTTGGTGACCCTTTGGTACGTTCACACCAGACACGGGTGTAGTGTCAAGTGTAGGTGATTTACATGTTGTCAATGTATGGATACGATCAGACATCCTGTGGCGATATTTGCACAAATGAGGCGGTGCGAATTAAGCGATTTGGGCATTTGACACGCTTAATGCATGATTCGCGCAAATCACTCAAGAAAAATCTGAACTTGGGCAGACGTTTGTGCCTAACTCAAAATGTTCAAGTGTCTAATCATGCACTAATATTTATAATTACAAGCCGCATCTGGTGTGAACACCCCATAATGACACCTAGCACAACAGTACGGTACCAAAAGGGTAAAGCTAGACCAGGCATGGGCAAACTTGATCCTCGAGGGCCGGTGTCCCTGCAGAGTTTTGCTCCAACCCTAATCAAACACACCTGAACACCCTAATCAGTGTCTTCAAGATCACTAGAAGCTACAGGAAGGTGTGTTTGATTAGGGTTGGAGCAAAACTACGCAGGACACCGGCCCTCCAGGATCGAGTTTGCCCATCCCTGAGCTAGACTCACTGCAGAACACTGATTGGTTTACAGTACATCACTCTCGTGTGCAACAAGCCAGGGGAACGACAACACAAGAAGCACCCTTATTAAATATACAGGGGAAACATTGCACCATAATCAATGGTGTATAATACAATGGTTGTTTGCAGATCCATTTACGTCACTTCTAAACATATGGAAAGCTGAAGGGTGTTGCTTCCACTCAGTATTTGTGCGTGTCTACATTTGAAATGATCAAAACTCAATCATATGTGAACGGCCTGTGTGGCTTTCTTCATCAAACAAGAATGATGTTGATCCAAACTTTGTCGTACACCATGCCTACCAATTAAGGCCATGTCCACACGCACGCAGCTATTTTTATAAATGGTGTTTACCCCTCTTTCGTTTTAAAAAATATCTCCATCCACATGAAAACGCAAAAATGCACCGTGATGCATGCTAAGAGCACACTGAGCCAACAGGGGGCGATAATGAGGCTTATGTTGGGTTCACACCAAACGGGAAATTAAGTATTTACACAAGTAAATTGCATACAAATCAATGCAAGCGTGAGAACAGAGCCGAATTACCGCCCTGCTGGTGAATGACATAAAACATGCTATGTGCTTGCCTCGAATGTGTGGAATTTGCCACATTTGCGAGTTCTGCGTTTGGTGTGAACCCAGCCGTGTTGGCCAATCAGAAAGAAAAACAAAAAACGCATGCACCCTGACATTATGAGGTGAAAACTCCAATTGTGGTCTCCACACAACAATACTGTACCCAGAGTTTTGGAAAATCTTCACCGTGGCTGGAGTTTTCAGAAAGTATCGGTTTCAGTCACCTGACACTGTGTTTTCATGTGGACAAACAGCGAAAATCTTATAGAAAAAAAGTTTTGTTTTGAAAATACCTGTGTTCATGTGAACCGGGCCTAAGAATACCTTTAGCAGAGGAAAAAAGCCTGATCAGAGTGTCCCGTACTGTGCTGAACTGTTCTCGTACTGCTCAGTGGAAACATGGCATTAGTTATTTTGTTTTATATTTATGCTGTTTAAAAAGTCCTGTGATTTTGAAAACTTTGGTGGTTTTCCAGGTATCAAGCTGACCCTGTCTGCCCTGGTTGATGGGAAGAGCATCAATTCCGGTGGCCACAAGCTGGGCTTGGGCCTGGAGCTGGAGGCTTAAACCTGCTCCTGCTGAACATCAGGGACAAGGGAATATCAGAGAAATCTGGCCTTAAATCTAACTCCAGCAGCAACCAGCAGGGGGATTCGGGATGGGATGTGTGCAAAGGCTCATCAAAAGCGATCATGTCATGTGGTTTCTTTTTCGTCCCCTTCAGGTCCTTATGTTTGTTTTCCGTTTGTAGTTGTTCTCTCATAGACATTCAGCTACAAATTAATTTGGCCATCCCTCCCTAGCACTACCACAGTAATGAAATGCGCTCTGGGACGGAGGGCATCTGTGGCATCCTGTTGTGTTGCTCCCTCCTCAGTTAGACGGTGGTGGGTTTGTGACAAAACTGTCTCTGATTTCATCCTTTGTATTGTATCTGATATTCCTTCGTCGTCTGAATGCGATTCAAGCAAACCACTTAACTCGATATTAAAAGTTATACCTGCTATTATTTAAATACTGTTATACCGTTTTCTTCTTTCCATGCACGCAAGGACGAGCTTTAAGCAGTTTACTTTCCCTTGGGCAGCCATCCAGAGTTTAGCTTGCAGGTGAAGTCTGCCCTTGAGCTGAGCAGTTTTTGGGTAGCCTAATGGGGCGGTGAGCGCTGGTGCCCGTGAACTGGCATGGCTGGCCTTCTGTTTTTCATTTGCAGCACAGATGACTCTCCGTGGCTCCCTGTGATGGCGGGACAGGTCTTGTGGGTGTGGTTTGAGTTCAGTACCTTTTGCTCCCGGTGTTGCCCTGATTCCCATGCTTTACAACACCTCAGAGGTCCTTATGTGTATGTTTGAACTTTTCAATAAACTCTTTGAACACATCTTACGATACGGTTGTTGTTGCTTACAAAGCAAATAGCTTCTCGTAGCATTAAAAACTCTAGTTCAAAATGCTTAAGGAAATCTAATAGGATAATATAATAGGATTGTGGACATGCCACAGAGACAAATAGTGCTAAATGTAAATTCTCTATTACTAACTGATTTTTAAAAGATAAAAGAGATTCTTTGCATATCTTCAGTTTGTTCAACTTAAAGTCTGCTTGGAATTAAAATGTACAATGTTTATTTTGTCAGCACACATTGTTAAGGTGAACAACTAATTCGTGTAAGTTAATTCACAGTACAAAAACAATTTTATTTTGGTTGTCTTTAATCAAAATCTTACCATTTGCTTCTACACTGAAACTACAGTCCTTAACTGGTGTCAGTTTGATGACTTGGGGTAAATATGCTTTGTTAATGTAAATAAATTCATCGCAAAAAAACCTGCCCCTTTCTCAATATTTTATTTCAGTTGGAAATATATCATACTGAAGTAAAATTCTCCAACAACCTCGTTTTTATAGACAAGTTGTGTTTTATAGGTTAAATAAAATAATACTGTGGTTTCACTGTTACTATGATATGCTCATGTGTATATGCAAAAATTATGCCATATATTTTTTTGTCTATGCAACTCATGGTAATGAGTATTAATGCTGATCAGCCAATCAGATGATAACAACAACAATTGCATTTAGACTTGCAGATGTTCTCAAGTCCAACCCAATATAATGCACGACAAAAGAAATATAAGTGACTTTGCATTTTGGTTATTGGTGCCAGATGGGCTCATACAAGTATTTTGGAAATTCTAATTTGGTTTTCACTACCTCAAGACCACAAAGGTTTAGGCTACAGAGAATGGTCCAAAAAAGAAAAAAATATCCAGTGAGTGCCAGTTCTGTAGGTGCAAATGCCTATGGTAGATTGGTTTGAGTGGATAGAGCCAACAATAACTCAAATGACCAGATGTAATTTAAAAGGTCTGCAAAAGAGCATCTCTGAACACATACTTTGAAGTAGAGGGGCTTCAGCAAAAGAAGAACAGTATAGCCTACCAATGATTCTTGTCAGCTTTAACCATCAAACTGAGGCTGCAATTCACATTTGTTCACCAAAACCGGACAAGTAAAGCCTTCAAAAATGCCGTCTGAGTCCTGCTTGCTGCTTCAGCAAAATGGTTGATGGTCAGAATCTAGCTTTCTCTTTAAAAGCATGATTTCATTTCATATCGTACTCCGAAGTGGAGAAAAATCTGCAGTTTCGAAGTGTATTTTTAGTTACCTAGGCCTATACTCTAATATAGCCTACATTAATAAGCACATTATGAGACATTTGACAGAACAGCTTAGAAAATGAAAAACTTTCAGATTCAGCATTTACTGCTGTTAATTTGGCATCTGGTGGTAATTTCCATACTATTGATTAACTAGGCTGTCAGGAATACTTGATTCTGATTTTTCAATCATGACATTCCATTCTGTGGCAGATAATAACCGTTGAAACTAATAACACATTCTCATCCAGGTACTTTGAATCATTTTGTCCATTAGAGCCTATATTACAGTACTTATCACGTCACTGTGCTTGACTGTTTGGCGCTATCTTGTGACTGAATAATACGCAGGTGAGTGTGCTAGGCTACATTCAGCTGTTTTTTTTCCCTGCAAACTTTACGTTTAATTAAAGAGTTGGTAGATTATCAAAGCTCCTATCAATGTTTGGGTCCAATTGTTTACTTTTGTGGCAAGTCGTCGTGTAACAACGGGATAATAGGCCGTACAGTATTGCTGTATCAGTCTTTTATTCTGCAAAAACATCTTACTAGATGTAGGCCTACATTATTGTGAAATATTGCAATTTTAAGTAATTTTTGTCTAACTGAAAATCATACTCCATCTTTCAGTGGCACATCTGAAATCTCATTAATTTCTAATGATAAGCAATGCTATACTGTTTTCATGATATTGTGATCAATCGGGAACTTTCAAAGAACTGCATTTATAACAGGCTAATTATAACTTTTACAATAAGGTATTAGGCTATATTAAATTTAATGTACCAACTAACTTGGTAACTTTTGGGAATGTATTTCTAAAAACATTTATTAATCTGTCAGTGTACAGGTAAATGTATACCTTAAGGGTCTAATTTGTTGGAAGTCCCACAAATGCAAAGAAAAGAGCTTGCGCATTGCAAAATAAGATCATTGGCAGTGTTTGCAAATGTTTAGTTGGTAAAATTTTGGTAACGCTGTAATTCTTTCAGATTAAAATATTGAACAAAGTAGCTCCAGACATTTTTAAATATTGAGCAGTCCTTACAGCGTCCATCTGTGTATAGAAGTCCTAGATAACAAATACCATAGTAAAATGCCTTGTGATACTTTATAGATGAAACGCTGCTATGATGACAAAAGAGAATATGTAAGTTTGTATGTGACAGTTGACAAGTGTTGCAACCAAGGATTAGAAGAGGAGCGTGAAACGCCACTATTGGAAAACCGTTTCTAAAACTGTAGTTCCTCCGCATGAACTTCCACAGAATCAACAGACCAATAAACACTGATATGCTGCAATATTTATTCAGTTACTGTATAGCACTACAGTCATACATTCATATGGCTTTTCAGAGCAAGGGATGTAGCAAAATAAAATCTTATACATTCTTTATGTACACACAGATCACAGTGTACGCATGCATCTGCATCGGAAATGTTAAGACTTTGAGAGCATTTCTACGATTCATGCGTGTCATTTATGTTACATTCATCAAGGCAGCTTACTGTCTTTTCTTAAATACAATTTGCTATTTATATTCTATACTACATTGGAGGGTTTAAGAAGCTTTGGTGTCCACGCTGTTCTTCTTCTTGGTCTCTTTGACCAGATCCGACTTCTCCAGAGTTTTGTCTTCTGTTTTGGTTGCTGCTGGAGCCTTCACTTCAGCTGATTCTTTGTCTTTTGGGACAGTGTCTTCACTTTTAACATCTTTGCTGCCTTTGGTATTAGTATTCACCCCTTCAGCTTTTTCAGGCATCTTCACTTTGCTTTCTTTAGTGTCCTTTTGTTCAGGCTTTGCATCAGATGTTGTTTCCTGGGCTTTAGGGAATTGAGTACTCTGAGTCTCATCAACCGTTTTTTCCTTGGTTTTAGCTTCATCTTTGCTTGTTTTCACAATTTCTGCAGTGCTAACACTTCCGCTGTCCTCCTTTTCTCGCTTCTCCTCAGAGTCTTTAGGCATTGCTGGTTTAGTGGTTTCTGTTTTGATGATGTCCACACTGTCACTTTTAGCATCATCCTTTATCTCTGACTTTACCTTTTCCAATTTTGGTTCCATGTCTTTGGAAATGTCTTTTGTTTCCGCAGGTTTAGGATGTTCCATATTTTCTGGTTTTACAGCGTCACTTTTGGTGTTCTCCTGTTTCTGTGACTTTTCAGGTTGAGATTTCTCTTCCACGACTTTAGGAAGGTCCTCTTGTGTCTTTCCAGTTTCTTTAGGCATATCACTTTCAACCTTTTCGGTTTCGACGCTGCCTTCACCGTCACGTTTGCTGTTCTCCGGTGTCTGAGACTTTTCAGGTTGTGTCTTCTCTTCAGCGACTTTAGGAAGGTCCTCTTGTGTCTTTTCTGTTACTTTAGGTTTAGCACGTTCAACATGCTCTGCTTTTACAGTGTCACTTTTGCTGTCCTCCTGTTTCTCCTGCAACTTCTCAGGTTGTGATTTTTCTTCCGCAACCTTGGGAAGGTCCTGCTGTGTCTTTTCAGTTTCTTTAGGTGCAGCACGATCATCTTTTTCTGTTTCGGCACTGCCTGCACTGTCACTTTTGCCATCCCTCTCTATCTTAGACTTTTCTTTGGGAAGGTCTTCTTGCTTCTTTTCTGTTTCTTTTACCTTGGTAGTTTCAATTGCCACACTTTCTACGCTACTATCGCTTTTGCTGTCCTCCTGTTTCTTTGACTTTTCAGATTCTGACTGTTTTTCTACCTTTGCCTTTTCTGCTTCGTTAGACTTAATACCTTCATCTTTTTCTGTTTTCACATCATCTATCACTTCTGCAACTCTTCTGTCTTTTGTAGACTCCTCAGATTTTTGCTTCTTTGATTCAGTCTCTTTTTTCTCCACAGGTTTCTCTGGTTGTTTGTTATTATCCTCTTGGTCTTTTTCAGATTTTTCTTCCACTACTGCTGTTTTTGCAGAAGTCTTCCCTTCGGTAGTCGATTTATCAAGGTCATGTTTGTCTGGTTTGGGAGTATCTTTCTCTACAGGTTGCACTGGGGCTGTTTCTTTCTCTTTTTCTGGTGATTTTGCAGTTGTAGAATCTTGAGATGAGATTTTGGCATCTTCAGTTTTTGGAGAAGTAACCTCAACAGTCTGTCCACTGGGTTTAGTGTTCACTTCATCTGATGGTTTAGGCTCCAGAGATGGTTTGTCTTCAGATTTCTCAGGCATTTCTCGCTCTTCAGTTTTGCGAACCTCTTTCTCTTTAATTGGTTCATCTGTCTTTTTCACATCTTCTTCTTTAGGTGCTTCTTTTCCCTTTGTGTCGTCTTTCTGGTCTTTGTGCTCAGTGCCTTTTGTGTCTGTTTCCCCATCTTTACCTACTTCATCAATGTCTTTTTCTGTAGGCATTGATTCTTGCGTTGGTTCAGAGTCAGCATCTTTTTGTCCCTCAGGACTTTCTTCAACTGGCTCATCCTCTTTTTCACCACTTGGTTTGTCTTCATTTCCGGTCTCTGCTTCTTCAATGCCATTCACCACAGCAGGTTCTTCAGGATCTTCTGCCTCTTGTTGAGTTTCAGCATCTTTCTCACTGCTTTCCTCATCTGGTTTGTCATCCTCTCTGCCCTCTCCGCTCTTTTCAGAGCCAGTGTCCGAGATCTCCACGTCTTCTCTGGTTGTCTCTGTAATAATCTCTTCAACAAATTTGTACTGAGGCTCTGCCTTTCGGGTTGCTCCCCCCTGCCTTTTGACACAAGGGAGAGTATAGATGGGTGACTGTCTGTAAATATATGGTACTGAATTATGTGCATCTGATATTATAGAGTACCTTGACTCTTCACCCTCCAAAAGTTTCCTGCAAAACAAAAACAGTTCAGAATAATATTGATGCTTAACTAGTGGCAGCTTGTGCATATTTATATCTCTGCATTGGTAAATTATGAATAGGACACAAAGGTGGTCTTTTGAAAATAAAAACCTTTTTTGAGTGAAAACCAATTCCATCCATTGGACCAACGAAACAAGCATTGTCATATTCATATCATGAAATGTGTTCCATAAAAAAGCAGCAGTCCCATCAATCAATTTTGTTATTAAAAGACATCTAATAGTTGTCCAAACATAGATGGCTAAACCAGGCTAATCTTGGGCCGTCAGTAAAAATCTAACAGACATCTAACAATAGTCCAAAAACAGACTAGCCAACAAATAGACAAATTCCTGTCTATTTGATTTGATGGCTTGACTATTGTTTTGTCTATTAGATTTGACAGCCCAAATTTAGCCTTATGGTTTTAGCCAAGATGTTTATGTTTGGATGTATATTAGATGTATTTTAAACACAAAAAATACTTTCTGGGAGTGACTGATTCGGCAAGTGAGTACATTTGTCATTAGAGACAAAGCCAACAAAGCCTTGACTCCAACTCTAACTTAACTGCTTTATAAATTACACACATGGATATTGATTCAGGCTGCACGGTGGCGCAGTGGGTAGCACGTTCGACTCACAGCAAGAAGGTCGCTGGTTCGAGCCTCAGCTGGGTCAGTTGGCGTTTCTGTGTGGAGTTTGCATGTTCTCCCCGTGTTCGCGTGGGTTTCCTCCGGGTGCTCCGGTTACCCCCACAAGTCCAAAGACATGCGGTACAGGTGAATTGGGTAGGCTAAATTGTCTGTAGTGTATGTATATGTGTGAATGAGTGTGCATGGATGTTTCCCAGTGATGAATTGCAGCTGGAAGGGCATCCGCTGCGTAAAAATATGCTGGATAAGTTGGCGGTTCATTCCGCTGTGGCGACCCCAGATTAATTAAGGAACTAAGCCGAAAAAATAACGAATGAATGAATGATATTGATTCTCAAAAGTAATATGAATAGTTTTTTTTTTTCTATATTTAGTATTCCATATTCTGACAACTCATTGTTTACATCTGAAATTGAGAGGTAGGTTCTGTTGGCACTTACTTGCACTTAAGTTGACGTTCCTATTAATTTTTGCAAATATAAATAACATTTGTATTAAACCTATATGGGACAAATCAAGAACTGGATGCTTCATAATGGTTATTTGGAAAATGATTTAAAATTAGGCAAACATTCTTGTTTAATAAAAATGACAGTCTTGTTCTCTCTCTAATTATGTCCCTTAACACTGTATCTGTAGTGAATTATCTACGAACCTACACCTTCAAGTTATGAATAAGCTGACAATCTATTCATTTGCACTGTTGAGGAATCAAGTGAAATTAATTCTGATTGGACGAGCACTATTTACCAAACTGACAGAATCAGAAATACAAACATGACCATATAAAGACAAATGAGGATGAATTGTATTACATTTTTCTGCTAATCATTATGTTCTGAGATGTTTAATAAATGTTTTGCTGAAAGTTTGCTATGAGGTTCAACAGTAATGGTTTTACAAAATGTTGTATAATAATACCTGTAGGAATAGATTTCAGCATCCAGTGCCATTTTGACGTTGAGAAGGTCCTGGTACTCCCTTAGATGACTGCTCATATCATATTTAGCATTTTTCAGCTCAAATTCCAACTCTCTGATTGTGTCCTACACCATGACCAAAACAAGTGAACAATTAAAACAAACATTCACATGATATTGTACTGAATGTTAGATTATATTCACCTTTTTGTGTTTTAAATCAGGATTGGCACTTCTGGTTAAGGGATTTTTCATTCAAACAGACAAAACAGATCCTTTTAAATAATAATGTTGCTGTCTGTTTGACTGATATCTTTGAATCGACTCTTATCCATTATGAATTTACTGAGTTACTGAATTTCAGTAAAACTAATAAACTAACTAAATAAAAATATCCTTTAGTCCAGATTGTTTTCAGTTTTTTTTTCTGTTCAAATTTTACTTTATTATTTAAAATCTTATCTTCTGATCCTTATATAAGCATTGTTTGCTATAATGTTCATCAAAAAGCTGAGTAATATGACACGTGTTATTGTCTGTCAAAATGAAGAAATGAATTATCCAACAAAGTTCCAGGTAATGACCAAAAACTTTGAACTAAATCAAAATCACTGTACCCTGCTGTTGTATATGATTATTATTGCATTACCAGAGCAAACACGATAGGCGTTTATAGGTCACTTCCAGAGTTTACAAGCTATTCCCATAATTTGCAAAAGCATCAAAGTGCTCAACCTGCTACTGTACCTTGATTTAAACAGAACTGTCAAATAAAGTGCTCTCATTTCAACATTTCTCTCACTCTGTGATTCAAACTATTCTGAAGGGAGTCTTACCTGATAGTGATGGATTTCAGCATTGTGCCTTTGCTCGAGGTCATACAGCTGCCTCTCCAGTCCTTCTCTCACCCCTTTCATGGAGTCGAGCTCAATGTTCTTGGATTGGAGCTGTCTCCTGTGTTCATTAATCTCCGCTTTAGTGGCCATGAGCGCTTCCCTGTTGACCTCAGCAGCTTTGGTCAGTCTGGCGAACTGTGCTCGAAAGCGCTCCTCAGCATATCGGGTGTCGGAGTCAGAGTGACCTTCAAGTTGCATCCTGATGCCTCTCAGAGCTGCAGTGACATCGCTTCTGCTAAAATCCCTTATTTCTGCAGTCACGTGACCCTCCTCAATTTGTGCCATCATTTCGGCTACCTCACTTTCGTGGTTTTTCTTCAGGAAGCCGATCTCTTCTTCTAGAGCTCTGGCTTTTCTGTCCATCTCTTGTTTGGCAAGGTATGCATCATTAATGCATTTCTTCAGAACTGAAATGCCGTCTTCAGCATCAACACGACCACGAGTCTCCTTCTCGTACTTTTCTCTCAAAGTGTTGAACTCGTCCTCCAGGTTCTGGCGGTTGATCTCAATCTGGTGCTTTTGAAGGCCCATCTCATGAACTTGCTCCCTCAGACTGCTGAGTTCGGACTCATACTCTTTGGACAATGAGGCAGAGGATTTGGCTCTGTGTCTAATGGCCTCGATCTCTTTCTCCAGGGCTCTGTTTTGGTTCTCCAGGTGGTGAACCTTCTCGATGAATCCCGCGAAGCGATCGTTGAGCCCCTGCAGTAATTCTTTCTCACTGATTTTCCTCAGATTCATCGCACCTGCATATTTGCTTGAGTAATCGAAGCTGTCGGCCGGTTTCGCGGCGAATTCGCTAAGGGTTTCATTACCTCTGAGCGGAGCGGGAGACCCGAAGCTGAAGGCAGACCTTGAGAGGAGTTGTGATGAAGGACGCGGTGTTTGGTACCGGTGCTCTTCCCGTGTCCTGCCAGGTGAATGAAGAAGACGCTCCATTGTGAGGCTGGTGCGCTTTCTTTCGTAGTCTTCAGTGAAAATGCTTCCCTTTTATATACAGCGATAGATGCTAGGTTTGCGGAATAGAGCTGTCCATACTGCTTAAATGCACAGAATCAGCTGTTCAGCTCAGCATCCTGCGCATTCACTCACTCACTCACTCACTCTCCGCCGCTGATCCCCGGGGAGCTGCTGACGTGACGTCACACCAACTCATCTCCTCCGCAGATTCAAAATATTCAACATTTTTATATTTAGTGTATTATAGACCATCACAACGTTTTTCGTATTTGCCATTAATAGGCAGGCGAAATGTTTTAGTTATTTTTTTTATTCACAATTTTGTATTTTACTGACTATGGTCTGCTTTCAAAAGTAGAAATAAGAATATTATCCTTTAGTGCATTTATTTAGGAGAATATGACATATATGTACGTATATATATATATATATATATATATATAGAGAGAGAGAGAGAGATAGAGAGAAACTATGTAAAATGTATACTGTGTAAAATGCAAATATTTAAAGTGAAACAAAAAGTGGATCACTTATTTTAAAACTTTTTTTAATCAATGCCTTCTCTTCAAGTCAATAGGTTGTCCGTTATGTTCAAAGACTAAAAGGTTTTCAAGCCGTCAAAGTCAAAAGTTTTCAAGCATTACAACAATAAAAGTATAGAGCTTTATTCATTCTTTCTTCATACATAAGAATGTGTCCTGTATTAAAGGATAGTTTAGATTTAGGATTTTAAAAGACCATTATGGCACTTATTGTTAAACAATTAAACAAATAAAGAATTTTAATTGAATTCTGATTTAAACTGGAAGCCAATAATCACCCAAGAACGAGTGTGATGTGTTATACTTACTATTCTGTATATGTAATATGATGTGGACAGCAAAGCTAGATGTCTTCTCATGAACCCTTCATTACCATTTGTCACAATTAAATCTGCTTTAATGAAATAATTTATTCATAAACACTTTACATCTATATTTCAAAGCTCTGAATAATCATAATTTCAAATGACAAAGGCAAAAGCATAAAACTTCATCACCCTTATTTTAAATCATCACAGACTTCAAATCTTCAAGCACAAGTTTGTGTATTTTTCGGTTTTGTATTGTTGTTCATTCATTCATTCATTTTCTTTTCGGCTTAGTCCCTTAATTAATCTGGGGTCGCCACAGTGGAATGAACCGCCAACTTATCCAGCATATGTTTTACGCAGCGGATGCCCTTCCAGCTGCAACCCATCACTGGGAAACATCCATACACTCTCATTCACACTCATACTCTACGGCCAATTTAGCTTACCCAATTCACCTATAGTGCATGTCTTTGGACTTGTGGGGGAAACCGGAGCACCCGGAGGAAACCCACGCGAACACGGGGAGAACATGCAAACTCCACACAGAAACGCCAACTGACCCAGCCGAGGCTCGAACCAGCGACCTTCTTGCTGTGAGGCGAACGTGCTACCCACTGTATTGTTGTCATTTATTTATTTTTATTTTTAATCCTGCACATTATAAGTAGAGGACATACACAGAAATGTCATCATCAAATCTTCTCTTTTTTTATATTGAAAGAAATGTTGTATGATCTTCAGCACAAGGTTAGTAATAGCTAAATGAACTGTAAAATTCTGCCCATTTTAAAGTGTTTTTTTTACGTGTTCGATTACATTCTAGAGATAAAGATTCCAAAAGTGGGTTTTTACAGTAATCTTATAGAAGAAAAAATTCTCCCAAGTAACCTTTAAGTGAAAAAAATTCTTAGAAGAACTTTGTAATAATCTAAAGAAACATTTTTCCCTGTGCAAACCTTTTGTTGAATGGAAATGTTCTATGGACTTTAAAGGATCTTTGTGAAACCAACAATGTCAATTAAGAACTTTTTATTTTTGTATTTATTTTTATTTTGTATTTATCATTTTGTATTTTTGTTCATATAATACAAATCCTTATTCATATTCTTACAAACTCAGCAAAATGTTACATATGTGATATTCAGCAGAACTGTGGCATTGGTTATTGAATAGCATTACTGTTTCCTCTTATTGTCATCAGATTTGCAGATATTTTCCTGCAGTAACAACATTCTTCAAGCTATGAAGTACACGTTTGTGCTGTTAAAAAGCACAAGTCAGCTCTGCTCTTTCAGTCATGCTGGGCGGTCACTGTGAGCTGGACTAAGTCCAACAGAGCAGCTTCTACAGTACATGAGCAGCCAATAGAAACATAAGCACCTCTCGTCTGCCCTCTCATATGAGTGCAACAACTCTATAAAGATGGATTGGACATTTTTAGCATTATTTTTATAGTCCACCACTTGTGTCTTTGCTACTATTTAACAAGTTTTCTTTAAAACTCTTAGTTAAACTTTCTTTATTGGCACCAATAGTTCCATAAAGATTGAACAAAAAATATTCATGCTCCAATGTTTTGTTTTGTTTCCTCCCCCCAAAGGCACGTAATTAATATTTTTGGTTAAAAAAGAACCTTTTAGTGAACAGTTCTTAAGAGAACCAGTTTTTCTAAGTATGTACAAGATTTGAATAATTTAATGAACATTTTCCCATTGTGAAGAATCTTTTGGGGAATTAAATGGTTTCTTGGAGGGTTCTTTACTACTACTACTACTGATGATGATGATAATAATAATAATAATAATAATAATAATAATAATAATAAAAAAGAAGAATATAATAATAATAATAATAACTAGTTCACTGAAATAACTGCACTCCAAAAAACCACAATTTTAATTACATAACATAATTGATAATATTTTACAAGCTGGAGCAAAAAAATCACAGATGATGATTTTTAAAAGTAATTTTATTAATTTCAGCTATGCCCAGCATATCGTAAAGTGGCATAAAAGAAGTTTACTTTGTTTAAAATTATTTTATGTTCATTTAAATGTAAAAATGTAAAGTTTGTTGCAGAAAAAACATCATAAAATGACACAAAATGTAATGTTAATATACTGTTCATTAATTTACATAGTCCTTTGTGGTGCAATTGGCAATTTAATTATTTCTATTAAATACTAACACACATAACATATGCACCTGTACATATATATTAAAAAAAGTGACCTCTGTTAACACTGTTAGACAAATAAATTATGTTGGTTTAATAATTTATTATATGTTATTTATATTTTATATGTGCAATTTACTGCTGCCTTTAAAAGAAAACCTCATACAGATTAAAAAAAAAAGTGGCACTATTGTTTAAACCACTACATGAATTATGAGTGAAACTGCATCTCCTCTATTAATCATCTTTGTTTGCTGTTCTAAAGGAATCAAAGAACATCCGGATCTCGTAGGTGTCCCGTCTGTCACGCTGAAGGATTTTCCTCAGTCTGTTTCTGCAGGAGATCCATTCGGTGGACACTCGTCCCAGCTTCATGCCTTGTTTGTAATGCTCAACCGCAGCTCTCTCTGAGCCCAGCCTGTACTGTTTGAAATCACCATACAGGCGGTGCCAGGCTTGAAGGTCAGCTGGCTTGAGGTCAGGATGACTGAAGAGCTCGGTGAACTTCTGCTCCGCTTTAGCTGCCTGTTTTAGCTCTGCATACCTCAGCGCCAGCTCCAGCTGTGGGTATACATAACCTGGGTTTAAACTGGCACCCTTCTCTAAATGGTGAATGCAGAGGCCCAGCAACTCCGGATTGTGTATGTCATCAATCTGCATGGCTTTCCAGCGGTAATTATTAGCAACCTCGTGATGCAAACGAGAAGAATCTGGTGCTTTCTTCAGCATATCCAACAGCACTTCCAGGGCCCTGTCATAACATTGCTCTTTCTTCATGAACTTTGCAACATGCAGCACAACGCTGAGGTTATGCGGAGCCATTTTGAGTGCTTGCGTCATGTACTGCCATGCTTCCGAGTTCTTTATGTTCTTGTAGCACTTGAGCCCCAGATACACCTGGATCATTGCATTATTCGGGTCCAGTTTTAAAGCTTTCTTCAACTGGAGCACAGCAGGAGACTCTTCAAAATGCACCCGCTTGTACTGACCGATCTTCAGTCCCTCCAGACGGAACAGAGAAAAAGCCAAGCCTGTGTTCCACTCCTTGTCATCCGGCTCTTTCTGTAGAGCTTCAAGGAAAATCTCCTTGGCCCTGGTGTAGGACTTCTTAGAGAACTTGAGAAGCGACCAGGCTTTTTCACTCAGAACTTCTCTATGAAGCTCTGGAGTGGGGAAAGCTCTGAGGATTTCATTTATTTTCTCTATGTAGGCCTTGGCTTCAGTTGCATTGCTCATGAAACTATGCACCCAGGCCAAGTTTCCATACGTTACGATCACATTCCTGTCGTCGTCATTTGGGTGTTCCTCCTTTGCCAGGTTCAGATTCTTGAGCGCCTCATCGTTGAATCCTTGTAGATGCTTAATGAACGCCAGAAAATTAAATTCTCTCTGTTTCAGGTTTCCTTCATAGCTGCTCGTCACCCCCAGTCTTTCACGGATTTTCACTTCGAGGAAGTTAAGATCAGCATCCTCCTTTAGCAAACCCCAAGTGAAGTGGCAGGACAGCAGTTTAAGATTCTCCTCTGACATTTCCTTATTATAAATACAAAACAGATGCAAATGGTTTTTCTCTTGCAGTTTTTCTTTGAATCTTTATTTAGTTTCCTGAAGCCTGACTACTTATTTTCAATAAAGCCTACAGAAACAAAAGAGTAAATAAATGAACAGTCAAATATAATTTATAGAAAGTCCTATTTCAATTTTATTTACAATTTTATTTAATAATTTTAAGGTATTAACTGTTTTTTTTTTTTTAAAATATTGATAAACCATACAGCATCTTATTTTGTTTGTGTCATACTTAAGCAATATTTAGCACGACAACAGATAAGCCTTACCTTCTTCAATGCGAGCTCCTCTAATGTTAATCAAAACGTCTGGTTTAATGCGGTCTCTCTAGTTTGGTTTTTATAGTGTCTCGTTATGTTACCGTCCCATGGGACAATAAGTTAAGTTTCATTTCCCATGTATGCTCTGATTAAGAATAAACGAAACTAGTACAGGTTGTGAAAGGGTACGACAAAGACCTACTAAAATGTAATACTGCTTTATGCATAGAATAATAATAATAATAAAAAGAATAATAAATAAAGACAACCTATATATAAAACAACTAGGAGAGATAAAGAAAAAGAAAAATGTAGGCTATGCTACAGATTGTTTTTATGTTGATTACATTCAGTTTTCACCTTAAAAATCAATTAAAGATAGTAAAGTACAAAAAAAAAATGATAAGGAAACTTACACGCTTTACACGATTATGAGCTAACATGTCAACAATGTTTTTGTACAGGACGAATAAGCTAAAATGGAAGAGTAATGACGCCATCTTGTGGCCAAATAACGCCTCGACCGCATTAGAGTTCGAGAAAACCACCAAAATAATATTTGAATAATAATTGCGTGATTTGTTTTATAAAATATGTATGTATAGAGTTTTCATGCTTATATTTTCCCCGTTTATGAAATGGTGTTTTTAAACTGTTTTATTTATTTTTTTGGAACATTATAACCGCAGCTTTACTACAAATAAATAATAGGCTAGCTACTATGGCTGTGGTTAATACTATTAATTTGTGGTTACCATATTATTTATTTTTAATCTGTAGTAATATTTTCACAAAGGATTAATAGACAATCCTGTTAACAATTACATTTATTCAGAGAGAAAAAAGCGATGTAGATCATTTATTTTTAAATGATTTATATCATCTTTTAATGGCCAGAGTCAGGCCGTCTCCAACAGTGAGCATACTGAGATCAACCCTCTCATCCTTGTGTAACTTCTTGTTGAGTTTGTCTATGGTTTGTGAGGAAAGGTCGTCTTCAGCTGGGTTAATGACCCGTCCACCCCAGAGGACCTGGAGAACAGAGAAACACCAGTTACACTCACAGAACATTTGCTTTATACAATCCATGGCTAATTTAAGCTGAAATATGCATGATTAAATTTAAATGCTATTATTTATGCAATGGACAACTTTATTTTGATGATTTTTGTTATGTTAATGTTATGGGAATACTATTGAATCTAGTGGATAGGGGACACAACACGTTCTAGACCTATAATAGAAGTTTTGTGGGCAATAAAATTGGTTCAAAACCATCCCATACCTGTTCAAGCTTATTATATTGTACATAAAATAGTAATACTTTATTTCATCATGGATAATTAGTTTGAGTCTTAAGCCTTTTTCACACGTACCATTTTTTCCAGAATACTATGGAATGTCATTACCTGTGCGCATTTTTAAATTTAGCAAATTTATTGTTTTTGTAATTTTGTGGATATTTACCAGTATTACTGTGTGTGTTTACCTTGAAACTGATAACTGAAAAGTTTGTTTTTGAATTAATGATGATAATTCTTTTCTCCTCTACAGTCCAAGGTCAGGTCTTTATGGCCAAAGTAGTGTGTAAAACAGGTAAAATTTTGGGTACAGGACCCCAAAGTGTAACAATTCTTTTAACCCAACCTGATATAGTGCGAACCTTTTTATTTCTTAAACAACCAAGTCAGAAGATGACTTGCTCATATTCCAGCATGACAATGCCACAATTAATCTTAATTAAAGGGAAAGTTCAACCGAAAATGAACATGTCTTTTACACACCCCAGTGGTTTTAGCCTTTTGTGAATTGCTTTCTTCTGTTGAATATAAAAGATGTTCTGAAGAATGTCGAAAAGCAGTATCCATTCACATCCATAGTATTTTTTGTTCCAACTATGAATGTCAAAACAACACCAACCTTTTCAACATTGCAGTTTTTAAAATCTAGCATTGCAGTATGTATAGTATGTTTTCCCAAATTAGCTTGTTTCGAAGCAAACTAATTATCATGAACTGCATACTTACATTATCGATAGCTACAATGCCACCCTTTCGCACAAGCTGGAGAGATTTTTCATAGTATGTTTCATAATTCTTCTTGTCAGCGTCGATGAACACGAAGTCATAAGTTCCAGCTTCACCAGCACTTAGAAGTTCATCTGTAAACATGGATTGTTATTCTTTGGCTCTACATAAAACAATTATATTAATAAAAGAATGATGTACTGTATTTCATTTTTACCCAAGGTTTCAACTGCAGGTTTAAGACGAATATCAATTTTATCCTCCACTCCAGCCTAAAACAGAGATGTTTTTGCAGTTATTGGTTCTAATTTTATATTTATAAATCCCTAGTTAATGGAACATTTTAATCTTTGCTTTTCATGGGCATATAAGGTTGCTTCTGTGATAGGCGGGATTTTTATTACATATTTACTAATGCATACATACATATTTTACTTTTAGGATAAAAAAAAAAAAAAAATGTAGATGAAGCACTTTGCTGTTTGGTTTTGTGCAAATATCAGCACCCAAATGTAGAATCCCCCAATCTGTCTAAATCAGCAATCAGTCTGATAGACATTTCTGCATCTGCCCAGCTGGCTTTATATACTGATGACGCTGTTCTTGCAATGACAGGCAGCAATCAATATTGAAATTGAGAATTGTGTAGGTGTTTGTTGAAGAGCGACTTAACAGATGCAGTTGACGAAAGCACTGATGTGTCTGAATAAAACAAATCACCTCAGTTGCAACCAAATGCAGCTTTACAAACTTTGTACATTTTGCTTTGGTTTACCTCAGCAAAAAATGGCTTGCCTATTTTCACATATTCCTCATTAATTTCGCAGGCCACCACACATCCATTTTCAGGAACTACCAGAGCCAGACTCAAGGCGTTGTATCCAGTGTACATACCTAAGAGAGTTACAAAATGGGTACAGGTAAGCAGCAGAATGCAAACACATCAATTTTAGTAATTATTTTGCTTCCACTCACCAATCTCAATTGTTTTATTGGCTTCTATGAGTTTAGCGAGATTTGCCATTAGCTGAGCCTGCTCAGATGCCACCATCATGACGTTTTTAGCATCCTCCATAGTTCTCTTTAAATATACAAAAATATACATGAGAAAAGGGCTATTGTGCAGAATTTTCACTTTTACTGACATCTAGTGTTCCTCCATAGTTCTCATGAAATATTCAAAAACATATACATGAGAGAGAGAGAGAGAGACAAAAGATTGTGCAGAAATTTCACTTCTACTGACATCTAGTGTTAGTATGTGAAACTACACATGAACCTATGAAATCTGGGTTCCACACAATCGATTTGTGTTGGAACAACATGAAGGAATTAAATTAACTTACTAGTTTTTACAAATTTAAGTGTTTTAAATAAGTAGGCCTACTTTGAGCAAACATATTTTTTTGAGTGTACAGTTAAAATTAAGAAAATCCTGACTTGGATGAAAGGCTTTTTTTTTTTTTCTCTCGAAGCACTTTCAACTAGTTTGTTTGGATGTAGATGATATTGGTCATTTTTGAGACTTTCTGACTCAATACCCAATTACGTTTGCCACTGAAACAGTGTGTTGGGACAAGATTGACACATCCTCTTCCACATTAGGTGTAGGCCTACGCATTAAAAGCATTGCATGCAGTCTCAGCTTGCATGTTCACCTGGTCTGCTGCCAGATCCCTTTCGGTGTGACTGCCAAAGACATCATTTTTATAGAATTTGGCAAATTTTGATTTTCAGCTACAATTGCAGAACACACCAATACATACACACACGCAAATACAAATGTACACACATATCATATAACACCACACTCACACATACTCCTCGAGCAGCCGCTGTGAGACTAATGACAACGTCATACATTATGAACAGCAGCTAAGCTAATTATTTTCTTTGTTCTCTACTTCCACCTGGGGATGCCCATTCCGAGGCCTCTAGAGATTGTGCAGCACTATTGATGGGATCCTGTGAAGAGATGAAGTCAACCATCGAAGACTTGAAGGACAACACATACACTTAATACACAAATACACTTCATTGAACATGTACACATAGAAATCACCTAAACTATGTAACTGCAGGTTAACTATGTTTATATATAATAACTTTACTGTTAAAAGCTATTAGTTACTAGCTAATTAGTTGAAGTTATTAGTAACTAATAAAGTTATGGTAACTCATAGCCTTAACTTTTCCAAATTTGATTGTAATGCAATAATGTACACCTTTTGGAATGCTGCTTTGAAACAATAATTATTGTGAAAAATGCTGTACAAATGAACTTGAATTGAACGTCAGAGGATTTCTCTTAAGAAAGTGATGAAGTTAAGCTATATATTTCATTAGTCTATTTTAAAGGTAATACTGTGTTAATTTGTATAATTATAATAGACATGTGGCTGAAATCTGTCTCTATATCTTGTCTATAGTGGCAATTTATTCAGTATTTGTGGCATTTTTGCAAGTTTTTTTGCAATTGCCTTACTGTGGGTTTGGCTCTGAAGTGAGGAAAGCAAAAGGATTCATTGATTCAATTCTTCTTTGGCTTAGTCCCTTATTTATTAGGGGTTGCCACAGAGGAATGAACCGCCAACTATTGCGCCTTCTAGGCACAACCCAACACTGGGAAACACCCATATACTCTCACATTCACACACTATGGCCAATTTAGTTAATCCAATTCACCTATACCGCAAGTCTATGGACTGTGGGGAAAACCAGAACACCTGGGGAGAACATGCAAACTCTACACAGAAATGCAGACTGGCCCAGCCGGAACCAGCGACCTTCTTATTGTGAGGCGACAGTGCTAACCACTCAGCCACCGTGCTGCCTAGCAAAAGGATTCAATTTAATGATAATAATATAAATAATAATAATAATTATAATAATGCAGGTGACGCGGTGGCGCAGTGGGTAGCGCTGTCGCCTCACAGCAAGAAGGTCACTGGTTCGAGCCTCGGCTGGGTCAGTTGGCATTTCTGTGTGGAGTTTGCATGTTCTCCCCATGTTCGCGTGGGTTTCCTCTGGGTGCTCTGGTTTCCCCCACAGTCCAAAGACATGCCCTATAGGTGAATTGGGTAAGCGAAATTGTCCGTAGTGTATGTGTGTGAATGGGAGTGTATGGGTGTTTCCCAGTGATGGGTTGCGGCTGGAACCCATCCGCTGCGTAAAACATATGCTGGATAAGTTGGTGGTTCATTCCGCTGTGGCGACCCCAGATTAATAAAGAGACTAAGCCAAAAAGAAAATGAATGAATGAATAATAATGCAGAAAAAATAACTTTCAGTAGTGACGTCAGACTTTGAGTCCAAGTGCAAACTTATGTTCATTTTTAATTCAACATTGTGATTTGCTTCTTTTATTGTGACAGATGTCCTAAAGGTGTTTCTGCACCCACCAGTCGTAGTTTGGTCAGCACTGGATGCTCTCTCAGAGAGTTACTGACCACATACTGCAGCAGAGGATCATCGCCTTCATGACTCTTGCTGATCAGAGCAGACCTGCAAAGTCCTGCACGGAAACACATTAGTGAAAGCCATTAACCCCAGCTGGGGAAATTATTGCACACTTTTATTTCAGAATAGCCAAAAGTATTGCTTAACAGTGCTTTTATAGTTGGTTTATCAGTGTTGCGGCAGGTGTGTGGCATTTTCAGCTTATCACAATAATATTACACACACAATCACACTATACGGGGTCTTTAAAAGGTGGCTTTAAACTGTTATTTAGTGTTGCCTTAAAGGCATAGTTCACCCAAAAATGAAAATTCTGTCATCATTTTCTCTCCCTTCATGTGATCAAAGCTGTTTGAGTTATTTTTTTCTGTGTTTGGGGGTGTTGTAATTTAAAGTCTTGAATATTGGGGAGTTACCTCCCACTATTCCCCCACAAACAACACTCCTGGGTTTGAGGTCTACGTATGACATTCATGTAATATTTTTTAAACTTTTTTAAAAAATGAAGATTTATAAGTAATAAGCTTTTTTTTATTTTTTATATATTTTTTATATATAGACCATCTCTAAGAATGAGCAAATTCTATGGGTGGTCTGCACTGACGACTTGGAAGTAAATTCCCAATGATAACAGTTTTTAAAAAAAAAATAATATTTTGATAGGACAGTAGAAAGTTCCTTGAGTCAGGAATCTAACTCGGGTCGTCGTGAGCTCGACCATGCTATGTGTCGACACAATTTTTTTGTTTGTGTGTCGACGCACTTAACCACTAAGGCTATTGGTGCTGATATATTAGACAATTCTGATGGTAAAGATGAGAGTACAATAATGTAATGCTTTTTTCTAATATTTCCGTATAATCCCAATACAACAAAATATCCAAACTAAAGAAAACAGAGCTGCTTTTTCTCCTTGACTCATTAAATGTGGAGTGTGTCAGAAATTCTAGCCTACAGTACTTGTTAATGAGGTTATTTACACTACACTTCACTTCACTATTCCTTTGAGTTTGTGTTATATAAGTGAAACATATTCATGTAGGCTTTTCATGTAGTCAATTTCATATAATAATAATATTGTTCCTCTCACAAGTAAAATGATGATATGTTTAGTTGCTGCTGTTAGCCTAATACATTAAATGTAAAAGAAAAAAAAAGACCTGTCAATTTTGAGACTTTTTATAACAATTTTTTTTAAAAGGGGGATGTAATGTAAAGAAAACATTAAAAATACATTTCATAAGTGTTTAATTTGTCTAACTTTATTAATTTATCTTTACAGATTTTTTATTAAAATACATATTTTTAAAGACCAATTTCTCAAAATGAGTTGTTTTCTTTTGCAGCCAAATCCTGACTTCAGTTGCATTTACATACACCCAACTTCACAGTTGTATTCATATCTACTTTTTGAAGTGATGAGTTTATACAGAATTTAGCTGAAATAACATTTTGGGCTGAATTATTTCTTTAAGACACACACCAAAAAAACAAACAAATAACTGCATTTATCAAGCGTGTGTTTGTATTTTAGAAGTGAAATGACTGTTACTCAAGGCGTACGAATGTGAGCATAAACCTTCATAATGAAAGTTGACATGAGCCTACCTGGTAACGCCAAGATAAGGCTGAAGGTACAAAGCATCTTAATGTCAGGAGCCAGGCTTAATCTGCAGAAACCAAGAGATGACTGTGAAGTGAAGCTTTTTTTCCACCAGCTGAGGTGGAAAGTCCAGGTTTTGTTTGTTTGGCCTCCCCAGATAAAAAGAGACTGCTGTTTGCATGATATTGATTTATCAAAGTTTACCTTACAAGTACTTTTGTTCAATAGCGTTTGTAGTATACACAGAATAGTCTGGAATATACAGAAATTTGGAGAGAATTACATTTAATTGCCAAGAGCTATAATTTTGAGAGATTTGAAGAGGTTTTCCGGCTGGATTATATTTATTTCAAAAGCCATCACAGTAACATACACTTTCTATTTACAACAGGCAGGTGCTGTTTCAAATACTGTACTTTTTATGATTGCTAAAATGTTACAGTAAGTCTCTAATTTGCCTGGAAGCCATTGGTTATCATGAACTACTCTGTTCACAGTTACTCGGGTTAATCAATATTTCATCTACACTTTCAAAATACAACTTGAAAAAAGTTGAAATTACTTGTTTGTTTTTTTTGTTAGTTTGGCAAAAATCTGTAAAAATGTCTGTACAACTACATTTAACATGTTTACTTAACCTAAATCAAAATTTTCTTCATTAAGTTAAAAAGATTAGTTTTGTGAGCAAAACTAGCAAGTTCACCCAAAAAAAAAAGCTTCTGCCAACTTGTTACTTTAAGTTGAGTTAATCTCCATTTAATCTCCATGTAATCTCCATTTTTTGATTGCCATTGTAATTTGAAAATAAGTTTAGCTTATAAACCATAACCCAAAGTGAATTAATGCTTTCACAGCAGTGTTACCCTAGTATCATTGAGATACTAAAGCAAGTATTTATCACAATTATAATATGTTACACCTATAGGACTGTAACAGTACTTTTATTAAAAGTTTGAATTTGTTACAGTTTTTATGATTTATGTTTTCAATTTTAAAATAAGTACACCAAAAAAGGCTGGGTTATTTTTAATCCAGTGTTGGGTCAAATATGGGTAAACCCATTTAAATGTCATTTAAATTTAACTGATAAAAATAAACCAATGTTGATAAAACAACCCACCCAGTACTGGGAAACACCCATACACTCTCACATTCACACACGCACTTATACACTACGGCCAATTTTTAGTTTATCCAATTCACCTACAGCGCATGTGTTTGGACTGTGGGGGAAACCGGAGCACCCAGAGGAAACCCATGACAACACAGGGAGAACATGCGAACTCCACACAGAAATGCGAACTGGTCCAACCAAGACTCGAAACAGCGACCTTCTTGCTGTGAGGCGACAGTGCTAACCACTGAGCCACCGTGCTGCCGACAGTAACGATAAAAACATCAATTTAATCTAACTAGTTTTTAAAGATTTTATTATTTTATTTTATTATTTATTTTATGATTTTATTATTATTTTTATATACTGTAAGACAAGGCAAGTTTATTAATATAGCACATATTCATACACAATGCTAATTCAAAGTGCTTTATATAAACAAGAATAAATGAAACAAGAAATACAAGTATAAGAAATAAACAAAACAAAGAATAAAAATAATTAAAAACATAAAAAATGTGTTAAAACAGGTTTTAAAGGAATGAAAAAGAAAAGAAAGACATAATAGTGCGATCTGTATATTGATTATCTTCATGACAATATATTAATCAGTTTAGCCCATTTAATTTTTGGTCAGTTAACTTAGATCAAACTGACTTTATTAAACTACTAAAATAACTGCACTGAAACAAGACACTTTTGTACCATAGTTTATAATATACAAATAATAAATATATAAATACGTTTCCCAATACTGGGTTGCAGCTGGAAGAGCATCCGCTGCGTAAAACATATGCTGGAATAGTTGGCGGTTCATTCCGCTGTGGCGACCTCTGAACTAGAGACTAAGCCGAAGGAAAATTAATGAATGAATAAATACAAAATGCTAAATAAATATAAAAAATACACTCTAAAAAAAGGCTGGGTTGTTGTAACAGCTTTGGGTCAAATACAATGCTAGGGTAATTTTTTCATTTAAATTTACATGACACTTTTTAAACCAATGGCTGTGGTTTGTCCATATTTGACTCAATCATTCATTCATTTTCTTTTCGGCTAAGTCCCTTTATTAATCTGGGGTCGCCACAGCGGAATGAACCGCCAACTTATCCAGCTTATGTTTTACGCAGCGGATGCCCTTCCAGCTGCAACCCATCACTGGAAAACATCCATACACACTCATTCACACACATACACAACGGACAATTTTAGCTTACCCAATTCACCTATACCGCATGTTTTTGGACTTGTGGAGGAAACTGGAGCACCCGGAGGAAACCCACGCGAACACGGGGAGAACATGCAAACAGAAATGCCAACTGACCCAGCCGAGGCTCGAACCAGCGACCTTCTTGCTGTGAGGCGATCGTGCTACCCACTGCGCCACCGTGACACCCTGGGTTACAACAGCCCAGCATATTTTTTCAGTCTACTTTTTTAACATTTATTTATAATTTGTATATTATAAACCATTCATCCCAGTTATTTAAGTACCTTTGTGATACTACTACCATAGTTTTTATTAGATTTTAATTTTGTTTACATTTTCAGTTTTCATTCTAACTTGCATGTAATTCAAATAAGAAGTGACTAAAATAAGAGCTACTATACTTCTAAAGAAACATGACAATATAGACTTCAGTTTTGGCTAATTCATTTGGTTTTGCTTTGCTTTGCTTTTAGTTTTATCACGACTCAAAAGTCATTAATGCTTTTACAGCTCTGCTATTTTATTATCACTAAGATGCTTTCATATTTCTTATTACATTTTTAAATCAAATTTAATTGAAATAAGTTTGATTTCCACAAGATGGTGTATTTATTTATTTGTATTTCAGTTTTCATTTGAGTTATTTTAGCACATCAATGTTTTCTTGGCAGCTAGCTATATATTATAAGCATTATTTTAGTCAAAGTTTAGTTGAAGTAATGAAAGAGCACTGCTACTGAATGACAGCCCGAATGAAGCGAGAGCATGAGAGGCTGTTTCTGGCTTGTTTTTGCCTCTGCAGTTCAGAGACTGTTCATTTCAATATCGGCCAACTTAATGAAATGCGTTTTAATTGTCAGTCTTTGTAGTAATATGCATTCCCGCTGCCTGTGGAGCTTTGCCTCCCACACACACACGGTAATGATCTGAAAGTGTAAGTGTGTCATATGGTAAAACTGTTTACTTCATCTCATTACTGGCGTTTCAAACGGCACATTTGTCTGTGTGTGTGTTTCACAATGAACCGGAGCACAATGTGTTCTTAGTATCAGAGTCTGGCTGCTGGTTTGCTCTTTATCCGTCGATTGCTTCATTACGTATGCAAGGATGCAAACAAATCTGCTTGCCCACACACATAAGTCATCAGCAGTGAAATATATGGAGCATGACTAGAACCCTCTCTGAATCTTGTTTAAGGCCAGACACTGCAGGCAAAAACACAGTCTTTTCGTTCTTTTATTTTTCTAATTTTTAGATTTTTGGCTTTTCCTAAAGTGTATTGCACTGTAAAAAGGGTTCCAAACAAATCATTCATGTTTTCCCAACAAGAATCGATTAAGTTAACTTAACAAATTTAAGTGGATTGAAGATAAAACAATTAATTTTTAAACAATTAAAAATCTCAAGAATCGTGTTGTTTCAGCTCATGTTAAATAAGTAGTTTGACCAAGCATGATGTTCGCGTGGGTTTCCTCCGGGTGCTCCGGTTTCCCCTACAGTCCAAAGACATGTGGTATAGGTGAATTGAATAAACTAAATTGGCCGTAGTGTATGTGTGTGAATGAGTATGTATGGATGTTTCCCAGTACTGGGTTGCAGCTGGAAGGGCATCCGCTGTGTAAAACATATGCTGGATAAGTTGACGGTTCATTCCGCAGTGGCGCCCCTGATGAATAAAGGGACTAAGCCGAAGGAAAGTTTATCTTAGTTTAGTTTATAAACCATGATCCAAAGTGGTTTAATACATTTACAGCATGTAGTTTCTTTATATCATTGAGATACTAAAGTAGTTGGTTTTAAAATGATTAAATTAAAACAATAGTACTTTTACTAAACATTTGAGACCTTTCCATAATAATTTTAGCCATGTAATACAAAATATGTATGCAGTTCTTAATGTAATCCTTAAATTAAGTTGCAAGCATTTTTATTTGCATAATACATTTTTAAAAAAATCATGATTAAATATGCAAATGAATCATTATTTATTTATTAAAGATTTTTCTTTTAGACATATTAGAGACAAGGATGGAGATTGGAAAAGGAAGCTTTTGGCAATTTGTTTTTCTCACTCCATAATTAAAAACAATACCAAAAACAGTAAGAAAAATCACATTTTCTAGAATAAATTTGTTTATAATCAACAAAATTATGAACAAAGAGCTGTAAAAACCAACACAATCCCAAAGCAATTTATACCTTTTTGATTTATTGGCTAATTCATATGAATTTGTAAGATCTCATTTGTACATTTTACTACAATTTCCTCATCTCCCAATGAGGGTTGAGTTTAGGTGTGGAGTTTGGAGCACACCTTTTAAAAATCGTATGTTTGCTTATGAATGAAAAAAAAAGTAATTTTTCTTATGATGTGTAATATAAATATAATTATGTATTGTAATTGAATTGTATTATAAATGTATTGTATTATAAATATGTACTGTAATTGAAATCTATAAACACAAATTGATAAAATGCCCTAAAAGAAGCACTCACGTGTATTTGACATGTTTACTTTGCATTAGGCTAAAACACAAACAGCCCAAATCTTAAAACTTTTGCCTGGGGTGTCTTTCTTTAATGACAAGAAAGGGAAACCTGTAAGTATCAGTTCAAGTCAGAAAGTGTAAAGCTGAAAATAAGATGCCATGTTTTTGTATCCTCTCTCCCTCAAGCTTCTGTGACTCTAATTGTTTCTGCTAGTTGTGCCAAATACCCGCTGTTCTCCGTCTCCATCTACAGACAGGACCGGTCCCGCTCGGGTCCCTTGACTGCTCTCCGTGTCTGTTTGAGGGCTGAAAGAGCTCCTCTCTTCCTCTTCCTGGCCCTGATTTGGTTTGCTCTTCCTTTTGGCTGTCAGAGCTTCACCTTGATAAATACACTCTCAAAACCTCTCTGAGGGCTCCTGTAAGAAACACAAAAAAAAAAGAAACACAAGTTCTTCACGGCTGAGAGAAGAAAGAATACATAGCAAACTGTTAATATGAAACAAAATAATTCAGGAGGTTGCTCCTTTGTTTTCTTCGGGTGGAACAAATAAATAGAGTTGTATTGTTAAAAATGCATTACTCTTACACAGGAGCTGTTGCAACTTCTGTCTTCTCATTTGCATTTGGAGCTGCATAATATTTGCAAAAACAAAATACTTATTTTATATCAGTTGCAGAGTTTGAGAAGAGAACTTAACTGAGGGGTATACATTTGGTGTGAATTGTAAAGAACCGTAGAGTGGGAGTAATTGCAGTATTTAGGATATTATTTAATATTTATATATATAAATACACATACAGTACTTATTTGCTTATACATATTGTAAAGCGACTGCAGAGCAGAGGTTGGTGCCGTACTCGGTGTCTTGCAGCAAGTGGCAGTGTTGTCTATATAATGTCACATTTATACCGCAGTTTGCCTTGCAGTGTGTCTAAAAACAGACCGTGTGAAATGATACAGGGATCACAGATTAACTTCACCACCACTGAGAGTTTATGAAGCGCAAAACATTGATTAAAGATTTCTTGAATAATTACATATTAATCATGAAATTTAAATGTTTCAATTTATATTATTATTATTATAAATGTGGGGATGTTTTTTATTTAATTTTAATAGTGTCAACAACAGCAACAACAATTGTAACAGCAATAATAATAATAATGTAATAATTACTTAATTACTTGATTTAAAAACATTTAATAGGAGAGAGATTTATTGACATTATTATTATTATTGTCATAATTGTCATTATTTTCAGAGTAATTATATATGGGAATCTTTTTTTATTTAATTTTAACAGCGTAATCACAAAAACAACAATCAATAATAATAATAATAATAATAATAATAATAATAATGGCGACACGGTGACGCAGTAGGTAGCACAATCGCCTCACAGCAAGAAGGCCGCTGGTTCGAGCCTCGGCTGGGTCAGTTGGCATTTCTGTGTGGAGTTTGCATGTTCTCCCCGTGTTCGCATGGGTTTCCTTCGGGTGCTCCGGTTTACCCCACAAGTCCAAAGACATGCGGTATAGGTGAATTGGGTAAGCTAAATTGTCCGTAGTGTATGTGTGTGAATGAGTGTGTATGGTGTATTACTATTATTATCCTGAAGGTTTTTTTAATAACAATGGCATCTTTTTTGCCCCCTAAAATCAATTCAACATATTATTATTATTATTGTCATAATTGTCATTATTTCCAGAGTAATTTTATATGGGAATGTTTTTATTTAATTATAACAGTGTCATCACAAAAACAACTAATCAATAATATTAATAATAATAATATTATTATTATTATCCTGAAGGTTTTTTACTAAAAATGGCATATTTTTTGCCCCCTAAAGTCAATTCAACATATTATTATTATTATTGTTGTTATTATTATTATTATTATTATTATTATTATTATTGTTATTAGTATTATTATTAATATTGTCATAACTGTCATTATGTTTTCAGAGTAATTATATATGGGAATGTTTTTATTTAATTATAACAGCGTCTTCATGAAAAACAACAAACCAATAATAATAATAATAATAATAATAATAATAATATCATTATTATCCTGGATGTTTTTTTTAGATAACAATGACATATTTTCCCCTAAAGCCAATTCAACATATTATTATTATTATTTGTTTAAAATTATTTTTGAAGCCAATTGAACATTATTTAACATTAAAATCTTTACTTGTATTTCGAATGTATTTAATTTTGATTAAGTATGTTTTTGTTTACAAAAAGGTATGGTAAATCCAATCCAATAACCATACAGTTCAGTCTGCTTTATGCAGACATGTATACCAGAGAAAAGCTGATACAAAGATTTTTTTTTACCCTACCTTTTTATCTCTTCTCCATCGTAACAATGTGCCGAATCTGCTCTGCATAAAATTACTCTTGAGTGGCAGGTGCAGTTGTTTGACTTTCAAATCACTTAGGCATTTTTTTTTTATTAACCTTGCATGTAAATAAATACAGATTTCAGCTTCTATGGAATTGCACGTGGAAATGACAGTCCTCAAAACATCAAACGAAGCGCTTCAGGGCAATCGCACCATCACAAGCCCTCTAATGTGAAAGGCACTGACACCTGAAGCAAGGTGCAAAAAAAGACAAATGTCATTTTTTCAGAAACAATTAGCGAGAGAGCCTTCGCATTTGAGGACGGCTCGTCTTTCCAGGCTGTCGGCTGCTCTGTATGGCAGCGCCAGGCTGATGTGGAGCTCAGTCTTATATCAGTCGCTGCTGACATTTCCCTGTCTGAGCCAGTCAGGCCTCTATAGTGCTACACACACACACACGCACACGCACACGCACACACACACACACACTGCAAGAATTCTCTGAATATTAAACAGTGCTGAGATATCTGTAGCTTTTGTTTCTCTGTGTTGTGCTTGATGCAGTAGTTAGGACTGCGTCTTTTTATTGCATTATTGACCTTTTCAGAAAAACATCTTATGCAAAAATATAATCTGATATTCTTAAAAACATAGACTCTATGCATCCATGTATAGAAAATGACCAGTTTTTAGTAAAATGTTATCCAGATAATGTCTCTTTGCGGATCTATTGTGTATTTAGCAGCATTTTAAACACAGTCAGACATTCAGGTGTAAAATAATGTGGAGAACTGCTTACTATTACACACTAGACCTGTCAATTGTAATAAATGATACATTTTATTCTTGCAAAATATATATATTTTTAAATAAAATAACTAACAGTCACCTTTAAATGAATAATTAAATTAAATATTGATACACTGTTAACAACTGTATATTTGAAGTTGTAAAAAAGACTATCAGAGTAAGATTGTTTTATAGAAAAAGTATGTTAATTGCAATGTATTACTTGAGATTTATTTTTTAGTTATTAACATGAATAACAATTCTTAAATTGAATAAACATAATTTCAAATATAACTTTGACCGCTTAAAATATTAGAAAACCCAATTCACTAATACCAAATGCATCTCTGGTGAAAAAGTTTTTAGATAGATAGATAGATAGATAGATAGATAGATAGATAGATAGATAGATAGATAGATAGATAGATAGATA
>CAIGQV010003909.1:28869558-28920880 GCA_903798115.1 Danio jaintianensis
TATATATATATATATATATATATATATATATATATATATATATATATGGGCAATATCACACGACCAGCAGTGCGATATGGCTGTATATCGGTATATCTGCGTTGATTAGAGGCCGTAGGCCGAGTACCTTAGTGTCCCACCAGTGACGATATACAGCCATATCGCACTGCTACTCATGTGATATTGCTTTTATACAACAGTTCGATGGCATAATCGTGTATGTAAGAAATTAAATTAAACATGGGGAGTCTCAAAAACCCTTTTGTGAGAGGAACTACTTTCTTCCACCGTTCATGTACCTCTGCAGCTGGGCGTCAGAACAGGAGAAACCGTTGCTACTTCACAAACGTGACTTTAGAGCTAGTATTTGAATGATTCCCTAGCGTGATGTCTAAAATGATGACAAAACAGGTGATTTTGCTCACATTTTAAGATTATAAGGCTGAACGGCATGAAACACCATCAATCTACAGAGATTTCCCAGTATTGCTCTGTTGCAATCGGGAGATCACAATAATTAACCCCGAAAAAGCCAGAGCAAAGCAAACACTACCAGATTACTATGGTATAAATACAGCACTACAAAATACAAAAGAGAGAGATCGACTTAGAATGTCACTTACCTGTTCTGTAATGATTTGTTCAGCTGTATTTTGAAACGTACGCTGAAAAAATGCAGTTTTTCTCCCTAAAGAACTTATTATGTGGTCTCTGTCGCCATCTTGTGACGGAACGTCAACCGTCTTTGCTCTGCTCAGTATGACAGGATGATGGCTGCCAATGCGCTGAATCTCTGAAATTATGAATATTTAAAATAGGCACTATCCTTATAAATAAACTGCATAGTTGCAATCTAAACAACTACATTCTAGCCTAAAAAAGCCTCAAATATATATTATGTTGTCCAACAGCTGCAATATTTGTCAAACTGTAGTCCGCTGTGTAAAACATATGCTGGATAAGTTTGCGGTTCATTCTGCTGTGGCGACCCCTGATAAATAAAGGGACTAAGCCAAATGTGTATATATATATCTATATATATATATATATATACACAACCCCAAATCAGAAAAAGTTGGGACAGTAAGAAAACGCAAATAAAAAAATAAAAAAGTTATTTCTAAATTTACTTTGACTTGTATTTCATTGCAGTACAACAGCACATTATTTAATGTGTTCCTCATGGTTTTTTGTTTTGTTTTTGTTTTTTAAATAAACACGTATTACAATTTTGGTTCTTGCAACACATTTCAAAAAAAGTTGGAACAGTAAAGCATTTACCACTTTGTAATGTTGCCATTCCTTTTCACAACACTTATATTTAGGGACTGAAGACACCAAATGATGAAGTGTTTCAGGTGTAATTTTGTCCCATTCTTCCTGCAAACAAGTCTTAAGGTGGACAACAGTACTGGGTCTTCATTGTCGCATTTTGCACTTCAATATGCGCCACACATTCTCTATTGGAGACAGCTCGGGACTGCAAGCAGGCCAGTCAAGTACCTGTATCCTCTTCCTCCACAGCCAGGACAGAAGTGCAAGTTACCACTGATACAACCCCATACCAAGACAGACCCTGGCTTTTGGACTTGTTGCTGGCAACAGTCTGGATGATCCTTTTCTTCTTTGGTCCGGAGCACACAGTGTCCATTTCTCCCAATAAATACCTGAAATACTGATTCATCCGACCACAGTACACATTTCCACTGTGTGATGGTCCATCCCTGATGCCTCAGAGCCCAGAGAAGTCGACACTGCTTCTGGACACTGTTAACATAGGGCTTCCTTTTGCCACAGTACAGTTTTCACTGGCATTTGTGGATGTAACTACGTATTGTGGTACTTGACTAAGATTTGCCAAAGTAGTCCAGAGTCCATGTGGTGATATTGCTTATAGGCTGAATGATGATTCTTGATGCAGTCCCGCCTGAGGGATCGGAGATCACGGTTGTTCAGCTTAGGCTTGTGCCCTTGTCCTTTGCACACTGAAATTCTTCCAGATTCCTCTTTCTTTGAGGAACATTGTTTTTAAACATTTCAAAATTTTTCTCACGTATTTGTTGGCGATCCTCTGCCCATCTTTGCTCCTAAAAAATAGACCTTCTTGGATGCTGCTCTTGTACCAAATCATAATTACAATCACATGTTGACATCACCTGTTTCAAATCACATCAATATTTAAACAAATTTACCGGATTACTAGCCCTAAATTGCTCCTGTCCCAACTTTTTTTGAAGTGTGCTGCAAGAACCAAAATTGGAATACGTGTTCATTTTGGGGAAAAAAAAAAATTTAAATCATGAGGAACACATTAAATAATGTTTGTTGTATTGTCTGCAATGAAATACAAGCCAAAGTAAATTTAGAAATCACTATTTTCTTTTTATTTGCGTTTTCCATACTGTCCCAACTTTTTCTGATTTGGGGTTGTATATAAAGAGTATCTATATATGAGTTTTCTACTAAGTATCAGTAAGAGGCCTAATTTATGGTACACTAAACAGTACAAGTGTTAATACCATGGGCTCCTGGTAATTTTTATGATAAATCATTAATTCATTCATTTTCTTTTCGACTTAGTCCCTTTATTAATCTGTGGTCGCCACAGCGGAATGAACTGCCAACTTATCCAGCATATGTTTTACGCAGCAGATGCCCTTCCAGCCGCAACCCATCACTGGGAAACATCCATACACACTCATTCACACACATACACTATGATCAATTTAGCCTACCCAATTCACCTATAGCGCATGTCTTTGGACTTGTGGGGGAAACCGGAGCACCCGGAGGAAACCCACGTGAACACGGGGAGAACATGCAAACTCCACACAGAAATGCCAACTGACCCGGCCAAGGCTCGAACCAGCGACCTTCTTGCTGTGAGGCGATTGTGCTACCCACGGCGCCACCGTGATGCCCCATGATAAATCATGATAAAGTCTTTTATGATAAATGTTAATTGTCCATGCAAGATTACTTGATGAACATTTAGGGCTGGACTATTTGTTTATTCTTCCAATGACAGATAAAGATAGCATTTAGGCAATCTTTTTGATCTTTTCTTCAAAAAGCAAGTAAATATGAATTAAAGCAAGATATAAACAATGGCAAAGTAAGTACTTGTGACTCGTTTACAATGGGAAAAAATTACATTTGTTACACACATACAGGGATGCAGATCTTGTGAAAGGCAGCGCTCTGAAATAAATGTTTTATGGCCTATTTAAGAGCACATGAGTGAAAATATTCTTCAAAGGGACCCTTTCAGGACTTTTTTTTCCCCCCTATTTCGCCGTTCATATCCGCAGCGAAGAGGCCTTTGTACGGATACCGGATTCTGCCTAATGTTCCGTGAAGACCATGGTGAATTTATATTGATGGGACTGTTGACTCTGAACTCCATCGCCATGATTTTTTCATAAGCCATGGGGAACAAGAAGTCAGTCAGCTGACAGGTGTTAACACTGAGAATAGCGCTGTGAATAAGAAATGGGACACGCATATGAGCGCGGCTGGATTTTCTCTCTCTGAACGCCCTCAGAACTTGAGTTTTTCTGCGCGCCCTGTTAAGAGTATAGCTAGAGGTTTTACTGGGACTTTGTAAACAGCACAATGCATGTCAAATAGGATGAGTCTTGATAGCTGTAAAACACAAGACCGTTCCTGACTTATTATCTTTTAGTCGAGCTCCAGAGCGACGCACATATGCGTTTGTGCACGTCAGCGCAGGCGAGCCCCGCTTGGGAGAGCATTGATTATTTCGCCATGAGCCGTGGAGAGAGAGAGAGAGGTGTGATTTTTCTTTTGTACTCCTTGGAAGAATCAAGAAAAATAAATATTTGCACGCACATGTCAGAGGGGGGCAAATACAGTATGTGTTTATGAGGGTTAGTGTCACAGCAGAGCTCCTCTGAGGAACAGTCTGCCAACCCCAGGCTGAGCCACATTCTCACTAGTCAACTTTACTGCCTTCATTTGGGCTGACGAATGGCTGGCTGACTTATCAGCTCCTCGGCCTGCCGGCTGTAGTGAGTCCCAGGAGCTCAGAAGGACCCGCCGCCTCTGGCCCGAAACATCCGCCTCGCACTTCATTTTTTTTTTTTTTGGTTTCTGGCTGCAGCGACAGGAAGATGGGGGAGGCCGGCGCTTCAGAGGACGACTTCAAGAGCCAGGCTTCCTGCAGCTGTTCTGTCGTTCAGCGCCTACCCATGGGCTCTTGCTTTGCTCAGCAAACATACATCAGACAGATATTAGAGTAATCCAAAGGTAATACATTACCCGGTGTGCCAGGGGGACGCTCTGCTGGTAATGGATGCCTGTGCCGCCCATCCCTTCTGTCATGAAATTCCACTACTAAACCTTTTTTTGCTTATGTCATTACCTGAATTTATTTGGAAGTAATGCAGCCGGTATGTTATTCTTAATCACACTGCCCAAAGGATCGAGACATATTTTCATAAGGCATGCATGCTCTTATGAAAGCAATATATTACCTGAGCACTTAGCAACCCAGAGAGAGGAAATAAAACTAGCCGCACCGTTCTTGTAGTATGTTTATAAGACTATATTACTATCTCACCGCAGCTCCCTGCGGGCCCGAGGCTGCGCGTTATGGCAAGTATTCCATCTGCAATTGCATATTTTACCCTCAGGTTATTACGATTCAGATTTGTTTGCTCCAATTTACTGTTTATTGTGTTTTATGGCTCACACTCTATAAAACGCCCTTAAACATGCTCTGTGGACTAGTTCGTCTCTCGCTTCGAGAGGTGTTATCAGATGAAAGTTGCAAATTGGGTTTGCGCATGTTGTTTTCCTCACGGCAGGCAAATAAGAGGACAGCAAACTCGGGATCTGTAGTCAGCTGCAGACTCCGAAAGGAGGATGATCGCTCTGAAAGGCCCCCCTGACATCTCCACATATGGGGGGCCATATGTTTCCTTGATAGACAAGCAAAGGCGAGCGCAGCACAGCAAAGCACAAACAAGTTCTTGGCACTTGGAGCACTCCGCCTCTGAACAAAAGGAAACACAACAACAACAGATTCGCAAGTGTGCTTAGCATAGAGCTTAAGGGTGGGTTCATATCCACAGCCAAAGTCTGCTAGATCAAAATAGACAGCAGAGAAAATGATACGGCTGTTAAAGTGACGTGCACAGTGTGGGTCTTATTAGTAATCGTAGGTATTTGTAAGTTAAATGTACTTAAAATTTAAAAATCCAGAACACCCTATCATATTTTATAGATATTTGAATTAAAATATTTGAATATTTTATTCATCACAAAATCCTGGAATCATGGTTTCTACAAAAATATTAAGCAACATAATTATTTTTAGAATTATAAAAATTCTGAATACTGGGGTAATAAATGCTGAAGATGTAGCTGTGACATCACATGAATAAATTCAGTTTGTTTTCAATTCTAATATATACTTTTTTTTCAAATGTAAAAAAACCCATCAAATTGAATGTATTAATGAATGCATACAAAAGTGCAAAAAAATGTGAACACTTAAATTTTACCACTGTTAAAAAGGCTGGGTTCCACACAATTCCTTCATGTTGTCTTAACAAAAATTGATTACATTAACTTAATAGTTTGTACAAATTTAAGTGGATTGAACATAAAACAATTAAGTTGTCCTCCAAAAAAATCAAGAACTGTATTGATTCAGCTCATTTTAAATAAGTAGATTGAAGGTCATTTAAAAGCATAGTTCACCCAAAAATGAAAATTCTGTCATTATTTATTTATCCTCCAATTGTTCCAAACCTGTTAAGAGTTTTTTTTTTTTTACAAAACAAGATATTCTGAAGAATGTTGGAACAGCCATTGACTTCTATAGCATCTTTTGTTGCTATTATGTGTCATAGCCATAATAGCTATGCTAAATGGTGAGGAAATTCATTCTTGGGTGAACTATCCCTTTTATGACTTTTTAATACAAAACTTGGTAAAAACACTAATGATCAGGCAGTTCATTAAACAACCAACTGGATCAAACAACTGGATGCACTTGGATGCAAATTGTCACATACGCTATAAAAATGTTCTCTTAAACAGCCTTAAAAATCCTTGTTTAACATAACCTAAATATATATAGACTGTGACGTGACATTTTCCTCACAATATCACAGCAATTCGTAACTTTTAGATTTAGTGGCTAGTTCATATGAACTTATATGATCTCATTCGTACATTTTAGCATTGTTTGCTCATCCCCCAATAACAATTTTTTTGAGGGGTGCGCTGTGGGGTTTGGCTGCATGCCTTCTTTTAAATATCATACCTTCTCATACAAATTAAATTATATGAATTTGTAAGAAGTATAGACACTTTTCTGACAATACGTAAAATAGTCATGCTTCGTCGTGATATCGAGCTGGACATTTTCCATTACCCTGTTGTCCAAAACACAAAAACTGGGTCGCAGATAGTGTGTAAATAGACAGCTGGATCACTAGCATCCGTCTGAAAGCTGAGCACTTGTAGGGGCTGTAGAGAGCCAGTCTGTTGTTTCCTGCTCCATATGGGGGGGATGCGTTGGTTTCCTCTCTTTCCCATGTTAGTTCTCCTCAGAGCTGAGCAGAGTCTGCAAGACTGACAGCCCTGCTGATGAGATGATGGCATCAGAAAGCAGCGTCTGACAGCTTCTGCTTGACAGGCTTCCTGTCTGAATTTGTGGCGGCTCCCAGTTCCCCTTCTCTCAGCCCTGTAGAAGGAATAGACATCCCTGGACGAGGGGCAAGGTGAGGCTGTCACTACCTGACAAGTGTTTGGTCATGATGGAGCAGGGAATCATAATTGTTCACAGCATTATTGACGGCACATATGCGCTGAAAGGTGTCTGAATGTTGTATTTAAGTTCAAAGCACCATGCTGATGATCTAAATAAATTATGTCCAGTTTTCTAGACAGTGATGAAAGAGACGGCTTAAATCATTTCCTGGTTGTACTTTGTGTTTTTCTAAAAGCACGGATGCGCCATGCGAACTGAGACAGGATGTTTGTTTTGAACTCTGTTTGAGTGAGGATTGTCAATTGGCATCTCAGTGCCATATGTTAAAATGACAGGCTCGGAGAGAACAAATACATCAATCATAACGCTGACAGCACAGAAACACACTCCAAAGCAAATACGTGATATTATACAGGTTGCAGCAACACATACAAGCTACGAATCTGCTGGAAAATATTTAACATGTTACCGGTGTCCAGATGTAGGTTACTGTAGCTCATACAACAGCAGAGCTCTTGGGGTTTAGCAAAGGCGTTCGGTCTGTACAAGCTGCGAATGCTCAAGCCATTTGAGAGAACGAGTGTGGGAACTGGCTAAATAATATTATTAGAAATTACCTACATGTCTGGTTATTGCAGGCAATTGGGCATTGATTGAATTTGATTTGTTTGCAATATTCTATTTAAAATGTGAATTTTTTGAAGACAGTGTATTGATATTTAACCTCCTAAATGTCACCCCACATTTTCACACGTGAGAAAATTTGAGACAATATATGAATATTATATATAGTTTGTTAGTTTGTTATGTCCAGGTTTAGACAATTTAAAAACAAAAAGTAAAAATCTACTGAAATAATTCCCGTTTGGGTTTTTATGCAGGAAAGTTTGCATTTAGTTTGAGTTTTTGGATTCAAGAGGGAGGGTTGGTTTTGATCAGGTTTTGTCAGCTCTAACTACATGGCTAACCTGCTTCAGAACAATTTTTATTAATATTGATCTCAAACCCAAATTGAACCACTCAGCTGTTCGTAAAGTAACATACATGATGCAACAAATCCAATCCAAGTGCCTGTGTATATTTTTTGCTCCAATTTTACATTAAAATAATTTTTGAGTCAAAATTGTTTTTAGATTGCTAATCATTTATTTTTTATATGAATTATGAATTTTATTAATGTCTTTAAATTGAATTTTTCATTTAAATAGTTACATATAAATTTGCATATAAAAGTTTTTCCGTTGTTTTTGAAACCTACATTATTAAAATCAGTTAATTGATTTGCATTGATAAAATAATATTTGCTTTAAATTGCCTTCTCAAACTTTTGCTGCTTCATTTGTTTATTTCTGCCTTGTAAATGTATTCATTCATTCATTCATTTTCTTTTCGGCTTAGTCCCTTTATTAATCTGGGGTCGCCACAGCGGGATGAACCGCCAACTTATCCAGCATATGTTTTATGCAGCGGATGCCCTTCCAGCTGCAACCCATCACTGGGAAACATTCATACACACTCATTCACACACATACACTACGGACAATTTTAGCTTACCCAATTCACCTATACCGCATGTCTTTGGACTTGTGGGGGAAACCGGAGCACCCGGAGGAAACCCACGCGAACACGGGGAGAACATGCAAACTCCACACAGAAATGCCAACTGACCCAGCCGAGGCTCGAACCAGCGACCTTCTTGCTGTGAGGCGAACGTGCTACCCACTGCGCCACCGCGTCGCCCCTAAATGTATTTAAATCCATTATATTTCTGATGATGATATCTCTGAATCTTCAACAGAGAAGTGAATTGTGCTGGCTTTCTCTTGCTGACTCTCTCATCATGTCTTGTGTGATTGGCTGTTTTCTGCACGTGTCACACTACCAGCTGCATGCCGTCCAGGTTTAGTCAAAATCTCTGAGTTGAACACCAAGTTAACAAATAATGTTTATGTCAAGTGTTGTGAAACCACTTAACCTGATCTTAACCAGTTTAGATTTAGTTGGTTTTGTCAACCTGACACTTATTCTGCAACCTGGAGTTTGTTCAGCTTGTTTTGTGCAACAGGCCTCTGATAGTGGAAAACCTCATGCTTAGCTACAGTCAATACACATTTACATTACCAATAGGGCCCACACAGTTAGGTTTAATTACTTTTTACTTTTAGTAACAAATACTGTAACCAGAAGAATTAAATATGTGAATACAGTGCACACAAGGTAAGCTCAAACTGCACAGTGCACAGTACTTCAAAATACAAACAAACAAAACATTTAAATGTTCAACTGTGAAATTCATTAACAACCTGAAACATTCATTCATATTCCTTCGGCTTAGTCTCTATTTCAGAGGTCCCCAAAGCAGAATGAACCACCAACTATTCCAGCATATTTTTTATGCCTTCCAGCCACAACCCAGTACTGGGAAACACCCATACACTCTCACATTCACACACACACTCATACTCTAAGGCCAATTTAGTTTATTCAATTCACCTATACCACATGTCTTTGGACTGTGGGGGAAACCGGAAACCCACACAAACACGGGGAGAACATGCAAACTCCACACAGAAATGCCAACTGGTTCCGCCAGGACTCGAACCAGCATCCTTCTTGCTGTGAGGCGACAGTGCTAACCACTCAGCCACCATGCCGCCTAACCTAAAACAACCTGAAAGATATTCAACAATAAAAAAAATCAAATATTCAAACTTGTGCTCAGCATTTGAACTACTGTACTTTAGAATTTAAATGAACTAGCATTTACAAGTCTTTACGAGTAGAAATAATCTAGTTTATACACAGGATATTTAAAGGACAATGAAGTTTTCATTTTATCATGCTTAAAAGGTTTTACATAGAGTAGTTCGCACAGACAATAACAATAATTTTCAAAAACTTGCTCTCTGAAACCCAATTTCATAAATTTTGCTGATCAGGGTGCTGATTTAAAACAATGTGGAAACACTGATTCAAGATAAACATAATATATTCTGTTGAGATCAGCAAATCTAATGGTGTTAATCACAGGTGTCTATGAGTTGCACAGTTTGCTTTATGTATAACAAAAATGTTCAGTTGTCTTAACATACTGTGCTATTTTTAATTCAGATGTAGCCATTTGGATTTACTTTTCAATGCAAAATCCATGCCCATTTATTCTAAGCGACAATTATTAAACATTTTTGGAGGAGCTATGCTCACTGCTCACGATTTAACTTTCCTGTAATATGACCGTTGGGAGCATTTGCTAAAGTATTGATTGGGAGAAGTGCAGTCATGGGTTCAATCCAAAACACAAGTTGTAAATGTGTAACTTGAATTTGAAATAGACTTCAAATCATTTTCCAAAGCCTCTGTCAAATCCCTAAGTAAAACTGTCATGATCACCAGCGATCAGGGACTTTTGAGATCGCTGGTGAACTATACATCATTACGAACTACATTTCCCAGCATTCCGTCACACACACCCGGTCTTCACTTACACTGATCACTTCCGCAGCTGCAACCCCTTCACTTCAGAATTGTTTGGACTATAAATATACCCTGCACCCGTCTTGTCTTTACTCGTTTGTTATATATGTCTTCATTATTTCCTAGCCCTGGTTTTGTTGGTATTGTATAGTTTGTTATTGCTCATGTTTTGTTTTGTTTTAGTTCTCGTTCTTAGTTCATGTTTTGTTATTTTTGTTTTGCACGATGTCCTGTTTTTGTATGATGACTCACCATTAAATGCACATGGATCCTATCTCTTGTCCCGTCTGCAATACCTCCCGGTAACGTGACAAAAACAGTAAAATAAAACTAAGAAAAATAGCAGGAAAAAGATCGTATTCATTTTTTGCTTTCAATTAACCTGCTTGTTGTTTTTACTAATACTGCGTTCAAGACGCAGTAAGAGCTAGAAATTCTGCAGTGAAATGTCCCAAAAATTTCCAAGGCAATTTCACAGCAATTCATAATTTTATTTTATTCATTTGTACTTTCTGGGGGGGCAGTCGTGGCCTGGTGGTTAGAGTGTTGGACTCGTGATCCGAAGGTTGCTGGTTCGATACTCGGTACCAGCGGGAATTGGGGGTGGGGGGAGTGAATGACCAGCACTCTCCACCACCCTCAATACCACGACTGAGGTGAGTCCCTTGAGCAAGGCACCGTTCCCCCCAACTGCTCCCCGGGCGCCGCAGCATGGCTGCCCACTGCTCCGGGTGTGTGTTCACGGTATGTGTGTGTTCACTAACTGTGTGTGTGCACTTGGATGGGTTAAATGCAGAGCACAAATTCCAAGTATGGGACACCATACTTGGCCACACTACACTTCACTTCACTTCACTTCACTTCACTTTCTCATTTGTACATGTTAGTATGATTCGCTCATCTCCCAAAAAGGGGTAGGGTTAGTGGTGTGGTTTTGTGGGCACACCTCCTTTTTAAAAATCATACGTTTTCATACATTAGTCATACATTTCATACTTTACTGACAATATGTAAAATTGGGCTGGCAATTTCATGACGAAAAATTCAACATAAGCTGTAAGCAATAAGCTGATTAAACTTATTTACACAGAAACTAATCACCAACTGCGACTTTTTAATTTAAATGACAGAGAATTGAAAGCCTAGAAGTGTGGGATATCAAAAGCAGTGATGAATATATCTACACTGCCTTTAGAAATGAATCAGATGACAGTATTGCATCTTTGGGTTTAAGCGATCAAGTTCATGGAGTTAATAAAGTAGAGCGGCACATGTTGCAATATTTTGGAATATGGCTTATCTGTTTCATTTGGGTTTAAGTTTATTATGGGCTTACTTATACATTTGTATGTGTGTGAGAGAGAGAGAGAAAGAGAGAGAGAGACATTAAATGGATAGTTCGCCCTTTTTCGGTTGAACACAAAGAAAGATATTTTAAAGAACATTGTAAACTGGTATGCGTTGACATCCACAAAACATACCACTATGGCATTCAATGGTTGCCGGTTTTCAGCATTCTTCAGAATATCTTCTTTTGTGTTCAACAGAAGAAAGAAACTGAAACAAGTAAAGGGTCAGTAAATGTTGACAGAATTTTTATTTTCAGTGAATTCAGTTTCACAGCACAGAGCACGCACTATTTAAGGATTATTTATATTTGGAAAAAGTATGGAATTTTTTTTATTTGGTTGTTGAATGTGGTTATCACTCCTCATCACAAAAAATAACACACTTGATGATGAAATTAATTCTAAAATGTGTTCATTTCGCACTAAAACTATCTTTAATAGTCAATAGCATCTTTACTACAGGGATAAAAATATGTTTTTTAATAAAAAACCTTTTGCATGCCTCTAAATGCCCTTGCTTAATGGGGATTGTAAACATTTAATTAACGAACTGCTTTGCACTAATAAAATCACTGTAATAAATATCTGATAAAGTACATTTTAACAATGGGAGGTGTTTCCATTTGCAGCTAGCAAAAGCGGTGCTTTGTTCACTCTGTTGATCTTAGCCTCGCTAATCTTCAAGGCAATTTATGGCCGAGATTGCAGCTATGCATCATTTTACGGTTGTGCATTATACATAGAATTATTCAAATACACAAGCACATGTCATTACTCACCATCTTTAGGGAGTTCAGCCATGCGGAGGAAAACATGTAACCTGGCCCAGACCTGCTTAAATATTTTAATACAGAGCTCAGAATTTCTCTGATTGTTGTTAGGTTTCATCATCTACACAGGGCCTGCATCTTCTCCAAAACCTTCTTAACATCCCCTCCCCTCACCACATCACCACAGTTCTCACGTTTGATATCAAATCTTAACGTTAAATGGAGCTTTTCCATTTGTGCCCTTCTCAGCACATTAATTAAAAGCAAAAAGACAAGCGTTGTGTCTCGCCCAAGGCCTGTTTGCACAAAAAAAAGACCATGCAGCTCACATAAGCCTTCGAGTTCACTCAGGTTGGACTTCTAAAATATTGCGCCTTTCACTTCCATACAAGGAACATCACTTCCCATTACTCAACATCACTGCATCCACCAAGTTGACAGCCTTCCCATACGCCAACCTTACGCCAAGGCTAAATTTGTTTATAATTTGGGGCTCTCATGTTTTTGCTTTTAAGATATATAGGGTTGTTAATGTCTTTCATCGAGCTGCCAAAGCTGGATTTACACCATCAAACAATTAGTACCAAATTTTCGAATCACTCATTGAGTCGATGTATCGATTTACGCGCGGTGTGTTAGTCATCTGAGAGCCACATGCAGCGATCATCCCAGAGTTATAGCAGGCAGCTGAAGCTTCAGATTTAGCGCCTTCCCGTCCGCTTCTTTCATCAAAACTCTCAGTGTTTGAAGACGGCATCAGTCCCCGACTCTACTCAAGTGCTCTATATTTCACCCACAATGACATTTCTCACTGTACGAAGTCCAACGGCGAGTGACGACAGGATGCTGGAAAGTGACGGGGACACAAGGGAAATATCGCATTTCTCTTTAGCCTCCGGAACGATGGTCTCTTAATATAGCTAATGAGAAAGGGGTGGCTATGAATCCTCATGAAGCAGTAATTGTCAGGCCTTCTCTTTAGAAGAACAGCTGTGTATGTGTGTGTGTGTGTTGGCGATATTAAAGTGCCGTTTCTAACCTTCTGCCTTCCTGCCCTCTGGGTTGACACTTTTACTTGATTACTGAGGAATCATTATGAACGTCTGGTTTTAAGTGCAGCAAAATGGCGTGAAAACTATCACAGGTTTGCAAGTTGTTGGGAATAGCACTGTCTGGAGAGCCGAGGAAGAATAAATGATGTAATAATTTGTCTAATTTGTCTGCTAAAGATAACTTTATGGATTCGGTGTTCCTAAGAAGCACTGCGTGTCTAGGGTTTCATCAGAACATGTTGACAAATGCTCCATTAGTTTAGGGAGTGATGATGAGTAATAATTATGACCTATTGAGGAAATACAATATCCAGGAAATTACTATAAATGATCCAAGTACTTCTTCAAGAGAAATCAGATCTTACTTGATCTTTCGTGATAAAAGAGTTCATTGTGCTGTGAAAATACACTGCAGCTTTTCTGGAATGTAAAACTTCCAAAAAGAAAATCATTCATTGAAACTAATGCCTATTTTACGCCACATGCACAACACTCGTGTCAGTGAAGTAACGTGATCTCTGGGTTACTTTATTACTTAATTACTGCTTAATTTATTAACATTAGAACTACCGAGGCAGTCATTTTGATCATTTTATATATATATATATTTTTTTACTTTGTAAAAATAAAACCCATATAGCTATAGTACCAAGATGTTTCCTCAATGAACTATATGTATATTTAATTATAACAAAGTTGTTTCATTAAAACTACAAAACACAAAAGAAAAAGATTTGACCAGATGCATTTCAGCATCTGCTACTTTTTCCTGTGCCTTTCAATATGCGTGCCTCTGTTGTCTAGCAACTTTCTGCTAACAAAAACACAACTTTACTTCAGATATGTCTTTCAAACTTTCAAAACATGTTCACTGCAGTGAAAAAAACCTTTGCTTTTCTCGCTTACTGGACAAAGTGAGGTCCACACATTCGGGGGTGGTATATAGCATAATTATAGCATATATTCATTCATTCATTTTCTTTTCGGCTTAGTCCCTTTATTAATCTGGGGTCGCCACAGCGGGATGAACCGCCAACTTATCCAGCATGTGTTTTACGCAGCGGATGCCCTTCCAGCTGCAACCCATCACTGGGAAACATTCATACACACTAATTCACACACATACACTTTTAGCTTACCCAATTCACCTGTACTGCATGTCTTTGGACTTGTGGGGGAAACCGGAGCACCCGGAGGAAACCCACGCGAACACGGGGAGAACATGCAAACTCCACACAGAAATGCCAACTGACCCAGCCGAGGCTCGAACCAGCGACCTTCTTGCTGTGAGGCGAACGTGCTACCCACTGCGCCACCACGTCGCCCTATAGCATATATTGCAAAATAATATTGTATTTTAGGGTAATGACTCAGACTCAACTTTACTGTCCTTTTTAGGGAAACTAAAATTGCGGCAAGGTTCCATAACACTAGCTATATTCCATGAACACATGACCAATTTTACTACCATAAAACATAGAATAAATTGTATTTTCCTAATTAAACTTTTAAATGTTAAAAAAACAAGTGCTACACATTTCACAGTTTTTTTTAGGTACCAAATGTTCCTTCCGCACTGAAAATAATCTCTAGTTATATTTGTCCTGCATGCAGGAAGACACCCTGATGGTAACTTCATAAAATACATTTTACATTTACATTTAGTCATTTAGCAGACACTTTTGTCCAAAGCGACTGACAATTGAGGAGGTATTCAACGATTTAACATGAAGGGCTCTATTTTAACGATCTAGGTGCAAAGTCTAAAGCACAGGGTGCAAAAGCATTAAGGGCATGTCCGAATCCACTTTTGTTATTTTAAGGATGGAAAAATACGCTTTGCGCCACGGCGCATGGTCTAACAGGCTTGTGCTTATTCTCTTAATGAGCTATGGGTGTGTTTTGAGAATAAAGCAATCAGGGTCTCATCTACCATTCCCTTTAAGAGTCAGTTGCGTCTCGCCATGGTTCATTTGCTATTTACATGGCAGACTTTGTAAGTGGAAAAACTGAACGCTTCACTATCAAGAAAACAGTTAAACAGACCATCTGCAGCATGAGGATAAGGAATGAACCTCCTCCAATCGGCCTCTTTACTTTCTCTTTCTCTCTTTCGTGGATAAGGAAAGGGTGTTGTATGCACAGACATCCATTAGCCTACATATTTAATTTCGAATTTCAAATATTTAAGATTTGTTTCAAGACTATTTCTAAATTCAGTTCTAATTTCCAGCAAACGAATAAATGGGCATTAATAACGAAGTGTGGTCAAAAAATTGAGTTATATCCAAACACACGTCCTATGCTCCATATGGTCCAAAATCTGACAGGTGGACAAATCTAAGCTTGTTTTTAATAAAACAAATATAAATATGCATATAATAAATACTACTACTACTACTACTACTACTACTACTAATAATAATATTAATAATAATAATAACATTTTACAAAAGCAAGTTGTCATGAATAAACTGAAAAAAGCCCCCCGAGATGAAGATGGCATGGAGGCAGTGGTTTTTATATTTATGTAGAATGTAATAATTTTTGTAAAATTTAAATCCTTTAATTCGTTTTCATTTGTAAAGACATTTGCGTATTGCTGTACATCCTGTTTGTATTAAGCAATGTGTAAGCATTTAAGGCGCACAACTAACGCGCTCTGTGCTGGACTTTAGACCTAGTCTATTTTAGTTCCTCAAAATAGCAACACGCCTTAACACACCTTTCTAGATTGGCACACCCATGAGTCCACAAAGTGGAAAATTAGGGTTGCGCTGGTCTGAAAATAGCAACACATCACGGCAAACACGTCTTGCGCCTTATTGCGCCGGGTGTATGATAGGGCCCAAGAAGTGCAAGTTATACAAAGTAACTTGTTTGTGCTCAGAGAATTTAGTGCTAGAGTAGGAGTGTGAGAGAGAGAGAGAGAGAGAGAGAGAGAGAGAGAGAGAGAGAGAGAAAGAGAGAGAAAGTGCTTCTACAGGTGGTTTGGTTTTATTCACTGGGGTTCAGGTGTTCTCAGAAGACATGGGTTTTTAGTTTATCCGCAGTCCGAGTGGGAATGGGAAGATCATTCCACCACCGTGGAGCATTGAATGAAAAGGTTTTGAAAAATGATTTATAGCCTCTCTGTGATGGCACCACAAGTCATTGCTTGCTCCCCATTCGCAAGCTACGACAACAGACAATTCTAAAATCTCAATAGAAGCTTCGAATATAAATATGACACGACAAAAATTCTATTTGGTACATATATGAATGATCAAAATGACCACTATGGCCATTCTAGCAGTTATTTTAGTAGTTCCAGTGTTAAATGGTTACTTGGAATGGTATTTCATTGTCTGTTTACATGGGTAAAAGGACCAAAGTTATATTTGCAGCTGCGTAAATGTCACTGCAACAAAATTCAGATTAAGAACAGCCCTCAGGGAAAAAATAAAGAAACAAAAAGTATGATATGACCCTTCAACAGTGTTTCATGTAAATAACAGATGGATTGCGCAGTGTTAGTTCTTCAGCGTAAGTGTTTCAGCATCACTGCTTGTGTCTGATGTCAGGTACATGTGAGCTGACTGATAAAATGAAGGACAAGATATTGGTCTTTCTTTTTAGACTGATCTGATGGCCATGTTTAAAAGTTTGAGGAAAAATGGAATGAAAAATATAGTAAATTTATTTTCATTTTATAGAAGCTTGTTTCTGTCAAAAATAAATAAATAAATAAATAAATAAATAATAATAATAATAATAAAATCCAACTTATTAAAATCCAGAAAAAGCATTCTATTTAAACTGAAGGCGGCACGGTGGCTCAGTGGTTAGCTCTGTTACCTCACAGCAAGAAGGTCACTGTTTCGAGTCCCGGCTGGGCTAGTTGGCATTTCTGTGTGGAGTTTGCATGTTCTCCCCGTGTTTGTGTGGGTTTCCTCCAGGTGCTCCAGTTTCCACCACAGTCCAAAGACATGCGCTATAGGTGAATTGAATAAACTAAATTGTCCGTAGTGTATGAGCATGAGTGTGTATGGGTGTTTCCCAATAATGGGTTGCGGCTGGAAGGGCATCCGCTGTGTAAAATATATGCTGAAATAGTTGGCGGTTCATTCCGCTTTGGCGACCTCTGAAATAGAGACTAAGCCGAAAGAAAATGAATGAATGAATGAATAAATGATTTAAACTGAATTTCAATTTAGACTTATCTAACAATTCTGAGATTCTAGCTTGCAATAATGAGTCTCATTCTTGCAATTCCAACTTTATTTTTCAGAATTCTTAATTTATATCTTGAAACTGCAATATATAGACTTAAAAAAGTGTTCTAATTATCATATGTAGCATTTCTGACCTCTCCCCCTCTGCAATTGTATATTTGTATATTGCAATTTTGACTTTTTTTTTTTTTTCAAAATTGCTGCTTTATTTCACCCAATCCTTAAATTTGAGCTTTGAAGTTCGGGTTGTACGTTTAAATTCTCTTTAATGTTTATGTGGGCTTTCTAATGGTCTTAAATGTCTATTTAATTACATTTTCTATGTTTCTATTTCATATAATAGTTAGTAAATGTAATAGAAATTTAGGTAATTGACAAATTTCGTCATTTAAGTGCTATGCCATGTTGAGCATTGTGATCTAAACTTATTTGTAATTATCTGTAATCCATGCAACACATCATATTTAAAATATTTAGCTGTTCTGTATTTGTGAAGATGCATCTGCTTCATGAGTGCATCTGTTTGAGAACTCTGCTTTATCGCTCATAATCATTACGAGAAAAACAAAATCTCTCCAGGCTTAATTTACCAATTATTAAAACACGATTACGTTTGTTTTATCGCCATTAGCACAGGCTCAAAATCAGTTTGCGTTAGGTCAGTAGCTCCTCTCAAAACGAGACTCTGCTGAATTGCGAAAGCATTCATTTAAATCATTACGATGTGCCCAGATTCTATTTTCCAATTTAGCTAATAAAGTGCATAAATGATTCATGGCAGACGCATACATAATTCATAATTAGATTACCACTTGACGGAGTGGAAGTTATTAGTTGTGAAGATACACGTGCAGATGCTAATTCTTGAATTCATTTGTGTAGTTTTCTTTATTGGCACAATGCTCTGTGAGCTGTGCTGCACTGCTGCGTCTGATTACCAGGCTGCATTAACACGTTGTTACAGCAAATTATCTCTTTCCTGGGACAGGCCAGACACTAGTGATGGCCGCAATATGCATTTGCCTTTAAAACTTAAGGGGGTGATTTAATTTATTGAAAGTGTCAGATGGCCTCAGTAAGTAATTATTTCAAACACCCTGAAGATGGCAGCTAATATATTCCAGCACTGTAGGGAACACATTGTGACTAAGCTGTCCTTTCCTCTGTCCATCCGAATAAACTGTCCTCACAAAATCAGAGCTCCACAAACCATATGGAGCTGTGCGTCAGGGAAATTATCTAGAAAAAAATTAGTATGCACTTCCATTGACATATTAGTAGGGGGAGTAACCATTGTTAAATAGTGGAGTATTTTTTGTTGTTATATTGCCACATATGGAGATATTTGCTACTCTTATTAACACATTAAGGTGACACGGTGGCTCAGTGGTTAGCACTGTCGCCTCACAGCAAGAAGGTCGCTGGTTCGAGTCCCGGCTGGGTCAGTTGGCATTTCTGTGTGGAGTTTGCATGTTCTCCACATGTTGGCATGGGTTTCCTCCGGGTGCTCCGGTTTCCCCCACAGTCTTAAGACATGCAGTACAGGTGAATTGAATAAATTAAATTGGCCGTAGTGTATGTGTGTGAATGAGTGTGTATGAATGTTTCCCAGTGATGGGTTGCAGCTGGAAGGGCATCCGCTGTGTAAAACATATGCTGGATAAGTTGGCGGTTCATCCCGCTGTGGCGACCCCAGATTAATAAAGGGACTAAGCCGAAAAGAAAATGAATGAATGAAATTGGCCGTAGTGTATGTGTGTAAATGAGTGTGTATGGATGTTTCCCTGGGATGCAGCTGGAAGGGCATCCGCTGAAAACAAATGCTGGATAAGTTGGCGGTTCATTCTGCTGTGGCGACCCCTAATGAATAAAGGGACTAAGCCGAAGGAAAATTAATGAATTAACACGTTAAACCCTGCCAGACTTTAGATGATTAGCATTATAGGGGTAGTTTACCACAAAATGAAAATATGCTTTTAACCCTTGTGTATTGTTCAAATTGACTACCCTTTCATTATGCTAGTGGCTGTTTTTACTTCAATGACTTCCATTATAATGACATTTTTTGATTGCAAAGCCTTGACACCATATAATCATGCATTCTTGATTGTTGGCGGTTTTCCCTGTTGGGAAGAGGTCAAATTTGTAATTTTTACTGTTTAAAGAAAAATGAGTAAGAAGCCATAACATTTGTAGCTCAATTGTATATAATTTAGACTGTTTATTATACAATTTAAACCGCTATATAGTTTAAAAACATAAAGCATTATTTATTTAATTTGTTTCTTTTTTATTATTTATACATTCTTGTGATTTGTTTATTATCTTTAATTCTATTCAAATATACTGTAAATTTACTTGTATAGCACTTTTCACAATAATTGTCTTTACCCTAAAAGTGTACCCTAAAAGGGATAGTTCATCTAAAAATGAAAATTCTGTCATTATTTACTCTCCCTTCACCATAGTTCCAAACCTGTTTTTTCTTCTTCTGTTAAACACAAAATAATATATTTTTGGTTGGGAACCTGTAACTATTGACTTTAATAGCATTTGTTTTCCCTACGATGGAAGTCAATGGTTATAGGTTTTCAGCTTTCTTTACAATAACGTCTTTTGTGTTTAGCAGAAGAAAGAAACTCATAAACCACTTGAGGAAGAGTAAATAGTGACAAAATCTTTTAATTTGGGGGTGAACTATCTTTTTAATTAAAAGTTAAAAGTGCAAGTCAGCTGAAGATAAACAGCACGATGTATTAGATTACAATATAACTACTAAACAACAATTCTACAGTACCATCGTGCACTGAATAAAAAAACAAATAGCAAAAACACACCTGATGCACCTTTTTTGCCTTTATTAGATAGGACAGTAATCAGACAGGAAGCAAAGTGGGAGAGAGAGAGGGGGTGGTAGTCTCGGGAAATGTCCTCAAGCCGGGATTCGAACTCAGGACGCACCGAAGTGCTACCGCACCATTTGTCAGCGCGCTAACCACTAGGCTATGGCACCGACACTCATAATATTTTTAAATATTGGGTTTAAAAATATATATTTTTGTAGAAAATACATCCAAAGCAATTTGAATGTACCCACACTGTTAAAATGATATAAGATTATTATCACATGTGTTTGTGACTTTATCTTATTGAAATAAGTTACACAAGATTCAACTTGATGTTTTACTGTAAGTCAGTTTAATATAATGTAAGTTGAAATGACAAACAATTTAAGGCAGTTACCAATTTTAACATTATATAATGCAACATTATAATTGCAAACTCAAAAAGCAATGTTTTTATTTCTCTTGCTTTGTGTTCCTCAAACACCACTGCATACAAGTTAGAATGACATTTTTAGTTCATTTTATAAGGATTTCGCTGAAATACGTTTTTGTTTTTATGACTTTGGTTTATCCCTGCTGCCAGTCAGGCATTTTTACAGCACACTGTCACCTTTATTTCTGCACTTATGACACAATAAAGTCTGTCATACTTGTGCATATTTCTCTTTAGAGCCTTCTGGCTGCAGGCCGAACTTCGTCTGGACAGCTGGAGATCATAACTCATACGTTCATCTCCATCTGACTCACACAGATCTGTAATTAATCCAAGCTGTCTGTCAGAATCGGACAATTAAGTCACCCTGCTTTCCTCCACACATGACATGAAATAAGCCTTCCACACCTGTCAGTAACTCTAAAGTGTCTATTTCCGCCCGACAAACAGGGTTAGCTCTTTTAATGGGCCCGATAATAATGGCCCCTTTAACATTCATGAGAAAAATCTCCTATTATCTATTGATTCAGTCGCACCCAGCATCTTGCTGACTTACGCCTCTCCCTAATTCCCATTACCGGGAACACTGTACCCTTATCAAGCCAAACAATAAGCCAGTTGTCAGTGCAAGCAGAAAATATGAGGAAGCATCTGCTCGGTCCAGGAACTCATGACTCTCCGATGCAAAAAAACATAAAAAAAAAACCATAAGACGCTTCAGCCTCCTCCTGTGTGGAAGTCCTCTCTATGACCTCCGGCTCCATGTGTGTGTGTGTGTGTGTAAATATGATGGTCGTGCAGATAAATCAGAAGACTGAATCAACCTGGTCTCATATGGGTGGGGTTTGGAAGGTTGAGGGGACGAGGGAGGCCCAAAATAGAGGCCGGCTCTTCGCCCATAAAGCTGTCTGTGAGATATGTCTCTCGCCATGATGGCATCCGATTCTTTCCCCCCTTCAATACCGCCTGCTATCTCCTTCCTCCTGCTATGTCTTTGTGCTCTTTAAGACAAAGGGTAATAAAGCTATAAATTGTGTGTCCTGCAGAAGGTATAGACATTCTGTCTCAGGACTGCTGTTAGAACTGCCATAAAGCACCCTCAAAGTCATAGATAAAGATTTAGAGTTATTTAACATCCTCCTCCAGCACTAAATCAGAGTGATAAGAGAATTAACTGATGGCCATAGGTTCTTTGTCCTTAGTCTATTGATTTTTTTTTTTTTTTTACCTCCAGAAGGATCCAGTATGTTATAATTATTGAGCGTTGGATTTGATTCAGGTGTAGAGTGGAGAGGGCGACATCTTCGATTTTTAAAAGGGCTAAAGGAAAAAGCACCCAATTTTATTAATTTGCAAATGTGCTTTAAGTGACCCTTCGGTTTAGATGTACGTTGTTATTATTATTACGCAACAGGTGGTTTGTTTGCAGCTCTATTTGTACTATACTGTTACTATAAAGAATTAAACTGGAATTTGCCTATATTTTGTGTATAAAAGAAATTAATACTTTTATTAAGCAAGTTTGCAATGTTTTCAAAATATTTATATTTCAAACAAATACTGTTTGTCTGCCTTACTGTGAATTTTTTTAATTACTTAAACACATTTTAAAACATAATAGTTTTAATAACTAATTTCCAATAACTTATCTCTGTCATGATGAGAGTACATCATATTTTTCTAGGTATTTTGCAAGATACTAGTATTCGTGTAAGCCTTTAAAGTGCAATTTAAAGACTTAACTAGGTTAATTAGCTTAAGGTTATTGTACAACAGTGGTATGTTCTGTAGCCAATCGAACTAAAATTAGGTAACACTTTATTTTAAGATTCAATTCTCAACATCAACAAACAATAAAATATGACTTCTGCCTTAATATACACCTAAGTTGCTGCTTATAAATAGTTGTTAAGGTAGACGTTTAGAGAGTTTAGGAATGTAGAATAAGATCATGCAAAATATTTACTTTAGAAGTACTAAACAGTCAATATCTTAATGATAGGCAGGTAATAAGAGACCTAAAGTGTCACCAAAAAGTGACAGAAAGTGGGATAATAATATTGACCTTAAAAAAAATAAGAAGAAGAAGAAGAAAAGAGACTTTCTAAATATTATAGGAAATACCGTGAAAATGTCTTTGCTCTATTAAACATCACTTGGGAAATATTTGAAAAATAATAACAACAAAATAACAAACCATAGCAAGACTAGCTGACAAACTGAACTGATAAAAAAGTAAATACTACAACAATACTATCTATAACTAGATAAAATAATAATTATTAATTGTTTGTAGATAAAATTTTTTTCGAGTCAGTTCATCCCTGCAACTAAACTTATCAAATAATTTAAAAAAATATGGAAAATAGGGTGGCAATTTAAAATAATGGTTCATTAGTTAATGTAATGTGTTTACTAAGATGAACAGAGAATGAACAATATTTGTACAGCATTTATCAATAGTTTACTAATGTGATATTAAAATCCAAAGTTGTGCTTGTTAACATTTATTTTCATTTGATAATGTTAAAAAAATTAATAAATACTGTAATTAATGCATTGTTCATTGTTTATGATATACTCAAAAAATTACTTTTGCTGCTTGTTCAAACTACTTATTTAAAATGAGTTAAAACAACACAATTCTTAAGTTTTTGTTTGGGACAACTTAATTGTTTTATGTTCAATCAACCTAAATTTGTAAAAATAATTGAATTTAATCAAATTGTGTTCGGACAACATGCAGGAATTGTGTGGAACTCAACATTTTTGACAGTGTAGTAAATACAATAACTATTAACATTAGCTAATAAACCGTCATTTTAAAGTATTACCGAAATGAGTACAAAACAATGTGTCAAAAATAGTAACAAAACAAGTTATCATGTACAATGTTACTGAGAAAAGTAAAAACAGAAGAGTAAAGAAAAGAAAAAAAAGTTTCACAAAATAATGAAGATGGAAAAGAAAACTGTGAGGCGCGTCAGATCACTTCCTATTTTTAAAGGCTGTTTTACGCATAAACATTAAGTCTAGACCCTCCGAGATGTTGGGCATGTCTCAGTAAGCACATACAGTAGGAGTGATTAAGTAGACCGGAGGCCCTGCATTTCACATGCCTTTAATCTCCATAAACAAGCCCATTATATGTGATGGCTCATCAATACGAGTAGCATTGAAATAAATAGACACTGAAGAGTGATGTCATAAACACAGGCTCATTGACGGATTGAGGATAGCAGTCACGGCGCTGACCTCAATCAGAATTAGTGCGCTGACAAACGGAGTGATCAGCAGCGGTCATAAACGCGCCACTGTAAATCACTTCGACTCCACGTCTCCCACACAGCTAGTTTATTGCGTCTACTGTCAAGTGGAGCTCATTGTCTTCAGGCAACAGGGTGCCCGTGTGTTTTTTCTGGCTGCAGAATAAAGAGAAACAGAGCTCTGTTGTCTGGCGTTTGGAACTGTCAGCCATGTGCCACTCACAAGAGTGTGTTCACCAGGGAGAGACTGCTATCCAACTGTCTTCATGTACCTGCTAATTCCTGTTTCTCCTGCTCGGCTGAGCAGGACTCCCATCACCGGCGGCCCCAGGCAGCTCCGATACTGAACCCCCACTTAATGCTTGACAGTTGGCTTCTTAACAGAGATGCCAGGAATATAATTAAATCATATTTACCTTTGATTCCGAGCCAGCTTTGTAATTAATTAATTCACCCAGGGTGTGTTTGAATTACATCGCTATGACAAGCGGTGGTATTTTGCGGGGCCCAAAATCCACTTCTGTTCTGGTCGCTGGTACGGAGAGTGAATCAGCAGAGTAATAATGACCTCTGTGTGCGGGCCGGCTCTCATCAGGTTGAGTGGCTCTGCTTTAGAGGCTAATGTCTATAGACAGGGGGTTTCTTACACATTCGTGTAGCCTTTAATTTTCTCTGACCTTTCGCTGTGAAGTGGGAAGAGTATTCCGGCTGACGCTGTCATCGCGAGTGGCCAAAAATAGCAGTGGAGATCCACAACATCTGCATGATGAGTCTAGACGCAGGCCGCCGAGCCCGCCAGACCACACGCTTCAAGGCCACGGACGCTTTTTGGAGAGAGCAATCAAGTACTTTTTAGACATGCAGCATTTTAGACATACAATACAGTCTTCGAATGACAAGCACTGCAAGACTACAAGGTTTTGTCCATATAATATTACTGTGTACTAGGACCAAATTTTTAATTACGCTGTAAAAAATATCTGTTAATTAACAGTTTTGGTATTTTTTGATTCACAAGTGTTTTTCTTTATTTATGATTGTGAATTGCATTATGGGATCTGTGCTCTTGTTGACTTTTGATGATGAAAATTTACCTCTACAGTTTAACAAAGTGACTTTTATTCAAATTTCAGTAGTTTGAAATATTATAATGAATAAGAAATAATATATAACAAAATAAGTCTGTAAAATAACAGAAAATGTACTGGTAGTTTATTACAAGTTTTTTTTTACCGTAATATACAACACCCAGATAATATATCACTTTAAACTATTAAACATGTTAATAAAAGTCACTTTTTCAAACTTTTCAAGGTTACAATTTGCTGGAGGAAAGATTAAGGTCCCATCATGCAACTTAAAAGCATAAATAAATTTGAAAAAAAAAAACATGAATCACAAAATACGGAAAACTGCTAATTTACGGATATTTTTACAGTGTATTTTAGTTCTATAATGCAGATTTGAGCCATTAAAGGGTAGCCTTATGTAACTGTCTTTTTGTAATGTTCTCTGACGTCTACTTCTCTGACCACAACAAAGAGTTAGGTTAAAAATGCAAGTTTGATCAAGTTCAGTGATTTGTGATTCCCCAGATCATTGGGAATCAGCTCCACAAACTTGTGTGGTTGAACTACAGCTCTGTACCTGTGGTTAGAAGCAGTTTCCTCCTAATATGACATATGGCACTAAATAGTTCATGACCGTGACCAAAAAAATCAAGTCCGTCTTGTTTGTATGTGTGTGTGATGCTTAATTAGTCTCGGTAATGTGTATCAGCTGACATGGAGTAATTAATGCAATGGATTGTGGGAATTGAAGTTCAGATAAGACTGATGGAGCTCCCCCTTGTGGAGCTCATAGAGTATAATCTATAGCTCTCATTTCACACCAAAATATACAGTACATTTCATTCAGCATTCTTTTAGCATCTTTCAATCCTTTGATGCCATTCTGATTAGTTAAAGCAATAATTGGCATTATTTTGATCTGTTTAATATTTGTTAACTTTTTAATTGTTACCACTCCTAATTTTTGATTCACTTTTTAAAACGCATCACTCCACCTGCGTGACATCACTGCAAAGGCAAAGTGCATTAACTGCACAAACACTAAAACTGAGGAAAATGCCATTTAAAGTTTTTTATAGCAGCCAGACAAATATGTTGATGGTAGATTATTGGTTTAGGGTTTTCTGAACCAGGAGACTTTGTCACAAACATGCCACAAAGCCCATTTTAGGCCTTGAATCAATTTTGACCAAATGTGTATTTACTGCGATGCTTTTGGATGGCTGTCCAGATCTAACCAATGTGGGTCAGACAACATATCTGTAAAACTGTTTTAGAAACAGTTGTGGCTAGTTAGTTTCTCCAGCACTGAATCAAACTATTGTAGTTCAGCTGTGAGATATGTCTTTATTTGGGAAACACGCCCCTGATTACAGGCTGACAAACTGAATAGGAAAATAAACACAAAACATAAATGTAGTGTAGGATTTACTATGCTTTAAACTAAGTGGTAGTAGCTTTTATTGTCATTCAACTGTATGCTCAGTTTATAAAAGGCTCATAAATACTACACTTACCAATTATTTACAACTGTATAAAATAAATTAGTATAAAATTAGTATAAATGTAAATAAATAGAATATAAGAATGTAATACAAATTAAATGCATACCACAGCATGCATTAAGAATGTAGCCCTAAAATGAATGATCACTGTCATATAAATATTAATAGATACACATAAACATTATTATTGCCCTTAGCTGAAATGGGAGCATATAAGCAAAGATATTGCACATCATGTATATATGTAGATCTATTTTCGCACTGTTCACTGTTTTTCTATTTCATACAGGTACTTCATTAACAAGGTTTCAACTTCTCTAACTGACAGCAATAATGATTTCCTTACAGATGCTTTGAATGTGTTAAAAAAAAATCCCTCATTTCAAACCTGTTTGAGATAGATATTTAGAAAAATGTTGGGGGAAATCATTGACATCCATAGCATTTCATCCAACAATGTCAACGGTTGCTTCCCAACACCGACCCCCGAAAACCTTGAAAAGAAAGTCCTAAAAAGTTTCGAACCACTTATGTCTGAGTAAATGATGAGGAATTTTACATTTTTGGGCGAACTGTTCCAGCAGCACTTGATATAAGATGTCATCAGGCTCTTCTCCATCACTGACATGCACACACACACACACACACACACACTGATCTGACAAAGCCTTCAGAAGTCAGTGAATATATCAGCCGTGTACGAGAGGCAGTGGATTACTGTTTTCCTCCGGAAGATAAGCGTATGTCTGGACACACACATCTCCCTGGTTCTGACAGTCGCAGGGCCGCAGCTTAGTGCCGGAGGCCCTTATTTACAGGACATTTGTTGCACTTGACATTTATCATTGCTTCAGGGCCATGAACTTCATGCAAACAGCATTGAAGCATTCAATACGCAGGGCTCTGGGCCTCATCCTACTGGGGCATTATCACAAGTCTTTTCACGCTGAGATAAATCACTTCCACTGCGCCCACAGACAAGAGCTCAGACGCTGGGGGTGGGAGTCACATCCTCGGGATAAGGGCAGACAGTCAAGGCTTCATCTTCTTTCCACCCTTGACTAATTGTTGTGTGCATTTGATACAAATATCACTAACCATTACAGAGAAGTCTTTGTTATTGTGTTGATGCCGGAGGTTCTTGAACCGACCAACAGGACTGTTTCTAATGAGTGGGTTGCCGAATTTGTCTCCTCCTTAATCAGATAATGTGCGGAAATGCTGCTGAAGTCAAATGATATCAAGGCTTTTATAAAAGAATGATTTTGCATTGTTATTGAAGAATGATATACTCATGGGATGAGCTTAAAGGCATAGTTCACCCAAATAAATAAGTACATTTACTCACTAGTATACTCTTCCTAAACTAGGGATAAGATATTTTGAAGAAAGCTAAAAACCAAGAGTTGACTTTCGCAGTAGGAAAAACAAATATTATGGAAGTCAGTGGTTACCGGTTTCTGGCATTCTTCAGAATATCTTCTTTTGTGTTCAACAAAAGAAAAAAGTCAAGCAGGTTTTAAACAAGTGAAGGTTGAATAAATGATGACAATTTTCCATTTTGGGTGAACTATTCCTTTAATATATTGATGTTAGGGCATAGTCATTGCATGCATACATTATCAATGATAAATTTGAGTACATACAATTAAAAAAAGGAATAAATACTTCAGCAATTATGCATTAATTTGATTAATAATTACAAAAGATTTCAAATAAATTCTGTCCTTAATTTTGAGCAGAAAAAGTGTTTTAGACTTTTTATAAGGATTAAGATTTTACATTTATCTTCAACAGCAAATCAGTATATTATGAGGATTCTGAAGGATTATGGGACACTGCAGACTGAAGGAATGATGTTGAAATTTCAGTTTTTTTATCACAGAAATAAATAACATAATAAATATCAACATAAATAGAAATTACTGTTATAAATGATTTTACAAAATTAATATATCTTCAATTAAATAAATGCATTTGAGAGAGACTTGTTTGATATACATTTTAAAAAATCTTACTAATACTTTTGAATCTCTGCCTGAAACCTCTTTACTAAAAGCAAATACATAAATGGCTTTTGATAATTTATATTATTTATAAAGCTATATGATAGATTTGTGGAATATAGTGCATGGAATTTGATAATGGAGTTTGACAGACATGATTAATATTTTGTCATGCAAAATATACTTGCATTTTGATTTCATACTTTCGACAGATACTTTTTTATTACTTACATAAAATTAAGGTGCACATTTTTTATCATTTCATGCATTAGATGGAATAAAACCTGTATAGGTTAACGCCGGTGATTTTGAACTTTGTTAATAATTGCATATGCAATTATACAGTATATTTTATTCAAATGCCAGAAAAGTTCAAACTAGTTAGTAAATTACTAATATCCAATATATACACAAAAAAGTACATCTCATTTGTTTTAAGTTACTTGTGTGTATTTGCTAAAAATACAAACAGAATACTGTAAAATCTTACAGTACTTGTTTTCTATTGTAGTATACGTAACTTATAATATAATATCTGTAATGTTTTTTTTTTTTTATCTGTTACCCTGCATGATGATATGATGATTTGGTGCATTTATAATAAGCATTTCTTTTTTTTTAAGGCTGATAAGGGATTGTGATGTACCATATATTCTTTTAACTATATCTTTTATTTTTTTTTCAGAATTATTTGATGAACAAAATATTAAAAAGAGCAGCAATCGTTTAACAAATCAAAGTTTTCATCTTTACGGTTACATTTAACCTTATACTGCAGTTCTTTTGTTTATAAGCCAAGGATCTCAATGCTGCCATCTGATGGTCAATATGTGAATGTGTCCTGTCGGTAATCACAGGACACTGACATTCATTGCAGATTTGCACACAATGTGCAGCCATTCATGCAACGACAACCTTACAAAGCAGATCTGCCTGTAATCTGTGTCCGTATATAAATAAATGAGCTAAACTCAGCAATAACAGCTTATTTTAAGGGGAACCAATAATCTATCAATCATCTCCTTCTAATTGCCACACAGCATGCCAGTGCAGAGGATTTTTTTTCAGGGTTACTATTGTTACTGAAAGCAATCCAGGCCACTGCTATCAGAAGCAATGAGTATAACTCGCAGCAGTTTGTTGGTTTAAAGCTGGTGATCCCACAGAGTAAGAATGTATTTGTAGGCCTGTTAAACCCAGTGGACAGTCGGGTTGTGAACATGCTTAACCCATTTGCTCACTTTACACAGAGACTTCAGCTGCCAGATGTTGGGAAGACAGAGAGTGAATTCTTTCATTAATACCCACATCAAGATCTCGCTCATGCAGCTTTAAACTGCTCAAAACTCATTTCCAAAAGAAAAATAGGCCTATTTTGCCACAGATTACCCCCAGCCCTCCCTTTTTCTCCCCTTAAGGCGACTTTATCTAATTTTGAGATGTTATCTAAGGACGCAAGTCATTTTGGGATTCAAGTGCGCTCACTTCAAAGTATCATTTCATTTATCGATCGTCTCCCTGCTGGCCTTCTGCTCTGTTTGTTGGAGATGCTCAGCGTCTCTGCTCTTTGACTTGTTGTCTGCAGATTAACATTGTAAAGTTAAGTTTACAAACTCATGCTGGTTTCAACAAGCTCATACTGGTAATACTGGTACTAATCCCCCATCTTTAACAATATGTGATGGTTTGTCTTCTTACAGGAGAAATTGCTTTAAATGATTAGGTCTTAAGTGAATTTTATAAAATCTGGCGAGAATAGGTGAGTCATATTTTAGCACTAAATTAATAAAGAAAGAATATAGGTTAATGAAACAATAATTAAATAATGCTTAATATTTTTTTGTGTTGTGACATCTGTACTATTTTAATCTGTATGAATGAATGCTTACTGAAAAAAATTAATTCAGTAAAAACTTAAATTCAAAAACATATTTTATTTCAACTAGTTGCCAAGACAATATTTTAAAAATCTGTTTAGTTTTTTACTATTCTAACTGCAGTTCTGATTACCTTGTGTACTTATGAAAAAACTTTAAAAACTTAAACAAATTGTATTATTTTTGTTTTATAATTAATTATTATTATTATAGTTATTTTTTAAATACACAATTTAATTATATATATATATATATATATATGTATCACATCCCAAACTAAAATACAAATAAAATGAATTAATTATAACTGTAACGACATGTTCATTCATTCATTCATTTTCTTTTCGGCTTAGTCCCTTTATGTAATGACATGTTTTCAAATATATTTCATTTTTTGCAACAAAAAAAATCAAAAAACATATTTAAATAAATTAAATGCAAATTAAATAAATTGTTAACAATTTATAATTATTAAAAACATATTTAAAGAAAACTACAATAGTTACTTAGACATACTTAATTATTACTTCCCCCTAATTATTATTGTTTACATTGTTTCTATGGCAAATTTTGTATAAGTGTATAGCCTAAAAAAGGCATGTCCAATACTGCAATGGAAAAAAAAAAACATGTAAGAGAATGTTTACATTTATAATTAATTATATCTTCATTGTTATTATTTATAATAGCCTAAAATAAATGAATATAAAATATAAAAGAAATATATAGCATTTTAAAATTTAATTTAATGAAATGTAATTAATTCAAATGTAATCTATTTTATTGACAGTTATATAAAATATATATTATACATCAAATTATTTATGTATTTAATTATTAATTCATTTATTTAATTAGTTTAATTGTTTGTGTTTGTTTGTTTTGTAGGTTTGTTTGTTACTGAGTGAGTTAGTAAAATGTGACTGTTATATCTTTATGTTCACGTGTATGAATGCATATATATATTTCCTAAAAAAAAAAAAAAGATACTCTGGCTGTAGCAACAACATATCTGTTGATTGGAGGACACATTTCACATTTACGGTTAAGTATGACATAAAATGGACATGTCATGCGGTATGCAAACACACGCGTGCATCCACTTTGTTGGATTAAAATGGAGGCATAAATTATTGCAGCATATTCAGTCGACTCCCGTCAGTCACATGACTCAAACAACCCTACCAGCCTGTCTCTCTGTCCAGCCCGGTCGACTCTATACAGGCTCTGCCGTATATTCATTTCCCCCTGTCCCGTTTGTGACGGCGCTCAGGATTTATGGGCCACTGGCTGCTAGCTGATTAGGATACTGCTTGTAAAACGTATTTTGGCATGTACAGAGGTTTTACTGGAGCTCTTCCTGTCAGGCAACTGCAATACATCAGCGGCAGGAGGGATAGAAAGAGAGAAGCACACAAACATTCAACTGGACGCCATGTTTAGCCACTCTTTGTCCCTCTTGGGTCAATAGCTTAGACTTGTGATACGCTTTCAGTGTCATATACCCAGAGATATTGTGCGACCGTCCCATATGTCAGGCTCTTCTGTACTAAGCCATTGCACTGTATGCTATTCACTGGCGTATTTGCACTTAACTGCTGTCTGGATGGAAACATGAGCCCCGTTTTTCCCAGAAAGTTGCTTATTCCTGTCACTGTGTTGAAGTGAGTCATGTCAATTAAATAATATAAATATAAAAACGCTCCCACTTTATGGTGGGTGTCTATGCAATTACAGCAAAACAAGTATACTTGTTAGGTTGCTTTGCAAAACACTTTGATTGGACATTGATTGGGCAGAATATCTGATAAGAATCTGAAGTGCAGAGTGATGTCATCTTAATCTTTGATCCATATTGGTGAAAGTAGACTAAGTTTAGAATGCGTATTTCTGCTAAATGTGAATTTTGTCATTGTTTTGGCAAACGCTAGCTTGTAGGTAATACAGCTAATATTTTCATATTATTTTAATAATCATTTTCATTTGATGAAAAAACTGATTTTTTAGCATCTCCAGTGTCATATGATTTTATTGTATGAAATAATTGTATACCTTGGCACACAGTACAGGTTTTTTAGTGTAATTTATACCTGATTTACCACTTCTGACCATTGGTTCCAATGTTTAACCCGAATAAGGGCTGCACGATGTTGGAAAAAACTGACATTGAAATATTTAGTTTTTCTGCAATTATATATTGCTATATGAATATTCATTCATTCATTCATTTTCTTTTCGGCTTAGTCCCTTTATTAATCTGGGGTCGCCACAGCGGGATGAACCGCCAACTTATCCAGCATATGTTTTACGCAGCGGATGCCCTTCCAGCTGCAACCCATCACTGGGAAACATTCATACACACTCATTCACACACATACACTACGGACAATTTTTTAGCTTACCCAATTCACCTGTACCGCATGTCTTTGGACTTGTGGGGGAAACCGGAGCACCCGGAGGAAACCCACGCGAACACGGGGAGAACATGCAAACTCCACACAGAAATGCCAACTGACCCAGCCGAGGCTCGAACCAGCGACCTTCTTGCTGTGAGGCGAACGTGCTACCCACTGCGCCACCGCGTCGCCCTATATGAATATAATTTCACAAAAGATGACCTAAATAACTCTACTTGGAAAGAATTCATTACTTTACATCGACTGGGATTATTTTGCAGGGGAGTACATCTGCATCAAACATAATAAACACTTTGCAAGCATACACTGTAAATTAACAACATCTTGCTGCCTAAACTTTTTTAGTTGAATCAAATGAACTTTTCTAGTCATCTCAACTCACACCAGTCAAACTGACTAAAAATATGAAGTTAAACTTTGTATAAATAAAAGATTTAGTTGAAACCTGATGAACCGATTAAAATTAGTTTAAGTAACATAACATTTGTTATAACTTTCTGTCATATCATTTTTTTTTAGTGTAGATGAATACAGTAGAACAAATATAAAAATGAATTGGTTTGTGTGTTATGATTTTCTGTGGTCATAACAGTATTGAAGAAAAGACATTCAATATTGATCAAATGTAAAGTAACACTGTGTAGTCTTAATTGTATAAATACATACAATCAATATTTGTTAAATCTATAAACTTTAGAACTTCTTGGTTTAAATTCATTTTAAATTTGGTCTTAAAAACACATCCAAATGAAAATCTTTCACTCTTTTAGGGTTAAACTTTGCAATGACTCCACAAATCACGTTCTGAAATGTGATTCCTGGTTATTATAATCCCAATTTAAGATCCTGTGATGTGACTATTGCAGATTCGCACATTGCGATATCGATGTTGAAATGATACATTGTGCAGCCCTAACCCGAATTATCTGGCAATGTGAGGCATTAAAAGATAAAATCTTAAATCTTTGCTTGCAGATATATCCGGGCTACCCAATTGTTTTAAACATGTTTGATACTTAGTATTTTTAATTCGAATAATTATTCACTTTCAAAGTAGTCAATGCTTGAATAGCCAAAAACCTGTTGAGTGTGAGTCTGGCCTAATATCCAGATATCCTGATCATGAAACATCATATCCTTATCACCAAACTTATTATAATCAGCGCTAGTACAGTCTGTCCTCTGTGTAGTATCCTCATGTTCAACCATCCCATATGTCATTGTCATGTTGTTGTATGTAATTCATTGGTGTTTATGCACATAACTGCTGTCTCGTTGGCTACTTGAGATCTGTTTTTCCCTGAGAGCTTCTCATTCCCATCATCTCCAGTTTCATAGTGTGGGCCGGCAAAGCAACGCTGCCGCTGTCCACACCACACAGAAAATGAGGCTGACGTCTGCTACCTGTCAGCCCACCTCCACAGTGATTTGTGTCTCAGTCAGTCCGACTAGCACAATCAGGCTTTTTTACAGCACTGGAAGGATAAAGATGTCACAGTTGCTTACAGTGAGATTTTTTAATTAGACTTAATCGAAATCTCACATACATGCATCTCCTGTATAGCCTGTGCTAGCCTGTGCTAAGCGCTGATTATAATAAGTTTGGTGATAAGGATATGATGTTTCATGATACTAAGCCTGTTGCTTCTTTTGTGAACCTCAATTGTAAGTCGCTTTGGATAAAAGCGTCAGCTAAATGACTAAATGTAAATGTAAGTAAATAATGTAGTAGAGTATGGAGAAGGGTGTGAGGCTTTTTTCCAAATAACAGGTTTGGATCAAAAATGGTCAGAGGATCTGAAGGCCTAGAAAATTATAGGAGCTGCTGGGTAGGATGATTTTGTGCTTAATCTGTAAATGATTATTGATATTTTCATGGTTTGCTGTTTGTCCACCCATAAAAAGTGTAACCTCACAGCAAGAAGGTCGCTGGTTTGAGTCCCGGCTGGGCCAGTTGGCATTTCTGTGCAGTGTTTGCATGTTCTCCCTGGGTTTCTTCTGGGTGCTCCGATTTCCCCTCACAGTCCAAAGACATGCTGTATAGGTAAATTGGATGAGCTAAATTGGCCATGTGTATGAATGTGTGTGTAAATGAGAATGTATGGGTGTTTTCCAGTGCTGGGTTGTGGCTGGAAGGGCAGAGTAGTTGGCGGCTCATTCTGCTGTGGCAATTGTTGAAGTTTGTTCCTCGCTACTGGCTTGCTTGGTTTGGGACTTGTGGAGCTGTGCATCGATGGATTTGCTGTTCAGTGTTTGTACATCCAGCAGTGAAATTTAAACCACACTGAACTAAACAGAACTTAAATTCTGAAAACTGGACTGACACAGTTTCAGTTTACTAGAACTTCTATGTTAAGCTGCTTTGACACAATCTACATTGTAAAAGCACTATATAAATAAAAATTAATTGAATTGTTTTAGTGCTAACATTGATAACATTCTCACAATGTTGCTATTCATGATTCTGTCTGCATCCCCATAATGGTGTGCAATATTGCCCTCAAATAAATTATGAAAAAGTATTAATTTAAACAGTGTATTTTGTGAAAATAGAGCATACTAAACGCTAGACTTTTTATTTTGTCCATACAATATATATTGTCATATTGCACAGCCCTACACCAAAAATGCAATAAAGAAATTAATGTAAATTTTTTATGACTGATAAATACACACATTTAGAAATATTTAATGATTATTTATTAATGATTATTTATTTGTTTTGTTGATAATATTTCTTTCTTTTATTTCTTTATTATAATTTTTTTATTGTTTACAAAAATTTTTTGCAAAAGTTGTCCACTAAAAATATTAAAATCTCTATTCTAAGAAAATATTATTAATCTTAGATGTTCATTTTAAATTACTGCCTAATAATGCATTAATGTCAAAGGTTTTATTACATGCAGCTAATAACTAATAAAACTCAGTTGAATTATTTTACTACCTTTAATATAACTATATGGCTATTTCTCACTGTTGACTGTTTAATGCAGAATCAGAATCAGAAAGAGCTTTATTGCCAGGCATGGTCACACATACGAGGAATTTGTTTTCGTGATAGAGCTTCTACAGTGCAACAGAATTACAGAGACAGGACAAAAACAGATAATAAACATATTTTAAAAATAAAAGTAATAGTGAATGCAAATATACAAATTGACAAGTGTATGTACAGGAATATTACTATAGGAATGCATTAAATAACATTTACTAATGAGACTTTATTGTAAAGTGTTACCTACTGTTCTTTATCCTTTTAAAATGTAATTCTTTTAAAACAGCTATTTACTCTGAACAAACATGTATATAAGAAAATCTGATACCGCCAGAAGCCTAATACTGAATTATGAATATAATTACAAAAATATTTCAGATTTTTTTTCTTTTTTTTGGAGGAAATTTGATTGAGATCATTTAACGTATATAATAAATCCCCTTAAAATTGATCATTGGGTTTTTCTTTAAGGTTTTTCAAGCCTTTCCACATTTTTTTCTATTTTGGAAAATCACATTAAAAAAACATATTAAACAACATCAATTACATTTCTGAGAACATGGTATAAACTATTTTTTAAACCATTTTTAATTAATTATTTCCTTTTTAACAGACCATTTTTAGCAACATTATCTCTTTTAGCACTCAGTTTGCTAACTATGGGAATTGAAGTCACAACTATGCACGTCAATTAGCTTAATCACCTGAAGGAAACATAAAAGTGACTGAAGTTAAAGTAGCCACATCTACATTTTACCTCTATCACTTAATCTACAATATTTTGACCGTTATTTTTGCACATTTGCAAGAAGCCGACTGAAAATCATTGCCCGAGGGTGTTACCAAAAACATCTGCCAGGTATTCTGATGGCGCTCTAAATCCTGCAGCATAGAAAAGCCGAGCAGAGCCTCAGATCACCCCGGCCTGCATCCACTACAGCCAAAGCAATCCTTTAAAACAAGGCTGCCGGTTGTTCATCAAGAATATTGTCAAGCATGTCCGCTAGGAAGTGGATAAACAATTACTCTCAGCAATCCGCCGAGGTGCATTAAGGTTATTTATGGCCAGCATGTAAATATATAAATTGGGCCACACACCAAATCAAGCCCTCTCCTGGGTGCCGTGCAAGTCATGCTGTCTCACATTAAATCACCGATGCAGTTAACAACGGGCAGAGTGTGCATATGATAATGCCCTCACTGTAAAAAATGCCTCCTACTTAGCAGCCTATGAGTGCGTGAGGTGACATATGCTGAGAGGAACAAGCGCTCCTGCAGGATCAATAAACTCCACCAGGTTTTAGGATTTACGATGACGTGCCATCGATCAATTAGAAACCGAGCGGCTTTAAGTGCACGGAAAATACCAGTGGGTATTATAACCAAATCAGAAGTCAAATATTTCCGACAAATATTTCAGAGGTACGGAGCGGAACTGAAATCCACCAGAGTGAAATGACTACAGTTTGTTACAGCATAACTAGAAAGGCCTCAGAGAGAGAGAGAGAAAGAGAGAGTGGTAGTTACACTGATGGCTGCAGAGGAAGAATGGAAAACTGCTGTTGCCATTGTAGTGGTGAGCAAAAAATGGCTGCTAATGAACATTTTTAGCAGAAATTTTATTCACAAACGACCTCCTCTCTGCCTACTGACCTAATTCTTAAACATAATGGGATGTGTTGCTATTGAGTGTGCTATCCAGACGGGGCTTAAACTTTATCACTGTAAACCATACATTTTGATTAAATGCAAAAAAAACCCCACAATGTTTGCTTAAATGCCTGTGCACAAAGAGATGATATTTGCTCATGCTTATTGCCAAAGTTTAACTTCTTGTGACAATAAATGGCACCAATGTGAGTGTACACACCAACACACAAAAATTTTTTTTTGACATTGCCACAATAAAGATTGCTCGACCAAAGAGATCAATGCTTTTGTTCACATGCCTTGAGCTGCTGAAGTTACATTAAAACACAATTTTGGTTGACACTTAAGTACAAAACGGTCTAGCTAAGCACACAAGAATCACAGATCTAATAGGATTTGATTGTGACTTTTACCTTTTTGACTAGGTGTGTGCTGTAGTGGAGGAGGTTAAACGAAAGTGGATGTGATAAATAAGAAAAAAAGCATGAGGATGACTTCTTCTTCAGTGCAGCTAGTGTGTGTCAGAAATGTAAAGTTATGCAGTGCCACCTTGTGTACCCCTGTATTTCTGTTTTTTGTTAAGCATCATTTAACATCAGGGAGTGATTTTTACGTTCACTCAGCTCATTGCTAATTAAAATAGATTGGGTACATGAATTCTGAAAGATTTCTCCTTAAAAGCATTAAAATTCCCAATTCTAACACAAAGCCATTCAGCATAATTTTGTGCCTTAAATTGGTAATTATGGAGGCTTGTTTTGCAATATTGGAGCAAAAGATCAGAAAAGGCACATTTAAACCCCACCATTGACTTTAAAGAAATCAGGATAGTGGTTAAACATGGACAAAGAGACTGATTAAAATACCAGGTGAGAAAGGGAATGTGTCTCCCTCACCTGCTTAAGACCAATCATTCAAAATATACCTTGTAAACAAGGCCGGTATTAGATTTTTACTTACTAAAGCCATGGTCATAATGGACTTTTCGTCCCATAGACTCCCACTCATATGCACGCAAATGCGTCAGACCAGAAATGCAAGCTCGTGCGACAAATTTCACAGTTCGCTGCGTTGCAAAGTTCAAGCTTGGTGAACTCTGACCTGCAAAATCGCATTACGTGACTGCGTGAGACCAATCGAAGATCAAAACATGACCTCTCTGGACAGAAATTTAAAATATGGACCAACCCTTACAAAAAATAACTGCAGTAAACTGAAGTACAACAGCAGTATATAGAAGTATAACTGCAGTAAAATTAAGTACAATTGCTAAAATGCAATACAATGAAGTATAAACACAGTTCAAATACAGTACAATAAAGTTCAACAGCAGTATAAGTTGCAGTAAACTGGAGTAAAAACAAGTAAACTGTCTTTACTGCACTTGTGCTGCTGTAGTCTAATATGCCAAGAACTGTACTGCACTTGTGTTCCAAGGGGTTTGTTCTTCAACATCTTCCAAAAATATTTTGTACTTTTTTCAGGGATGTTTTTTGGATTCAAATAATCTTCTAATTAGAATTTTAAGAGTTTATTTGCAAAAACGAATAATAAAAAATAACTGCAGTGAACTGAACAGTACAACAGCAGTAGCCTATATACAAGAATAACTGTGGCAAAATTTAATGCAACTGCAAAATTGCCGTATAATGAGGTATGAACACAGTTCAGCTACAGTGCAATAAAGTTCAACAGCAGTAAAATCTGCAGTACAACTGAAGTAACATTAATTAAAACTGAGAGGGGCAATATAGTGATATGTTATATAATTTATTGCACTTAGGTACATAAGTATTAAAAGTGCAATTTAGTTTTATTATGTATTGCAGTACTGTAGATGTACTTCTGTAGTAACTTATACTTCTGAGAAGTGCAATACAATATATTGTGGTAGTACTTCAGCAATACAACTGAAGTACTGAAACCTCATTTGGAAACCATTGTCCACTGAGCAGGAAAAGTAATAGTTGTACTGCAGTTGTATTGTAGAAGTACTTCAGTTGTATTGCAATAGCGGTATGGCAGTTGTACAGTAGTAGTACTTCAGTTGTATTGCAGTAGCAGTATTGCATTATAGTAGTAGTATCACTTCAGTACAACTGCAGTAACTGTACTAATACAGTAACTGTAGTAATACAGTTGAATTGCAGTAGTTGTACTGCACTTGTACTGTAGTAGTAATTAAGTTCAATTGCAGTAGTTGTACTGCACTTGTACTGTAGTAGTAATACAGTTGAATTGCAGTAGTTGTACTGCATTTGTACTGTAGTAGTACTTTAGTTGTATTGCAGTAGATGTACTGCAGTTGGTTGTATTGTAGTACTTAAGTTGTATTGCAGAAATACTGCAATATACTTAAATAACACAGTTTTTTCGTGTCCAAAAACTGCACTTTTCAGAAGTTAACAAAAACTGCAGTATTCTTTAAAAAAAACTGCAGTAATTTTTCTGTAAGGGAAATGCTCGCTTTTTTAAATGTCTAATCATCTTGTTTAATCCCGCCCCTTTTCGCAGCGCCATACAACAGAATTTTGCATGCTCAAACTGTAGTGTGACTGCGGCAAAATTCTTGTGTCTTCTGTCGTGGATGAGAAACATTTCAGTTGACATGTTCCTTCCTTACCGATCATTGCTTGCAATCTTTAATTGGGTGCATGATGTTTCCATCACCCTGTTTTAATGTGCATTTTAAAGTATCACATCAGAAACGAGGGCAACCACAGGTTTGGAAAAAAAATGCACTTTTATATTGCAAAATATTTTTTACACTTGCTTGAGATGTTTTTTTACTTGTTTGAAAGTGAGTTGATGGGAATAATGGTAGGTGGAAACATTACACCTATGTGAATAATCAACTTATTCTGCTGACTGTTATGATCGCCAGCTGTGTTGCTATTGCGGATCACTGGAGAACATTCCCTGTCATTCATCTGAACTACATATACCATCATGTCCTGCAGTCACACACCAGCTTCAGTTCACCTTCTGATTACACATAGCTGTTTACTATCAACTGTAATCATCACTGATGTTTGAATGTTTTTTGATTGTTTGCTGACTGCCTTGACCCATTCGCCTGTATTATTATTCACTCATTGGATTATCTGTGTATGCCTGCCTGCTCCAGTTTTGACCCTAGCCTGCCTGGCAACTTTAATAAAGCTGCATTTGGATCCAACCCCTTGTTGCACTCTCCAGTTTGTTACACTGACTGTGTTTTTTGGTTACTTGGTTACCAATACCACAGTCAGCTGCTCGAACAATCTAATGGAAGCGCACCTAATTCTCAGTTGGGCTTTCTTTTTTTGTGAAAATTGAAAAATTAGCTTCACATTAGGATGGAAACTCGGCTATTGAGAAGATATTGAAGCAGGATGTTTGTACTGGTTGTTTTGTCAGAAAACAATGTTTAACAATATTTGAAAGCTTTCATTGTATGTGCTTCTTTCCTGCTATTGGTCAAAATACCCCGCAAAAAAACAACAACATGTCTTTCTGTTGTGACGTAGTCCGAATGTGGCACTGTTGTAATCTCCAATGACGCATTATATGAGATAAAATGATGGATTCTTGCTCTCTGACATGCTATCGATCAATTAGAAATGGAGCAGCTTTAAGTGCACGAAAAACACCAGTGGGTATTATAACCGAATCAGAAGTCAAATCTTTTCCGGCAAACATTTCCGAGGTACGAAGCGGAACTGCAATCCACCGGAGTAAAATGACTACAGTTTGTTACTGCATAACTAGCAAGGCCTCTGAGAGATAGAGATAGAGAGAGAGAGTGGGAGTTACACTGACGGCTGCAGAGAAAGAATGGAAAACTGCTGGTGTGGTTGCTGGAGATGAGATCCATAACTCTACGAACAATCTGCAGGACAGTGCGCTGCTGCTCGGAGCCGGAGTCTACAGTCGTGATACAAACGAGCTCAGTTTGCAGCTTCTGCTCTTCCCTTCCCACCGGGGAGATGGAGTCATTTGCTAGATCACTCTCCCTTCGCTTATCACTCAAAAGAAGTAGCTTTCAGGGTGCAGCAGATAATCATACATATTCTATGTGCTGGCAGGCCATAAATCTCAGTCGCTATTTCATCTTCCAGTCATTCATCTATCACCCTGGGAGCTGGATAGAGCGCAGGCTGCTTCACAATATATCAAATTAGTACCTGGGATGTTTACCAAGATAATGCAAGACACCAGGAACGGGTGAAATATAGCACTGCTGCATTCCTCAAATTAAAAGGCTTCCCGGTCCTGCATGTGGAAAGATAGTTTAGAGCCTGCTGTTAGCTTGTGTGCTAAATGAGGTGGTTGTGTTGATGCTGCTTTTTTGTCTTTTACCATTGTCATCGTTTACCAAGTCAACGTCAGTAAATACAGGTGTAAACAGTTTGTCTAAAGTCAAAAACTCATTCAAATGGATTGCTTTTGTGGTCAAAAGAGTTCGAGATCATTTTGTGAGCTTTTTAAAATTGTAGTTTTAATTTTAGTCCTTTGACAAAAGTACATTTTAGTTTTGTCATATTTTGTCAACCTTATTGTCTAAATTGTCTATTTGTCATGCTGCATAATGGTTAAATTAATGTCATGGTTGGTAATAATATTTGCTTACATTTATAATGGCAATGATTGTATTGATTTAAAAGTCTTTATTTTTTGAATTTATTATTTATATTATTATTATTGCAAGCCATTTATCATGTAAATTAAAATAATCTCTATATTATGAAGTTGGTAAAAAAAAATTCCAATAGTAATTCCATATTACCTGACAGTTTTTCCTGTAAAAAACACAAAGACTTGTGTAAGTGATTTGTACCACAAACACAGTATACAATATAATCAAGATTGATGTTTGGATTGATTAATTGGACATTTAGTCACAGCATGACTAAATTTGACCTTTTTTGAGATTGCTAATGTCCATCTTAAGTTTCTTGGTGTTTTTTTATCATCTAATTTTGTCATCCAACATCTGGCAACCGCAAGAATGACAGTTTTAAAACTCCTGTTTTTGTGTGATTTTGTTGCAGCTTTCCATTTTTTTGTCAATATCATAGATTTTATTTTCTAAAAAAAAAAGAAAATGTTGCTTCATCAACATTATCACATTCTGATATAGTCACTTTTGGATACAAGAGTGTAAACAAACAACTGAAGTGTTGTGTTTGTACTGGCAGTCTTCCTGTTAGCAAAGCTCAAAAAACTAAAATAAAAACGGAGAAAAGCATATAATATAATAAATTAATATATAATAAATTAATTAAAACATATTTCTGTAGGGACATCGTTCCACTCTGGATTTTGTTTTGTGGTGTCAGTTGTCTTCCACCATGATACATTATATGAAATAAAATGATGGATACTCGCATCCTGATGCTCACTTACATCAATTACGAATAACTATGACACACTGCAAATGGATTATGCCAGACTCAGGCTGGTATCGTGTAGACTGAACCCAGCATAACACAGGGTCTGTCTGGTACAATGCTGGGATTGTTCCTTTCATGTAAAAGAGGGAAAACGTGATGAGAAAATAAAGTCATATTGGAATTGTTTTCAGTACATTCTGGGCTCAATAATGCAAACGCTCCACGTTTTCTGTGCATATTTTCCAGAATTAAATTTGGTATAAATCTGGGGTCGGGGAAGAACTGCTGTGTCTGTTGAACAGGCTTAAAATCAATAGTAAAATCCAATATCTAATTTTGTTACTGTCTGGCAATAAATAATATGAAATTCTAAATTCAGTTTAGCTAAAGCAGCAGCATTATAAAAAACGTCCTTAATTCATACACATCTCATTTTATCTTCTGCTGTGATGTATGAGGCTGTAGTCTTTGTTTATTAAGGATTTTGTGGGATGTGGTTTACAGTGTTTTGAGATTCCTTTTTTAGATGTAGACTGACAGGTGCTGAACATTGAAATATTACTAGTAATACATTCCTTGATAGCATTTTACCACAAGATTAAATTTGACAAGATATATTAATTTGAAACTTTTTAATATTTTTAAATGTATTAATTAAATAATTTATGATCATATTATTTAATTCTCTAAATTCTTTTTGACCACTGTCAGAATGTTTAATTGCAGGAAAATTTAATAAATGTAAAACATAAGTGGCATTTTATCAGTATTTATAAAAATTATTTTGTGTGATATTTTAGTTTTCTTTTTTACTTGTTTAGTACAGTCACTGCACAATAGTCAAATTATTTAATAAAACATTAGTTTTTTTATTCAAAATGTACAGTCAAAAACGTTCATTTTAACATAGACAATTTTTAATTAAAAGAAACTTATATACATTAATATAATTTTACATGGCTTTATAGTCACAACAAATGTCATATTACTAATATTATATTTTCCTGAAATATGATGGTTTCATTATAAATATGGTAATTATCTTTATGGTACACACACAGTTTAATAAATAATATTAATAATTTGACGGTCTAATCGGCAAATTAAAAAATCTGTTATAACGTCAGTTATTTTGCCCCAATAATATAGTAATTTTTATTCCCCAATAGTATATAATATATGACTTTATTTTATTTATTTTAACGAAAAAAGATTTAATTAACAAAACTCGTTATTAAAGGGATAGTTCACCGAAAAATGGAAATTCTGTCATCATTTACTCACTCTTCACTTATTCAAAACCTATTAGAGTTTCTTTGATCTGTTGAACACAAAAGAAGATATTTTGAAAAATGCTGGTTGCTCGGACCCACTTTTCAAAATACCCCAGTCTTCAAAATATCTTCTTTTGTGTTTAACAGAAGAAAGAAACTCTTAAACCACATAGAGAGTAAATGATTAGGTATTTTTCCATTTTCATTTTTGGGTGAACTAACCCTTCAAGACCTTTGCCTTAATATCTGCTAATATTAACAATTCTACATATATGCTACATTTTAAAAACAACATTAAATATTGCATGTTTTGCATAAAATTGGATAAAACATTAGCCAAATTTTCATATGCATAGTGAACTGTAGATGCTCAGAAAATTGCTGCGGCACATTTATGTGCAAACAAATACAGCTTCTACCCATTTAAACAGGGTGGACAGAAATCTCCCCCACAGTTTTAGTTAGCAAAGAAATACATATTTTTTTTATTCTTTCGCTTGACTGTAGTTTAACTGAGTTTGACAAGCTACAGCTTTTTAAAATAACTTCCTCAACGCTGGTGGTTTGTGTACTGTAATTAAACGGCAAATTGCCTTGTCACATTAGAGCGAAAGACAAAGTGATGCTGTTATGCTGACTCATAACAGCCCAGTAAGTAATGACAGCTATGAGGAGATCACATGCTTGTCTTGTAATTAGCAAGGCAGATAATAAGGGCTGTGAAATATGGTGGCTAATTGAATGATTGACATTTAATGTAGTTATCTAGCTGATCAATATGTCCTCTCATCACCACAGACATCTTTGTCTTCATATCCACATTTCGTCCGACACTGAGTGAATCCAGCAATAAATTTATTGAATAGCAAAGGTGCGCTATCATTCCCAGTTCCCTTACATAACATTCGCTTCACTTTTGACTAAAATGGATGCATTCACTGGTTCTGTAATCCATTCTGACCTGGCTAGATTCATTAGGGGCGGTTAGCCAGCAATAATTTTTGCAGATTACTGTACATAATTCACAGAGCAGTTCTGCAGCTGAAGCTGGCACACATTTTTTACCTCCACCAACCCCCTTTACTGACATTGGGATGTTTTTTTGATGTATTACACTGCGGATATTTATGGTGAGGGTATGTGGAGGACCTTGTGCTAAACTGAATCTCTCCTACACCCCTCCTAATGCACTTAAAGTATTCTGCTCTCTCTGGAGGCCGCTCTGTGCGCTTTAATAGTGTTAGCCCAAACCAGAACCGAAGATGAATAGCTGAGAACAGAAGAAAGGATTCCCTATAGAGAGAGCATGACATACTTTGAATTTAAAGGCCAGATTGACTGATTGTTATCACTTAGCATAAAGCCTGGGATTTGCCTCTTTTTAAAAACATGATAACATGTCAAAATGTATGGATCTAGATCAGTGATTCCCAAACCTTAAAAAAATATTGCAGACCACCTAAAATCTGTGTGCAGTTTTCATGTGAGTGTGTATCTTTACAGAGGTGTGTACCTTATTTTTTTGCATGTTTGTCACACTTTAATGTTTCATATCAGTTAAGGCCTGCAGTTCTTTGGATGTTGTTGTAGGGTCTTTTGTGACATCTTGGATGAGTTGTCGCTGCGCTCTTGGGGTCATTTTAGTTAGCTGGCCACTCCTGGGAAGGTTCTTCACTGTTCTATGGTTTTGCCATTTGTAGATAAGAGTTGTCACTGTGTTTTGGTGCAGTCCCAAAGCTTTAGAAATTACTTTATAATCTTTTCCAGTCAGGTAGATCTCAATTATTTTCTTTCTGATTTGTTTTTAAATTTCTTTGGATCTTCGCATTCTATCTAGGCTTTGAGGATCATTTGGTCTACTTCAGCAGGTCTTATTTAAGTGATTACTTGATTTTGTTTTCCCTTAATAATAAAAAACCTTCATTTAAAAACTGTATGATGTGTTTACTTGTGTTATCTTTGACTAATACTTAAATTTCATTCATTCATTTTCTTTTCGGCTTAGTTCCTTTATTAATCACGGGTCGCCACAGCGGAATGAACCACCAACTTATCCAGCATATGTTTTACACAGCGGATGCCCTTCCAGCTGCAACCCATCACTGGGAAATACCCATACACTCTCATTAACACACATACACTATGGACAATTTAGCTTACCCAATTCACCTATAGCACATGTCTTTGGACTTGTGGGGGAAACCGGAGCACCCGCAGGAAACCCACGCAAACACAGGGAAAACATGCAAGCTCCACACAGAAATGTCAACTGACCCAGCCGAGGCTCGAACCAGCAACCTTCTTGCTGTGAAGCGACAGCGCTACCCACTGCGCCACCCAAAAGAGAAATCAGTAAGGGGAAAACAATTTTTTCACACCACTGTGCTTAACATAGACACATTCATACCTGATACATTGGCTTGCTTTTGAGGGCAGGACAATGAGTTTTCTGACTAATGGTGGATGGAGGGTGTTTAGGTCCTCTTCAGACATTCGCTTGACTATACATTATCCTCAACGGCCACTTTAATAGGTACACCTTGTTAGTACCAGGTTGGTTCTTTTTTTGCCTTCAGATCGGCCTTAATTCTTCAAGGCATAGATTCAGCAAGGTGCTGGAAACATTTCTCCAAGAATTTGGTCTTTATTGACATGATAACAACACATAGTTTTTGCAGATTTGTTGGCTGAAAATTAATAATATGACTCTTCCACTCTAGGACGTCCCAAGGTTTCTTATTGGATTGAGATCTGGTGACTTTAGAGGCCATTTGAATATAGTGAGTGAACTCATTGTCATGTTCAAGAAACCAGTTTGAGATAATTTGAGCTTTGTGATATGGCGCGTCATCCTGCTGGATATATTGCAGTGATGGGGTACACTGTGATCATAAAGGGGTGGACATGGTAAGCAGCATTACACAGGTAGGCTGTGGTATTTTACATTTCCCTCAATTGGTATTAAAGTCACAATATGTCATTTTTGCCTCTAGAGGGTGCATTTTCAAAATAAACAAAGGTGCAGTTTGATGATGCTGTGACTGAGTGTGGAATCATGAAAGTTGTCATCTTCATTACATTCTACAGAATTCCAGTAGAAATCGCTTTTATAGATGAGCTAAAGTATTCAAAACTTATTATTGCTGTAGTTTGAATTAGAGTAAGGCTGAATGCAGCAGAGCTTTTATTATGCCATAATCGATTGCTTCCTTCTGGTTGAAATCACATGGACAACAAGCAGTGCTATTTTATCATACTAAACACATTAAATGGTTCTGTTTTAATCGTACTCTGTGCAGTCTAATAAAACACCTGACATATTAAAGTGTCTTTGGTATTTATGTTTTATATAACTAAAAAATGGAAATTGAGGGTGTGTGACATCATTAGCATGGTGGAGCAATGACACAGTCCATGTCACTAGTTAAAATTGCTAATTTCTCTGGATTTGAACATTCTTCAAACATTTGGGATGATATAAGTTAACAAGCCAGCAAAATATATAACACTGTTCTAGTGGTTTTTTGATATTTTGATACAAAAACTTACATATTGTGCCTTTAAGGGGCTCAATGTGTTTATAGAAGATAGAATGCTTTCATGTTGTTTACACAGACACTACCATCCAAATGTACTTAAGCAGAAATCGAGACTCATCAGACCAGGAAACTTTTCCAATTTTCGGTTGTCTGTTTTTGGTGAGCCATTGTGAAGTGTTGCCTCTATTCTATTCTAAGTTTACAGGAGTCCACTGGTGTGGTTTTCTGCTGCTGTAGCTCATCTGCTTAGAGATTTCATATGTTGTGCATTCAGAGACCTGCAGACCTTGGTTGTGACAAGTGGTTATTTGTGTTACCATGGTTTTTCTATGAGCTGAACCAATCTAGTTATTCTCCTCTGACCTCCTATATTAACACCTTTTTTTTTTTACACAGAACTGCAGCTAAATGTGTATTTTCTCACTTTTGTTAAACTATACTTTGAATACCCTAGACAGTTGTGTGTGAAAAGATCCCAGTAGATAAACAGTTCCTGGAATAATCAGACCAGCCCTTCTAACACCAACAACCAGGCCACATTTGTAGTCACTATAAGTATGTGCATTGGGTTGCTGCCATGTGATTGGATGATTAGATTTTAAGGAGCAGTTGAAAACGTGTACCTAATAAAATGGCCAGTGAGTGTAAGCAACTGCAGCTACTTGCCAACCACCAGTTACTAGAGCATTACAAGACTGCCTGCTTAATATTTGCTCACATTTTGCAGTCTTTTTTGTATGTCAATTTATTGTATTTTATTTTAATAAAAACAAAAATTGTGATATTAATATTGAAATACCACAATATGAATAAATTACATACTTTCTTTCTTTTTTTCTTCTTTTTTTTAGAATAACTAAGGGTAAACAAGAACATTCAAAAACCCTCAGTCCCCCATCCCACCCCCAAGGAGGAGAATAAAAAAAAAAACGCACACAACAACATTAGCATCTACATGAATTGTCAAAGCAACTAAATAAATATACATAAAATATAAATGACACACACACACACGCACTAATAAAAAGGGCAGAGATCTTTGTTGAAAAAAATAATAAATATAAATGTATGTCAATTTATTCTGCTAACCCTAACTTAACTTAATTAATTTATGAATATTCTACTAATACTGTCATGACAGTAAGTTACATGTATTTGCAAAGTTCCTTATATGTTCAACATACATTAATGTATAAGGGGGATCATCAAAATAAAGTTCCGCAATACCATTTGTCGACACCAGTGGCAGAAATGCCACATTCAGCTGTAATAAGTGAACCACTGCTAGTAAGAGATTTCCCTCAGTCAATAAAAGTCCTGCTTTTCCATGACTCTCTCGTGCACCTGTTCTACCTCTGCTTTGACACATGCAGACTGAGAAGTGTTCAGTCTGAACTAGCTGATGCACAAGTCAATGAAAGTCACATAATACTGTGTCTTCTTTTACATTAACGACACATATACTACAGGATTCCAGTAGATACTCTCCGGGCACATATTAGTTGGAAAATCATTAGCAGAACTTCTTTTTCCAACTGAACACACTCAGTTGAGCAGACTGCTATCTATGGAGTTTTATTTTCTGCGCAACATAAAGGAAGTTAGGATTTAAATGTTAATAGTATCACATAATTTGCATGTGTGTTTTGTTTTCTGAAATATTTTTCATCTATTGAGCACATCTCCTTGGAAATCAACTTCAAATTGCAGTTTAAATGCAGCATATGTTTTTGGCCACAGATTTTGTTAATAATATGTATAGTCCAGTTGATTTTTCAGCTATAGCTCCTCCAGGCTGCGACTGGGGACGCATACTGTATCCCTATGTATTGCTTTTCAGATTAAAAATCTAATTTAGGTAGATTAATGTATTTTATTAGAGCTTGCTGTGATCAGAAATTGCTGTGCTGGAATCGCCTCTTGATTATTGAATTTTTATGGCCGTGTAATTAATTACAGATCCCCTGTTTTGTTCTATTTCTTTCTCTCTGACATTTTAATTTCGACAAAAAGCCACGCTCCCCATGCAGCCTTTCTCCAGAGATCCCTAATGGCCTATAAAACACAATGACTTATAGATATGGGGCAGACATCAGTTCGCCAATGATTGTTTGAAACCTTGCTAGTCACATGAAATTTAGCCAGCTCCTCCGTAACCCCCTGGATTCATTCCTCGTCAATTAAACTGTGGCAATAGCGTCCTTTCAGATGGATGGAATCTATCATGGTGTCATCGACCAGGAATTCATTATTGGAGGCAACCTGGAAACTTTTCAAAAGCGTCATCAAGGCCATTATTTCTTAAAGACGATTGTCATTACCTGAGAAAGGGAGTGTCCTTGGTTCTCCTTGCATAGGCTGCATTTAAGAGCCATGAAAATCAATCCTGCTGTCAGCCAAGCCATGCTACATCTTTGAGCCGACAGGTTTGAAAGCTTATATCAAACTAGGAGCCTTAGCTGCCATCAAAGGCAGCAGTTACCTTGCCATTTGGTGAGCGGGTGATATAAATCAGACATTGCCTGCTGCAGTCACCTCGTCCGGATGAAACCGACATTGATTGGTCGCTTTAGGCTGCTATTCATCTCTTTGGTTTTGATGCACAGAAGACAGCCTTTGTGAAAGCTTTATTTACTGATCAGACCGTTAGAAATTTGTCATGTAGATCAGAATAAGGAACTAATTCATCTTCATGCCTTTGCTTCATGAAGATCTCTCAGCTGTTGTGCTGAGAATTTTGATTTGTCGCGGTAAATCCAATCTTCTGTATCTGCTCCCTAAAAGATTGTTTACTGATTGGTTCGGGTTTCATCATGAGGAGGTTCATTCAGTTCATTCACAAACAGAATGGAGAAAAAGTCTTCAGAAAAAACAAAAATCTGAAAATTCAGATTCAGAAAAAGTCTTATTCTGTGAAAGGTGTTTATTCATATGATCCTACAAAGATTGTTGTTGGGGATTTGATTCTTTACAGTGACTCGAGACAATTAAACCTAATTTTATTAATTCATTAATTTTCCTTTGGCTTAGTCCCTTTATTCATCAGGGGTCGCCACCGCCAACTAATCCAGCATATATTTTACACAGCGGATGCCCTTCCAGCAGAAAAGTCCTCGGAACCCAGTCCTGGGAAACACCCACACAGTCTCACATGCAAACACATACACTACGGCCAATTTAGTTTATTCAATTCATTTATACCGCATGTCTTTGAACTCTGGGGGAAACCGGAGCACCCAGAGGAAACCCAACACGGGAAGAACATGCAAACTCCACACAAAAGTGCCAACTGACCCAGCCAGGACTCGAACCAGCGACCTTCTTGCTGTGAGGCAACAGTGCTAATCACTGAGCCACCATGTCGCCTAAACCTAATTTTGTTAAAAAAATATTATTTTTGGTGGTCCTTTTTTGTCACAAAACAAACCAATTCTGTTTTGAGTGAGTGTTTCATTCCCTCAA
>CAIGQV010003909.1:28925880-28938518 GCA_903798115.1 Danio jaintianensis
AAATATATATTAGTAAAATTTATAGAACTTCCAGGGAATCATACTGTTTCACTAAAAAGATGAATGCACTAATTTGTTCTTTGACCAGCTGTTACAGATTGCATTGGCAGTAGTTGGTATCAGGTCCGTTTTGCTTAATAACTGAGTAATTAAATAATTATTTTAATTTTTTTGAGTTTATTTATATGATCTACAGTACAATCTTTAGTAGCACTTTGAATCTACAGACTTAAATCATACTTAAAGGGGGTGTGTCTATTCAGTAGATTGGACCAATGAAATGCTCCTTCACCATCTTCGAAGACAGGAAGGGCTAAATCAGTTCATTGAAGTCAATGAGAGCAATTTAGTCACTTGAAAGATTTGCTCATAAACCCTGAGTCATTCCCAAAGAATACACCAGTGCTCAGTGTTATAGTGCCAGTTTTAGTTTAGCTTTGAAAACAGTGACTTTATCTGGCAAAGCCACTGAAACAGACCATACATCACATTTATTAACACAGTCACTTCAGAAGTCTTAAGGTACTTCCAGCCAAATATTTCTTATAGTTCATTGTGGCGTTGCTGTTTGGTTGGCTTGAAGAATAGGTTTTGTCGAGTCATGCATTGATTTCCCAGAGCCCACTCCATCTGCAAGACACTGATCTTTTCTGTTGTATTTGCAACGGTGTAATATATGTACCCAGGAGACAGATCCATCTAAGAGTATTTATTTATTATCCTGCAGCTATGCCGTACTATCCCTCGTCATTCCGCTCTTTTTCTGCCGTGTAAGCACAAACCAACAAACCACACATTTCTTCTGAAAAGTACTCCTTACCTTGAGCCTCTCATTCCCTCTTTGTACCCCTTTTGGTGCACAATAATAGCTGCGGCACTTACCATATTTCAGGCCTAATTGGGTGATGGCTGCAAAGCCAATTTAGGGCACACACTTTAGAGGGAAGAGTTCCTCTGTGACATTGTTAGGCATTGGGATGCCACCTTCCATCTTAAAGAATAAAGTGTAATTGCTGTTGAATGAAAAGAGCAAATCTGTTGATGTATGCAATGCATAGTGGCTTGGGATAGCGAGTGGATATTTTGTCCAACTTGCAGTGCATCTTGCTAAAGTCTTGGCAGAGTCAGCAAAAAATTGCAGTTGCTCATCGCAAAAGCACAGAAACCCCACTGACGGAAAATCTTGTTCATGCTAGTGATTTTAGCATCATACATACAATGCTTGCATGACAAAATAAATTGGCTTGAAACTTGTCTCAATATTTACACAGGTGAAACAATAATACCATGGTGAAGCACTTGTTATATGTAAGTGCAATGAGTCAATGAAACTATAATTTTTTTCGTCTTTGGAATAAGTTACTTCAGTCAAAATTAAACTAAAAATGCTATTTATTCAAACAATGACTTGAATGCAGTTCTTCATTCATTTTCCTTCAGCTTAGTCCCTTATTTGTCAGGGGTCGCCACAGCGGAATGAACAGCCAACTATTCCAGCATATGTTTTACGCACTGGATGCCCTTCCAGCCACAAACTAAAACTGGGAAACAACCATTCACACCTACACGCACGCACGCACATGCACACACTCTTACACTACGGCCAATTTTGTTTACCCAATTCACCTATAACACATGTCTTTGGGCTGTGGGGGACACGGGAGCACCCGGAGGAAACCCACGTGAACACGGAGAGAACATGCAAACTGGGACTTGAACCAGCGACCTTCTTGCTGTTAGGCGACAGTGCTAACCACTGAGCCACCGTGCCACCTTTGAATGCAGTTCTTCTATATCCAGTTCTACTCACACTGCTCCAAGTGGGATGTGAACCAGTTTCTCTAACATATAAGGTAGAAGCGCTAATAAGGATGTTAAAGACTGTGCCACTCGATAGTGCACCTCTTGAGGTCAAGGGATAAGTAGTTTACCTGCACAGCTCTTGCTAACCTTGCTCCAGCCGGCTCTGGTTGTATTGTCACTGATCTGAGTGGGATTTCAACTGAAAACCCCAGCATGGCAAGTGGACACCCTAACAAGGACACGAAAGATTGCAGCCTCTAACATCTCTAACAATTTATTTTGGTTTTGTGACCAATATTCAGAACAAAAAAAAAGAGTATAATATCACATTTAATATCAAGGCAAGGTTAGTTGTTGGTGGTGAAACTTATAAACGTTTTTGGAGTCAAATGGGTGGAGCTTGTCAAACTTCTGTGGACCTAATGGGTGGGGATTGACCTAGTTATGTTAAGGGATTAGGGATGTGAACTGGTCTCACAGTTATTCGATATCACAATGCATTGATGGTGCGCAGTAAAGTTTCCAGCTTTACTTCATGTATACAATTTTGTCATTTAATACAAGCAGCCAGAAACATGAACTGAACTTTTAATTTGACCTGCTCAAAAAACACACGCTTCTTCAAGGTATAAAACATAAAATAAGGGATAATGACATGTTCAGCATTGTGTTCTGTGTTTTAGCAAGTGGGAGAGATGGAGTTTTGCTTTACAGTGTGTGGTTGATTTTGGGTTCTATTGTACCTTCGGTGTCAGTGAAAGACTACCAGCAAACTCACAAGCTGTGATGTGCCTAGATGTAGGCTTTTTTTAAATCGTTGGGACTTTTTTAATTACTCGCACACACGCATATAACCTCCCTCCCTATAGTATGCTGTTCGTGTATGTGTCTTGCCTCCTCTTGTCATAGTATGCTACTTGCACACACATCTCGCCTCCTTCGCTGTATTATCCTACTCACCCAAGTGTCTTGCCTCCCTCGCCAGCTTCTCATGAACCCATCTTGCCTCCCTCGCCATAGTATGTTACTTGCATACGTCTTGCCTCTCTCACCATAGTATGCTACCACAACAAATGACATCAAAGAGCTGTCAGTACATCATAACCGATACTGGATCATCCTCATCTGCATTGTGATGCACCATAGAAATGATTAATTTTGACACCCCTATTAGGGATAGTTTTATGTCTATGGTTAAGGTGCAATTTGTCATGCAGCCAGTATGTTCAGAGAGGAGCTAAACCTCATCCTCCACTCAATGGGTCTGTAAAAAGCATCTCCAAATTATTGGTGTTTATGAATTTAATAATAATACAACTGCTTTTACCTTCTTTCAGAACTGCTCAGAGTATATTCTTGTGAACTTGGCTTACGTGTTTTAAAGATATGTGAAATATTTTTCTTTTTCTTGACAGTCGACATTGTTCTGTGTCACCGATCCCTTTGTCAGTAAAAAATTTAATTTCCAATGAATTCCTTGTCATTTGGCTGTGGATCAAAAGTGAATTTATTATTCTTATATCCTCTTTATCAGAGACGTGAATATCAGGCAGGATTCATAAGTCAAGGCGGTAAATTGGATCCGGTCTTTTACTCCAGCACCCCTCCTCAAAAGGGAGATCTATGGGGCGATTTCCCAGCCACCCAGTCATGAAGAACCAGGAGATGTAAATGTCAGTCTGGCTCTCCTTTACACTCAATAAAGGCTGGAATTGGGCTTTGCTCTCCCCCAGTCGATTGCCCATCTAATGAGGAAAGGCTTAACCATAACTCTAAAAGATTCACTACTGTTTATGTTGCTGTGGGAGGGCCTTGTGGAGTAATAATTCCAAGTGGATAAATGCTTTCCCGATAACAAGCTGAAATAACCTGTCTGGACGAACTTAAAGTACACAAGAGAAATCGCACAATTAGCGATTACGGAGGTTATACCTTAAGACAGAGGCGAAAAGGTGCTTCTGACTCTTCTCAAATATCTCGCTGACCAAAAGGAATTTTTCCTTTGTGTTTTTCAGACAGGTCAGACATTAGTCATCGGCAGACCTCTACCTCAGCTGTGGCCCCTGGCCTGTCCTTAACTGTGTTTTAACACTAACATTAAGCTTGTTAATGTAATTGAAGTCACATGGAGGCCCCGGTGATAGATGGCACTTTTGGAATGGCAGAGAGGGGTAATCTCAGTTTATCTTCCCTACGACTGAGTGCTCTTTGGCCTGAGAGTGTAGTGTGGGCCACAGGAGATCTGGGAAGCAGATACTAATGCAATGGATTCAGCAGATGAGACCACCAATCACTATAAGCATGCAGACACTCAATGAGGCCATTTTCTCCACCCTATCTGTTCCTATGGAGATGCTGTGAGAATGTAAATCCGAGCTGGACTGAGACTCTTTCCATCAAGCAGTGCATTGTGTGCATTTTTTATCTTCACGCATGGACTTTTTTCAACAGACTGTGATGACATATTTCCACAGTAATTAACATTATAAAACTAGCAAAGATCAGTTTTAGTTTTGTACATTCATACCTTTTGTACATTAATACCTTGATATTCATTTACAGAAAAAATGTAAATATCTGAAATATTCCTATCTTCTGACCAACATAATCAACCTTTTTCTATTTTTTTTTTTTTTTGTGGGGGAAGTCATAGTGGACTGAGATCCAACTTTTGTTGGCCATTTCCATTTTCCAAATGAACTGGTGTGCTTTGACTGAAATATGAATGCAGTGTGAACACAATCACTAATAAAGCAAAATCCCAAGATGACCATGAAAAGGATAGAATGCTTGAGCAAACATTATTTCACTGGAATTTCCACTTCTGTTTTAATTCCTCTTAACATTTAATGAGTTCTTTACAACTTCTCAACTGATAAAAATAACATCACAAGTACATACAATGCTTTAGTTGCTGTTGACTATCATAGAAGTGTACTCAGCTCCTCTGAAAACTTCTGAAAACCCTGAAAATGCTAAAAGTGTCCAATTTAAGGATTAGGGTTAGGTTAGGCATACACTTGATGCAAATTTTTCCTGCTGTGCCATAACAATAATCCGTAGATGTTTTATTTTACAGTACAGGATAGTTGTTGACTAACATTCTCATGTTCTCATACCTCTGAAATGCTGTATATACAGAAGTAGGCATACACAGATACAGTGACATCACTATTCAGTTACCTGGTGAATGATTCTGTTTTGGCAAAATCTTCCCAACACATTTTCCTCAGTGCAAATGCATCATTTAAGCCATTACCAGCCGCAAGCTCTTTCATTAGAATGAACTATATCATCCTTTTCCCAAGTGGCCTTGGGAGTGCTCAGCTCGGAAAATATATCTTGCTAAGAGAATGTATCAAAGGCAGCAACATGCCTAGGTAAAGTATTACTTAATTTATACTGCTAATGCATAACATTGATTCTCTGCGGAGAAAATAAAGAACAACATATTTTTGGAGCCTACATCATTACGTTTAATAATTTAAACCCAGTTTGTGTGGTAATAAATATACAGAAAGAGCTCTAGTTGGATTCGTAATGGATGCATGTTGGAAGCCTGGCACTTATATAAAAGATTAATATGAATTCATGTTGGTATTAATTAAAGTCGCGTCTATGCTGTTTCTTACAAGGAACGAGGCTAAAAATGCTTTACCTAGGAACTGAAAGGTAACAAGCATGTGGAAAAGTACCCAGTACTTGTTTTATCACCCCAAATCTACAAGAATGCCAACACCAGAACTTGTTTTTTTATCATCCAGAGACCATGCATTAATGGACACACATACCGATAAGCTCCATTTCATTATATCGGCTGTTTGGATGCATTACCCCTATATATTGGCTTTGGTGTTCTCAGCGACTCATTAACAGGGACATAATGGGGAAAATAAAAGCGCTGAGGAAGATGGAATGTCTCTGATGTATCAGCGCTTCTGGGCCAGCACAGCGCTCTGCTGGTTTTATTTACTCATTTCTAGTCACGGCACCTCGAGGACAGAAACTGCCCGAGGATATACATTCACTGGCCACTTTATTAGGTATACCTTAGTAGTACTAAGTTGAAGCCCATTTCGTTTTCAGAACTGCCTTCATTTTTTTGGGACATAGATTCAACAAGGTGATAGAAACATTTCTCTGAGGCTTTGGTCCATACTGATATAATGCCATCACAGACTTGTCAGCTGCACATCCATGATGAGAATCTCCTGTTCCAGCACATCCCACGGGTGCTCTATTGGATTGAGATCTGGTGACTGTGGAGGCCATTTGAGTATAGTGAACTCACTGTCATGTTTAAGAAACCAGCTTGAGATGATTTGAGCATTGCATGTTCATCTATCACATTGGTCTTAATGCTCCATACAGGTGAGTTGGTTTGACAAAGAACCTGTAGGACACACTCTTTTCCTTTCCATATGCTGCAAGAAGGTGAGTGGGCTTGACAAATGATCTGTAGAACACTCTCTCTCCTCTCTGTATGCTCAAAAAAAAAAAAAAAACTTTATTAACTTATATGTTTATTAACACATTATTAAATTATGATTTTTTTTTTTGTAGGGGTGGGAATCACAGGTTAACTCACGATACAATATTATTTCAATATTTTGCCCCCGATATTGATATATCACAATATAAACGATTTTGCGATTTATATTTATATATTACAAGCAGGGGCGTAGCAACCGGGGGGGACGGGGGGGATACGTCCCCCTCACTTTTAGAGCCAGACCATTTAGAAACAGGTGATTAATAATTATATGAACATAAACTTTTGGATCTCATTCAGCTGTCCCCCCCACTTTTAAAATGTCCGCTACGCCCTTGATTACAAGAAAACCATCCACGATATTTCACGATTTTTGTAAATAAAAGGTAAAACAATGCATCAAAAACACGTTTATAGAATTGCAACAATGTAAAACAAGCACACAGCTATCAAACAAGCTTAAAAATTCTGATGTGCAGAGAGCAGTTTGTATACAGGAATATACATTTAAGAAAAAAAACTGTCAAAAAAGCAATTTATTGCTTCTGTAAACTTAAGACACGTATTACAACTTGGACAACTTATTTTATGTAAACATGAAACGATTTTATGCTTAGCACTGGTTTATTTTTAATGCAAAATCATGCATTCCCACTAGGTGAATATTTTTTTTCAAGAACAGTAACTAATCAGAATGCTCAGAGAGGTGAGCACAGACTCCTCTGAGCACTTATGATGTCTCCAGCAGTGGAGAACATTAGTTATTCATTCATTCATTCATTCATTCATTTTCCTTCGACTTAGTCCCTTATTTTTCAGGGGTCACCACAGCGGAATGAACTGCCAACTATTCCAGCATATGTTTTACGCAGCAGATGCCCTTCCAGCCACAACCCAGTACCGGGAGACACCCATAAACTCTCACATTCACACACACACACACTCATACAATACGGCCAATTTAGTTCATCCAATTCACCTATACCGCATGTATACACGGTGAGAACATGCAAACTCCTCACAGAAATGCCAACTGGCCCAGCTGGGACTTGAACCAGTGACTTTCTTGCTTTACTCATCAATTTTAAAAAGTACATCATTTTTGACAGGTCTTTTTTATTTCCCTAATAGTTTTCATAATGCATCTACAAAACTTTCCTAAGGTCTGTAATGGTAAAATAGATGCAAGGCCTTTCAAATTATATGTTAATGTCCTATTGATATCTTTATCTAATAGAAATTTGGACGGAATGAAAAAGTTTGAGCCTATATTTCTGTATGAAGTCTCACAGCACTGGGCACGCGCGATCGATCTATCAATGTAAAAACAGCTGTGAGGGAGAAACTAATAGGAAGCTTCCAGGAGAGCTGGGATGTCTAAAACACCAAAATACCTTGGTTCAGCTTGGACAGTAAAAGTTATCCATATGCCTGAGAATTGGACCATTAATGACTCATCTGTCAGTGGTTTAAATGAAGCCGGTGCATCTCTCATGTGTTGTTGATCTTCCATTACAGAAGGCTGGGTGTACTGCAACCAAAGCAGTAAACGGTAATAGACTGATTAATTAATTTTGATCTTTTGTACATTTAGATAAGTATCGATACTTGTCGCCATATTATCGATAATGTATTGTAGCCAGAAAAATCACGATAAATCGGCATATCGATATTTTGTCCCACCCCAATTTTTTTTGTCATAGCATATACTGCTGCTCTCTGATGATTTGATTTTATTCTCACTTGTAATATGCTTTGGTTAAAAGCATCTGGGGCTCCACGGTGGCGCAGTGGGTAGCACGTTCGCGTCACAGCAAGAAGGTCACTGGTTCGAGCCTCGGCTGGGTCAGTTGGCGTTTCTGTGTGGAGTTTGCATGTTCTCCCCATGTTGGCGTGGGTTTCCTCCGGGTGCTCCAGTTTCCCCCACAAGTCCAAAGCCATGCGGTACAGGTGAATTGGGTAAGCTAAATTGGCCGAAGAGTATGAGTGTGAATGAGTGTGTATGGATGTTTCCCAGTGATGGGTTGCAGCTGGAAGGGCATCCGCTGCCTAGAACATATGCTGGATAAGTTGGCGGTTCATTCCGCTGTGGCGACCCCAGATTAATAAAGGGACTAAGCCGAAAAGAAAATGAATGAATGAATGAATAAAAGCATCTGCTAAATTAAAAAAAAATTAAATGTGGTTACCATTGTGTAGCTTATTTTGCTTTTGTTTGTGGTAAAACCATGGTTAATTTGAAGGTTTGGGAATTTGATACAGCGCTAACTGCTCATGATCACTATAGCACAGACAGCAGCTAGGCTAGGACATTTTTTTACACTTTTCTACAATGGAAGGAAATGAACACATCGTCTGTCTTTTTTACACTCAATGAACTGAACAGGTGTGCCTAATAAAGAAGAAGAGGAGTGTACAGATACATATCTAGCCATTTTGGCTGCCTTAGAAAGATTAGTTGCACTGTAGATGGAAACACTTATTAAAAAGACAAATTCCCATACCTCCATTTTCTGGCCCGGGAAGTAAATATATCGCTGTAGGATAATTCTTTGAGTATATCATAGAACAAGGTTTTCTAAAGCTCACTGACCTCCAAACAGCCTTCATTATCACGCCACCCCTCCCTCAGCAAGACCGTTTCATTTGTGCACTCTAAATCACTAAACTTTATTGGTACCATAAGTCAGGCCAACAGCTTAACCTAGGCATCTCAGTCCTGCATGTGTAGCGCATTTGTGTGCATATGAGCAAGAGAGAGTAATCTGGCTACAAACCTGACCTCATACTTGACTGATTCCTGTGTGCTTTGTGGCTTTGTTAATATTTAAAGCAAAGACCTTGTACCTGTAAACCGAACAGAGAGAACGGTCTCTTAAAAGGCTTCCCAGAGAAGAATTTTAGATCCTGCCAAAAGATTAATAGGCTAACCTTGAAAAAGGAAAATCAAACTGGGTGTCAGAAAAGTTGGATTAACTATAAGTGCCTGGTATCGGGTTGTACAGACGGTTTTATTATGTCATTTTCTTTTTATAGACGGAAGGCATTGAATGCAATATACATCAGATACCCAGGTTGGTGTAGCGGCCTGCATACAGCATAAATCTGCTGCAGTGATTTCCAGAATCTTCTACACGGACAAGGATCTCTCCTTTGAAAAGTGATAAGTATGGCTCTAAACATTTATTGCTGTCATTCGGTCTCCGTGCCCCCTGATTTTGGCATCATGTAACACTTCTACGTGTGAGTGAATGCACAAATGTGTTGGAGATCCTGCTGAGTAAGTTTACGCTGGTCGTAAATCACACTTCGGACCAGCTGGCCATCCGTTCTGGGCAGGTGGAGCTGTCATAATGGCAGCTCGAGTCATGCAGATGGGCAACCAGATCCAGAAAGAGGCACGCGGTGGGGTCTTTCAATTCTCACGTCAACTGGTGCTTACAGATTGCTATTTTGACTGATACTTTAGATAAGAGATTAGTGTGTTTAACCTTTGAAGGCGCAAAAAATAAACCCCAATAAAGGAAAACATAAATATAAAGGAAGATGTTAGCATTTTATAGCTCTGTTTACATCCACGCCGTCTGGATAAGGAGCCATCATATATTTCCCTCTTGACAAATGGATTAGCTTTCATTTAAAGCATCTCACCTTGCAGAAATGCTTGACAGGGACAAGAAATCTGTTGAGAATTTAGAGAGCTAATAAATAGACTGAAGCATTATATCAGTTTGTTCAACAAATAAAGCTTTAGAAAGTTTTAATGGTAAAATGCAATATGCGGACTGAATGGTCAATTGATTTATAGTAGTAGTATATTTAAACATTTTCTGCTGGTTATTAATAGTCATTAAGGTAGTAGTTAGGATAAGTCATTGGGTAGGATTATGGATGTAGAATAAGATTAGGCAGATTATGTACTTTATAAGTTCAAATAAATAGCCAATGCCTAATAATAGTATAGGCAGGTAATAAACTACTAGTCAATAGTGAGAATTGATTATTGTTTATTTTCATATTTTTGAAAAAGAGAACTTAAAATATATTTGTGATATCATTGTCATATTGTCTATTAATAATTTTAAACTTTATCATCTTAACAAATACAATGTATTGTTAATGTAATCGTTAATGATATCTGACAAGGTTCAAATCCATCTAACTTTAATTAGCATTGTTGTTTTAATTATTTTATACGTTTTATAAAAATATCAAATAAAAATATTAGCGATGTTTGATTTTTTAAACATTTTATTTATTTATCAGTTTAACACTTATAATGGATTTATTCATGAAATAATTTCTAATAAGGTTAGAACAATAAAATATATGTGACAAATCAATGTCATCTTCATATACCAAAAAACAAATGTCTGTTAGTTTCAGTAACAGTTGCTGAGTAACTACGCAGATATGCCAATAACAATATAAAAGAGACATTTCCAAGTTTCAGCAATAATTTAAAATCCACTTCATCCATTAAACTCTTTACAAGCAACAGAAATGACATTTCCACTGATCTGCCAAAAGACTTTGAAATGGAATCAGCATTTCATATCTCATGCAGGCCCTCTTCATTCAGATTTATCCCTACAGTACATGCAAACTCTTACAGTAAGTGTGCCTTAAGAACTCTTAAAACAACATAATGTGTTTTTCCAGTGTGATACGTCAATGTATCACACAAGCTCTGTGCATTATAAAGCTGCTCTGACAGTGAAACATCTGTACTTCTGAGAGCTGACAAGTGTCCAGTGAAATAGAGCAAAGCCAGAGCCTTGGATTAACACCCTCGCTGAGGCTAAAGGTGTTCCTGTTGGGTTAAAGTTTGGCTGGAACACTGGGAAAAATGGTTGTGGGCTTCATGGAGCTTATGCAGACAAAGAAAAGTAGAGAAATTAAACAGTATTGCTTGTGGAATACATCTTGGCTGTCAAATTATCAGTGTTGATACAGAGAAATTATGACAGAATAAATTATTAAACTTTACTACATCTAAACACAATACTGATATGATTAAGCATATAATTGTAGTTAAGATACCCACATTACACTATGTTGCATAGACCTGTTTAAATTGCAATTAACAGGCAGGTATCACATTAATAGCATTCTTAGGGATAAGAAAGCTTGTTTTAAAGCCGATCCATTTCTACTTGTACTTGTGCTCCTCCTATAAAAATCCAATGCGATGTTAATTGACAAATCAGATGTGGCGGTGACATCTTATTTTGGGACTCTTCTAATGAGTTTTATAGAGTGAGACTCAATTAGGTACTGCGTTTAAAGTTTAAAGAGCTCAAAGTCAGAATTAGAGAGAGAATTATAATTTTTCACCGCTTCTGAATGACGATACTGTACAAGCAGTGAGTTTTGACTGAGTTTACCAATAGTAAGCCTTTAAAATGCTGTTCATTTATGAAGTTAAGTGAGCATCACATGGCATTTTTCTTATCCCTAAGAATGATATTAATGTGATGCATGCCTGTTAATTGCAATTTAAACAGGTCTATGCAACATAGTGTAATGTGGATATCTTAACTACAATTATATGCTTAATCATATCAGTATTGTGTTTAGATGTAGTAAAGTTTAATCACATAATTGCCAAAATTCCATCATAATTGCATTATGCAGGTTCATGCAAACATAGTCAATGATGTTGACTAGCCTTTTCCAAGGCCTGCTTGCTAACCAAGTTTATTTCATATATTTATTTATTTCTCTCTTTTATTTTTTTATTTTTTTTGAGGAGACAAGCTGCAGTAAGAAACTGCCAAGCAGGTTATACACCAGGGTATGTCACCATTCTTACGCCGACAGGTTTGCTTATATTTTCCCTGGATCATGTGGTCACTTGATGAAAGCATATCATACTCAGTAACCTCCCAGATTTATTTTGAATGAATGTTAAAGGGAGCCCTAAACACGGGCAGCCAGTGAAAGTCAAAATTCATGCAGGTGCACGACTCGCTTTCACAGACACGTATTTTGCTGCTTTAACAGTCAACATTACGACTTGCGTGTTTGTGTTTCCTACCACAGACTGGGTGGTTGTTTGGCATGTTGAGGTGAAGAGCGCTAGGAGATGTAAATATAGTAGTTGGGCCTTCATGCTCTCATGCCAAACAAGTTCTCAACAGCAGCAGACAGATCTGAGGGCCAAAGGGGATTGGGTGTCGCACCACTGCGAGACTGCAGAATCTGATTAATTATTAGTGAGTGGTGATCCTGCCATCACAATAGATCTGTCTCAACCCAGCACAAAGCCAGCAAGGAGATGAAATGCAAGAACCAGGACTAAAACAAGCAATGGCGCCCTCTCCCACAGCTTCTGTGTCTC
>CAIGQV010003909.1:28942336-28952607 GCA_903798115.1 Danio jaintianensis
GGCGCAGTGGGTAGCACGATCGCCTCACAGCAAGAAGGTTGCTGGTTCGAGCTCTTTGTCTTTCTGTGTGGCTGTGTCAGTTGGCATTTCTGTGTGGAGTTTGCATGTTCTCCCCGTGTTGGCGTGGGTTTGCTCCGGTTTCCCCCACAACAAGCTAGTTTAAAAAAAAATTCCATATTCAGTAGAATAATTTGATGCATGCACACAGAACTGCTGTTGAGGTCAGATGTTAACTCTCTACACAAGCGTTTTGTGTCTTTTTCTCAATTAAGCATGAATAAAGCTGCTTTTATTGGTTCGTTAAGCCTCGCACTGGCAGTCTAGTGGATTCTGGTGCAAAACAGAAGAGGCTTCATGCTGACTCGAGCTCAGCAGCTTCCTCACAGTAAATACAGGCACCCGAACCACCACTACTGGGTATTAATCAGACTGATGGGTAGAGAGCACAGAAAATGGAGTCTGATTATTATTCCAGAGGGAACTGTTGTGTGAGTTTACTAACATCCACTGCAACCACACATCCTTTTGGAATTTTTCCTACGCCCCATGATGCTTAGCATGAATTATGGGAGTAACTTCTGTTACCCTGTAAACAATCATTGAATTGTTTGAAAAAAAAAAAAAAAGCAAAAAAAACTGGGTACAATGAGGTGTCATTATTCTCATGATTCATTCATTCATTCATTTTCTTTTCGGCTTAGTCCCTTTATTAATCTGCGGTCGCCACAGCGGAATGAACCGCCAACTCATCTAGCATATATTTTACGCAGCGGATGCCCTTCCAGCTGCAACCCATCACTGGGAAACATCCATACACACTCATTCACACACATACACTACGGACAATTTAGCCTACCCAATTCACCTGTACCGCATGTCTTTGGACTTGTGGGGGGAACCGAAGCACCCGGAGGAAACCCACGCCAACACGGGGAGAACATGCAAACTCCACACAGAAACGCGCCACCCACTGCGCTACCGTGCAGCCTATTCTCATGATTCATTTATCAAATATTAAAAGGCAGCTTATTAGAATTAACAAATTACTTTCAGCAGATCATAAATAACCACAACATTTCTAAATGTGGCTTTCCACAGCAATATTATAGATGTATATTAAAAATGGAAAGTTCAATATACGTGAAAGTTCATGTTATTACGCTTTCTAGTAAAATGAAACATAATTGCTACCAAGCAAACAATAAATTGTCTAAATTAAATAATTATATTTTTCTTTGAAGTGTCTTCAGGTTGACGAGGCAATTAGTTTTTGCAACTGTACTTATTGCATAGTATTGACTAACTGAAAGCTGGTCTAAAGTCAATGGCAAGTTTTTTTTCTTTTGTTATTTAAAGAGTGTGTTAGGGATATGCACCTATGTGTGTACATGTTGCTTATTACACACACAGGGATGCATAGCAGCACACAAACATCTTTAAATATGAATATATTAATGATTAAAATAATGGCGGCATGGTGACTCAGTGGCCTCACAGCAAGAAGGTCGCTGATTCGAGTCCCAGCTGGGCCAGTTGTCATTTCTGTGTGGAGTTTGCATGTTCTCCCCAGGTGTTTGCATTGGTTTCCACCGGGTGCTCTGGTTTCCCCACAGTCCAAAGACATACGCTTATAAGTAAATTGGATGAACTAAATAGTGTGAGAGTGTGTGTGTGAATGTGAGAGTGTATGGGTGTCTCCCAGTGCTGGAAGGGCATCCGCTGTGTAAAACATATGCTGGAATAGTTGGCGGTTCATTCCGCTGTGGCAACCCCTGCTAAATAAGGGACAAAGCTGAAGGAAAATGAATGAATGAATGAATAATGATTGAAATGTATGGTCTAATTAAATATAAAAACTGCTATCTCCTCCCATCCCTTTTTCACCTCAGGGGGCTTTGTTAGAATCTGGCTCATTCTGTAGACAGTCTGCTCACACGCTTTAAACTTGCACATGAGCAGATCTGTTTCCTTGCTAGAGAAGCGCTCAGTTTTTTCACTTAAAAAAAAATCTACAAAATCACACATGCAAAATATTTAAACAGACTGAGCAGATGCCTTGATGTCAGATGACAATTGTTTATACTGAAGTGGAGAAGAGGTTCACGATAGGAGCTAGTTAGCTATCTGTAACTAAGTCTGCTCCATTACCGCTCCTGAGTTATGTGTTGTGAATAAAATATATAGGCTAAATGATAATTTTACAGACAAAGATGTATTTAGAGTTTAATTTTGTGGTTTTAATGTATATGAAAAAACAGGCCGGAATTATTCATTCATTCATTTTATTTTCGGCTTAGTCCCTTTATTAATCTGGGGTCGCCACAGCGGAATGAACCATCAACTTATCCAGCATATGTCTTACGCAGTGGATGCCCTTCCAGCTGCAACCCATCACTGGGAAACATCCATACACACTCATTCACACACATACACTACGGACAATTTAGCCTATCCAATTCACCTATACTGCATGTCTTTGGACTTGTGGGGGAAACCGGAGCACCCGGAGGAAACCCACGCCAACACGGGGAGAACATGCAAACTCCACACAGAAATGCCAACTGACCCATCTGAGGCTCGAACCAGCGACCTTCTTGCTGTGAGGCGAACGTGCTACTTACTGCACCACTGTGCAGCCAGGCGGGAATTAATTTCAGTTAATTAATTAATATCAGGTGTTCTTTCACTCCAGAAAAATGACAGTAAGAGCTGAGTGATATGACACGATGGATAAACGTGCATTAAACACTTTACAAACAATTTACATTAAACAATCATTACAAACATATGTGGCGCATTTCACATACACGTTAAACTAACAAAAGATACACTTAAACAGATCTTATGCCCTGTTGAGATTGCACAGATTAAACTTCTTATCTGAAGAAAAAAGCAACAATAAAATACATCCAAAAAACATCCACCACACTTCCTGTTTCCTCTGATCTGTGACAGGAAGTAGCAAAGAGAAGCAATGCAGGGCTGATATACGCAATCCTGGTTTTCTGTCTACTGAGAGCCAGATGGGTTTTTAAACACCTCTGCAGCAAAGCTTAGACTCCTCCTGTGAACAACAACACACAGACACACACACTTTTATTCGTCTCCCTCTGTCCCAGACTGTGAGACACAGCTCAGCTAATGTTTGGCCTCAAAGCTGAAAGACAAAAGATGTTGTGTGAATTGTGAGAACAAAAACAATTCTCACCTTGAGGGAGAAGCAGCAACACTGGGGTCTGTTCATCTGGGCTGCAATCGTAGTCTTTGCTCTAGTTGGCTGATGCGCTTATATGTGGGTTGGGATTGTTTGTGTTTAATGGAAGAAAAAACAAAATGCACCAATACTTAAAATGACACAAGACGCTTAGAACAAAGAATGATTTAATCAGATTTAATCATTCTAGATCAGATTCGAATATGATTTGTATTTCTTATTAATGTAAATCATTGATACATTTTATGGTACAACAATTTCATTCATTCATTTTCCTTTGGCTTAGTCCCTTTATTCATCAGGGGTCGCCATAGCGGAATGAGGCGCCAATTAATCCAGCATATGTTTTACACAGCGGATGCCCTTCCAGCTGCAAAATTTCACTTGTACCGCATGTCTTTGGACTGTGGGAAACGCGGACACAGGGAGAACATGCAAACTCCACACAGAAATGCCAACTGACCCAGCCGGGGCTCTAACCAGTGACCTTCTTGCAGTGAGGCGACCACAGGATGCTAACCACTGAGCCACCGTGTTGCCACAACGATTTGGTATTTAATTTAATTTAATTAAAAAAATACTATTTATGTAATACTTCAAATAACTTATTAAGTATGTGCTTACATTTATACATTCTTTAAAGGAAATGAAAGCCATAAATATATATTTAAAAATTCACTATAGTTACACTGCTGAAAATATATATTTAGAGTTGTGAATTGCATTATGGGCCCTTGATCTCTAGTTTGTCAACTTTTGCTGTTGAAAATTCAACTCTACAGTTTAACAAAGTGACTTTTATTCACATTTTAGTAGTTTGAAATAATATAATGTAGAGGAAATAATATATATATATAGAATTAAGTCTGTAAAATACCAAAAAATATATACTGGCAGTTTATTACAAGGTTTTTGCACCGTAATATACAACACCAACCCAGGCAATATGTCACTTCAAACTTTTCACAACATTAATAAAATTTTTAAGGTCAAAACTTGTTGGAAGAAATTTCCCATAATGCAATTCAAAAGCATATATAGACGAGGAAAAATAAAAACATGAATGACAAAATACAGAAAACTGCTAATTTACAGATATTTTTTACAGTGTATTCTGTACATTGTACAGTTCCTGTGAAGCACCACATTGTATATGCATTGTGTTTTGTCTTATGGTATATTTATATGGATATTTTATGCATATACGAAACTTCATGAATATATGACTGACGCTAATGAATATTGGAATGACTCCAATATGAGTGAGCAAAATTCATTTTAAGGATAATTTTACACAACAACAATGTCCTAAAAACAAATGATTACATTTTCAGTGTACATTGTTCAGTCGTATTGTCAAAATGATCCCCAATCACATGGATCTACATAAACGACTAACATCTAAATGACTAAAGTAAATGACTGAACTACTGGCACATAAATTGTTCACAAAATAACACTTTTGTAGTTTTAAAAATGTGTTAAAATGTGCACTTTGAGACCATTTTTTTTAACATAGGCTCATTCTGAAGACGTAGCCCTATATACGTTTCTGGGGATCGCGAATTATGTAGCCAGAAGTACGTATGGCTGCATTTCAATTTTAAAACGAACGCTATGGGGCGGTATGACGCCATTCCTTTTCACGCTTACCAGCTGACCACTTACCTCCATATGGACGGCTTTCCTGCTGCTACCCAGTTAGCCAGTTTGTCCAGTTAGCTCGCCATGTACATCAGTGGACTTGAGACGCAGAGAGGAGTTGACCATGACGACGGGGTCCGAGTCTGGCTAGGAACGGTTCCAGAAAGTGGGTAAGACAAAAACCGAATCCAAAAAATCCAATAAACAAGTAAATAACTGGGTGAGAATGTGGTAAAACCTGAAAACATAGTAAAAATCAGATGAGGGCTTTTCTTTTTCTGGATTGCTTTTGAAAACTGTTGGTTAGGTTTAGGGAAGTGGGTGGGCGGGTCAATCTGTGCTTTTGAAAATACTATTGGTTGGGTTTAGGGAAGGAGGAGGGTGGGTCAGTCGATTGGTCAGTCAGTCAGTCATTCAGTCAGTCAACAGCGGCCTCTGGTGGATTTACGCGAGAACAGCAGGCGCGAATGGCACTTGCGAGAGAAATTTGAGATCTCAAAAAGCGTACACAGTGGCCTCTGGTGGATTCGTGAAAACAAAAACTGCAAAGAACGTAGATTCTGGGACGCTTTGGCGCTCTCCAGAAATGTATATAGAGGATTCAGAATGAGCCTGGGTTGATTTTTCAAGCCTCAAGAAATGCTATTGTCATGTAAACCAATGGCCAAAACAATAAAGCCATATAAAGTTACCAGGTTAATATTTTGTTTATTTTACACTTAAGAGTAACTTACCCAGCTAATAAAACTCTTTTGTTTAAAATACTGTACTGAAATTGAAAACTTAGCATGAACATTAAGACAAGGGTGTACCTTAAGAAATGATTTTTTGAAATGTAATTTCCATTGTGGTTGACCCATCTTCTTCATCCCATTTAAGCTGAAAACAGCAGAAGGAAACTCAAACTCCTCAAACAGATTTTGTGTAAAGCAGGAGCCTGTGCAGTGACACACTTGGAAAAAGAAACAGTTGTTTCATTAGTAATAGGTCAGATCTCTTTCAGTGGACCTCACTGCCATGCTGAGCAGTATTAATGGGCTTTGGATTCTTGCTTGGATAGAACTAAATTATGTTAATGGCTGACAAAATAGCTCAATGATGTGGTGAATCTGAAATCTTTATGGTTTCTTGGCACTAAATGAGGGTTTTGACCCTTTCTTCATGAAGGGAGACCCTTTATATTTCATTTACTGATTAAGTCCATAGAAGAATTATAATTTTTTTGTCTGATTAGGTGAAATCTGGATGAAATGACTCCTGTGAGGAAAGATATAATGTGTTGAATGCATTTATTGTTATGCCGAATGACCAGAAGAAAAAGAAAATCTTAGTTATTATTATTAGTTATTGCACCGTTTAGGTGTATGAGGTGTTGGGTTAGTTGTACAGATTAAATTAAGCATTCTGTAGTTTGAAGTCCACATTAAATGTATCATCTTATTTTAAATAAACCAAGCGAAATTACAGCTGACACAATGCAGTTTAGTTGTATAGAAAATATTGGTTGATGTTCTGAATGTGTCATTTTTAATCCAATCTCATAGGAGACATTTTTTGCTTTTGTTTTTTTGTACATTTTTGTGAATTAGGGGCTAATTAAAATGAATCCATGTGATTCTGTTTGTATGAAAATGTACAATTGTTAGAAAAAAGTACCCCACCCCTAAACAAAACATTACTTGAGCAGATTGTACAAAACAAATAAGATTATATGAGTTGAACCAAATTAGGCACTAATCTGCCAAAACGTGAAACACAATATTTATTATTTTTCAAAAAAAAAAAAAAAAAAAGCATGAAACCTTATATCTAACATCTGCATTGAGCAAATTTTCTGCATTTATGCAATTCATCTGCATACATTTTTTTTAATGAAATCATATGGATTCATCTCACAACTTAATATTTTGAGTTAAGTTAACTTATCTGGATTGAATGTGTTGACATAACTTATATATCAAAGTTTTACTTGGCTGAACTTATTAGACTTAAAAAAAGTCAGCTGAACTCATACATAGTTAACTGCTTCAAACATCTGAGTTTTAAATATTTATTGAAAACAAATACATTTTTAATTAAATAAATCCACTTTATATATATGTATATATATATATATTATACAATAATTTATTTTTATTTACTGTAATAATTTTGCCTAAATTTATATTTGTTTACTTTTGGATGACGTCAGACGATGAGGTTTAGAATTTGATTGTGCTGGTAAAAAATGGTTTAACTGGGTTGACAAAATTTGGGCTAGTATGGCATCAGTTTGAATGTTTTAACCGTGCATTTTATGTTAAATATTTAACAAAAACCAAATGTGTGTACCTACTAGTTTTGTGTGTTTGGGAGGGTTTTGGACAGTTTGTGCTGGAAACATTCAAGTGTATCTGGAAACACTAACCGCCATTTTCTCATTATAATGTTGTGGTGTGTGTTTGTCTGAGGTTCTTCTCAGATACCTGCTTCTTCGGTGAAAATTGTATTTGCAGACTTCAAAAACCTGTTTTTAGTATTAAATAAACCTTGATCCATTAGTGGTACATTAGCTCAGTAGTTAGCACTCACAGTTAGCACTCTTGCCTCACAGCAAGAAGGTCGGTGGTTCGAGTCCTGGCCAGGAGGTATGTTTGCAAAATATTTTTGGGTGAACTAACCCTTTAATCATTCACCTGAAGCTATGTGAGATATCCAGCTTAATAGTGTCCATTTTGATTTCATGAGAACTCAATCACCAAAGATACCGGTGCATTTTTTTTGAAAGTTGCATGGCTCAACAATCCGAAGGGCCATGTTTCCCCTTGATATGAATGGCTGTGACACCTCTGTCCTTCTCACAGGCTGTACGAGAATGTTTCAGTCCAAATGTGCCGGCTGTCTTGTATTATCCAGGGCTAAACATGACAGATCTTCCACAGGCGTGCAGCGCTTCCTCTATATTAATGTGCGATCTCTCCCACGTGCCTTTCCCTCAGGCCCCTCTTACCCACACAGCCCTGCTCTCCGGGAGTCACAAGAGATGTTCGGTACCTGTCCAGAAACACCTGCATCTCCAACACCGTACTGGGAATGTGGGTTTTCAAGCAATGCTTGTTAATGCTGTCATACCCCAGAGAGACACTCGTGGAAATGGAAGCGAGATGAGAAAAGAGACAGTGAAGCAAGACTGAAAATCCAGAGAAAGGAAGCAGTTTTATCATTGTCACAAAGAGCCCTCGTATCGCCCTCGGAGAGTTGAATAATTCGGTGGCGAGGAGAAACCTCTTTTTTTTTCTTTTTTTCTTTTTTTTGGGGGGGGAGTCAATTTGTTTTGATCATACTCCACCAATAGGCTGATAAGGCTGCGAAATATGGCAGCAACAAGTCATTCGCCATCACAAAAGCGCAGCCACAGTTGTCTTGCTGTACTCACGGATAAGTAACCGCTTTTATTTAAGTCGAGTGAGCATCAAAAGGAGCTGGTGAGCTTAGGAGAGGAAGTACAATGTCAAGAGGTTTTGTTGAAATCCAAGCAGGAATTTTTTTGCCTTGGATACTGGGCCCGAAGAAAGGCACACAGTGTAGGGGTCTACAAGTCCCCCCCCCATCTCCCCCTCCCTTCATCCTGACAAGCACAGAGCTGCTTAAATTGAATTGACATGTCAGCAGGAGAGTAGTGCTTTGTCCCTGCTCTGGATGCCAGCATACTTAACCTTACCATTTAAAGCATTAGCCACTACCATTGGCACTCCTGACAAAGAAAGCCCTGGAAGCACTCTTCATACCTCTTGTTTTTTTTTTTATGATTTTTTTTCCCATCTTGGCAGTTTTATCCGTCACGTGATCCGCAGCTTTTATTTTACATTGTAATCCAGCCCGTCCCGTCTGGGTTTCATTTACAGTTAAGTGCAGGACACGGCGCAGGGCGGAGGGCGATGGAGGCAGAGTGAAAGAGAAAGGGAAAAATGGCCTTTGAATGAGATAAAGGGGGGAGGTGAGCGAACGGAGGCCCCGCGAACGAGTACGGAGAGAGAAACAACTATGTTTGAAGTGGGAGCCTAATGTAGTGGAGATGGAATCTGTCACTCAGCTTATTGCATGTTGATGACTCAGGGCTGTTTGAGCTGTAAGCAGCCTATGATTTATAGACAGCAAGTGAACTCCTGCGGGCGAAAAAGCAAGTCGGGATCAGAGCGGCAACAGGGCCCTTTTTGGGCTGGAGCCCGGCCCTGCATTTTTTTCATTCATGCCAAACTGCTTTGCACGGCAATTAGCTCTGTCCTCATTTAGTCTCCCCAGTCCCAAAGGGTAATGAAAGTCATATATCATCTTCAAGGCTGCTAATTATCCAGCACGGTTGCAGGTAGGCTTTGTAACAGTGAGAAGGGCCTGTCGCCCTGATATTTATTGCTCCTCCAATAAGCAAGTAAAAAATACTCTCTTGAAAGGTTGCCCACAGCCCTCGCCTCACATCCTTGACATACCTTTTTGCAAATGTGCTAGTCAAAGGGGAAATGTCTTCATTCCACATAACTCATTTTTCATGCTGTAACGAAGCGTTCTGCGAGAGGCTCTGCGCAAGTGCCGGAAACCCGAGATGACACACGTAGCGGGGGTCAGCGCGTCTCCGCTGATTTACACGTGGGTTAGTTAGTGCCAGGACGAGATACAGAGAGAGAGAGAATGTGCAGTTACTGGAACGTTGGCTGCTCAGTTGTCACTTCCCAAAAATTGCTGGAATAACTACTTGGCATTTATCTGTGAGTAAGTGGCCAATATGTACAAGTGGTGTTGGGTTTTTTAACTAAATGTCTTGTGCTAAAACTATAAAATTATACAACATAATACAATTAGTTTTTTTTGCAAAATATTATTATTATTATTATTATTATTATTATTTGCAGTAGTAGTAGTAATAATAGCAGTACAAAAATAAGTTGTTTTATGAATTATTATTATTATTATTATTATTATTATTATTATTATTTTATTGTTATATTTATGCAAATATACTACTACTATACTACTAATAATAATGTTGTTGTTTTACAAAAGGCATACATGTGTATTGTGAATAATATGAATATTAATTAATTAATTAATTTATCAATTCATTCATTCATTCATTCATTCATTAAAGCCCTCCATAAGCTATAACAATCAACCAAGTGTGCATATAATAATAATAATAATAATAATAATAATAATAATAATAATAATAATAATAATAATAATAATAATAATAGTAATTTTCCCAGTACTGGGTTGCAGCTGGAAGGGCATCCGCTGTGTAAAACATAAGTTGCCGGTTCATTCCACTGTGGCGACCCCTGATGAATAAAGGGACTAAGCCAAAGGAAAATGAATGAATAAATGAATGAATGAATAATAATAATAATAATAATAATAATAATAATAATAATAATAATAA
>CAIGQV010003909.1:28954200-29038362 GCA_903798115.1 Danio jaintianensis
TAATATAATATAATATAATATAATATAATATAATATAATATAATATAGCTTTGATGAGTATTTGAAAAGGATTAGATAATTTTGCACATTTTTACACTTAATGTTTAAGTTTGCCATTTTACATTGTTATATTATGTATAATAGTCCTTATTGCTTATTATTATTTATATAATAATAAAAATTATTATTATCATTATTGTTGTTGGGCGACACGGTGGCTCAGTGGTTAGCACTGTCGACTCACAGCAAGAAGGTTGCTGATTCGAGCCCCGGCTGGGTTAGTTGGCATTTCTGTGTGGAGTTTTCATGTTCTCCCCATGTTTGTGTGGGTTTCCTCCGGGTGCTCCGGTTTCCCCCACAGTCCAAAGACATGCAGTATAGCTGAACTGAATAAACTAAATTGGCCATAGTGTATGTGTGTGGATGAGTGTGTATGGATGTTTCCCAGTACTGGGTTGCAGCTGGAAGGGCATCTGCAGTGTAAAACATATGCTGAATAAGTTGGCGGTTCATTCCGCTGTGGTGACCCCTGATTAATAAAAGGACTAAGCCGAAGGAAATTGAATGAATGAATGAATGAATTATTGTTGTTGTTGTTGTATGAAGACTGTTAGAATTTTAAACGTTTGCGTTTTAATTGAATATTTTTGGACTTATTGGACTTTATTATTATTATTATTATTATATATTTTTTTATTATTATTATTATTAATATTATTACTACTACTACTATTATTATTATTATTTATTATAATGGCTGAGACTATTATTGATAAAGGATTAAACTATTTTACAAATGTTTACATAAAAAATAAAAAGTTGTTATATTATTATAGTATTTATATTACAATTACACATTATTATTATTATTTGAAAAAAATTGGGGCGGCGCGGTGTGGTGGCAGTGGGTAGCGCTGTCGTCTCACATCAAAAAGAAGGTCACTGGTTTGAACCTCGGCTGGGTCAGTTGGCATTTCTGTGTGGAGTTTGCATGTTCTCCCCGTGTTCGCGTGTGCGACATGTGCTATAGGTGAATTGGGTAAGCTAAATTGTCCATAGTGTATGTGTGTGAATGAGAGTGTATGGGTGTTTCCCAGGGATGGGTTGCAGCTGGAAGGGCATCCACTGTGTAAAACATATGCTGGATAAGTTGGCGGTTCATTCCGCTGTGGTGACCCCAGATCAATAAAGGGACTAAGTCGAAAAGAAAATGAATGAATGAATGAATGAATGAATGAATGAATGAATGAATGAATGAATGAAAAAAAATTGGCCATTTAAAAGAATATTTACACGTTTTTTATAATTTTGGACAATTTAAGTATTATTATTATTATTATTATTATTGTTATTATTATTATTATTATTATTATTATTGTTATTATTATTAATCATAGCCATAGTTTTGACCATTAAAATTTTTAAAGATACATTTAATTTAATTAATAATTAAATAATTAAAAAATAAATGTAATAAGAGTGTTAGACACACATGCTATTCATCAGTGTATGAAGTATTGAAATATGATGGCATTATTAAACAGTACCAGTAATTATATTACATTTTATTTGTGAATAATAATAATATAAAATAATAATCAAGTTAAAAGTATTTTTGATAAATATATTGATTAGAATGATAATTCTCTGATACATTTACACACAGCACATCATCAGCACCCTCGGATAAAGGAAAAATAAAAGGAGTCGGATCTCATCTGGTCCATGGTGGACGAGCAGGATCATACAGGGCGAGTGCACCAGGTTAGACCCAGTATCAGAGAAGAGACTAATTGTCAAGGTTATGCCTCTGTAGATGATTGATGTCAGCTCTGGCTGTTCTGTCAGGCTGTCAGGAGGCAGGAATGTTTAATGTTCTCATTATTGGTTGCGCTGTTGTGTATATTTCTCTGTCAGCGCCGCGGACCCATCTGAACTGCCAAAGCACTTCAAAGGCCTGCAGGTCATTTATCTTCCCCTGACGCGGTGAGTGTTCAGCCTCAGCTGAGTGCTAGTGATTTGTTATGACTTGAGAGCAAGCTGACAGACAGCTCTTCTGGTACAGAAAAAAAGGATTCCTTTTTGTCACACCGTGAAAACATCAATGTCCCTGTAATGGGCTACAACTGTCAATGGAGGCCAGCACCTGACAGTTGTGTGGTCTCACTAATTTGCAGCCTCAGTGGCTTGCTTCCCCAAATTTAGATTTGGTTATGGTGTCACAAACAAACAGGCCACCATCTGCCACGGGGAAGGGGAGAGAGGTGGCTCAGCTAATTGAAGTCACTTCCGTAATTTTGCATTAATCGGCCGCGTTACGTACATCGTTCGTCGCCTTTGATGTCGGGCCAGAAGGAGAAGCGCGACGCGATGAGGCGAAGATGGGCCGCGCACCATGGGCCGGAGTCAGGAGGGAAAAATCAGATCTTTGTTTCCTTTCCCAGGCCATGACATGATTAATCGTTCTCTTCTGATCTAATTTTGGAACATGAAAAACAGCACATTTGTCTTGAAGAAAAATGATGTGCTGTACGGCGCAGATGGAAATTTCCAGCCCTGAAAAAGATTAAAGTGAAATTCCACTCCTTAGACCTAATCATGAGTTGTAGATTATTCTGTCGTTTTAAGCAGATGGTGGGTTTGATTCAGAGGCCCTCTCCTTGTATTAATGAATGCTCGACCGTTATATTTGACTTAGGTAAGTGAAATGTCTATCACGCCTAATGGACTGCCGGTCCACGGTGCGCGTGCCCCACCGCCACATGCCCTTGCTGCATATTTCATGGTTTGTACTTATGCAGAACATTTTGTTTCCTTCGATTTTTCACACTTGTCAACAGTTTGCTAAATATTTTCACACAGGAGTGGAGAAAAGAACAAACTTGTGTCCACAGCTAATTTCCATCTATAGGTCACTGCTATAACTCTGCAACTAAAACTGTCACCATGGGCGAGAGGAGAGCAGAATTCAATAGTAACTTGATTAAGTTCCCAGTCAACATGACTGCATACGCAGCAGTATGTTAACCAACCTAATTATAGGAGCGGCGAGGAGGGGTGATAAAACCGGCTGGAAGGAGGTCCCATCCTGAGCTGATCATGTGACCTTCGGTGCTGATTTCCCCCTGGGGAGCGGCTGGACCTCTTGTCACACCTCTCCTCTTGTCGCGTGTTTGATTCAGAAACTCACGCCATTCTTCACTTAGTCAAAATTAGGTTACGTGATTAAATCCCCAGGGCGCTCTTACCACACCCACACAGCTAGTAAAAATAGTGGTAGAAATGTTTCAGATTGTCACTTTTGCAGTGCTTTATTCAATTTGGACTGTCCTAGAATCTTACATGTTCTCTATGAATATTAATCGCCATAATGTTTGAAAATTAGTAACGCTAATTAACAGTTTGCCTCCCACAATTAAGACCAAGCCTCTTGAAATATGTGCACAACTGAGCAAAAGAGTATGAGAGTCTGTGCTAAATAAACTTTGTTGTTAGCGAAAACAGTGACTGTTAAATGAATTGCCGTAAGTAGCGTTCATGAACGCACATATAGTGTACAATTTGCATTGCTCCAATATACTCATGGAAAATAGAACTCTGATTTTAGGTTGGCAACAAACAAATTAGCATGTTGCTAGCATGGTTAGCATATTGTTGAAATCACATGACTAAGTATGTGGCGTCAACATGAATTAACAGGTGGCTGACTAACATGCTGCTAACATGTTATTAGCATGAGTTGCCATGACTTAATTGCATAACTCTATGAAGTAGCTTGTTTCTAGCATGAAAGAGGTCTTGGACTGGGTGGTTGTAAGATTCATGCTGATCAAAAGATATAGCTTAAAACTTCAGATCACCTTGAAGGTTTAGTTTTGGTAGGTTGGAACAATGTGTTTAGAAATTTGGTCTTCAATTAATTGACATTTATGTTTATTAATGTAATAACAACCACACTGTTATAATAGATTGATAATAACATATATTTAAGATTTACTTTATAGATATGGCTATAGTTGGAATTAATCCCTTTTCTTTATGACATCTTTACATTGCAGTACAAAATTGCTCTTTCGGCAGACACTATAAGAATGTCTCATGTTTCATCTGACACAGAACGGAAGAGAGGTTCATCAATTTGGGTGTAAACTTCAAACTCTTTTGATTTCATTCATTCATTCATTCATTCATTTTCTTTTCGGCTTAGTCCCTTTATTAATCTGGGGTCGCCACAGCGGAATGAACCACCAACTTATCCAGCATATGTTTTACGCAGCGGATGCCCTTCCAGCTGCAACCCATCACTGGCAAACACCCATACACACATACACTACGGACAATTTAGCTTACCCAATTCACCTATAGCGCATGTCTTTGGACTTGTGGGGGAAACCGGAGCAAACCCACATGAACACGGGGAGAACATGCAAACTCCACACAGAAATGCCAACTGACCCAGCCGAGGCTTGAACTAGCGACCTTCTTGCTGTGAGGCGATCGTGCTACCCACTGCGATGCCCTCTTGTGATTTCATTTTCAGATAAAGTCCTTCACATAAAACTTTGTCTACAGGATTTCATAAGTAACCTGGAAAGTCGTGAAAGTTAGTTTTTTTGTTTGTTTGTTTCTTTTTTTTAGTATTCATGCTTCAGCATGAAGCATAAAAATGGTTTGTTCAAACAACTGTTTGACTAGTTGGAACAACATTTGCAGGAATTCTGTTGGTCTGTTGGCTGTTGGCGTCTTTGAGAATCAAAAAGTTTCATAACCTGCACATTGGCAATAAAACTGATTAATAAATGAAAATATTAATTATAACCTATTTTAATATTTTTGATTAATTGTATTTTAATTACATTTTATTGATTTTAATTGTGGGCTGCACGGTGGCACAGTGGGTAGCACGTTCGCCTCACAGCAAGAAGGTCACTGGTTCGAGCCTCGGCTGGGTCAGTTGGCGTTTCTGTGTGGAGTTTGCATGTTCTCCCCGTGTTGGCGTGGGTTTCCTCTGGGTGCTCCGGTTTCCCCCACAGTCCAAAGACATGCGGGACAGGTGAATTGGGTGGGCTAGATTGTCCGTGGTGAATGGGTGTGTGTGGATGTTTCCCAGTGATGGGTTGCAGCTGGAAGGGCATCCGCTGCGTAAAGCATATGCTGGATAAGTTGGCGGTTCATTCCGCTGTGGCGACCCCAGATTGATGGAGGGACTAAGCCGAAAAGAAAATGAATGAATGATTTTAATTGTATTATATATGCAAGTATGATCAGATTGATGTTCATTTATACATGGTTAACATTAAGCACAATCCTTGTGCTCTAACAAAGTCATGGGCAGCAGCAGGAAAATATGTTAAATGCATATAACAAAATGCAACTGACCATATAATTGTATACATAATCATATTAGCTTGAAAATGCTTCTCACATGTCTCAAAGCTTCCCACAACATGTGGGGTGAATTATTGGCTGCTGAGCGCATGAACCCATCACACCATAAAAAAAACTATTTTGAACTGTATGATTTAATTAATTAGCTTAGCATTTCACAGAGTATCACAAGATTCACAATCGGCATCCATTCTAAAATGTCTATTTTAACCGTGCTCATTAACGTCATGTTCACATTCTATCGATCACGAATATGACGAATGATTGCACCGAAGACACCCCAAGGGACCAAATTATATATTCCGCACTAGAACTTGACTTCAAAAGCATGGCATGGCTGGATTGATGCTGGCAGTATATTAGTCTCTGCCCCATCAGTTTGAGTTAGCAAAATAGCCTCTTCCCGGAGCTCCTAGACAGGAGTCTGGATTCCTGTGAGTCCTTTGGACATTTGGACCTGATGAATGCACCTCGGTCATGCCTTGGCACTAACTAGCATTGCATGATAACATTTATATTTAGAATCATGCTGTCCTGGCACTGTCAAAGTGTGCCTTGTGCTCAAGTTGGACGCATTTTTAGTCTTGGAGTGATAAAGGTTGACTGAGGTTCTGCGGCTGACTGCTGTTGGGATGAAATGTAAATATGTGCTTCCAGAAGAACAATCGAAAAGAAAACAATCCCGAGAGCTGCAATTGCCAACGTGCAAAACTACTCATGAAAATGGCACGGATAAATCTAAAACAACAGTGCCGAAACATAGCTTGTAAACCAAGAACACGAGTGGAGTGAAAGCAGGAGCGCCGTGCCAATATGTCATACACTAAATAGTTCTAAATTAGAGTCTGTATACGCCTGTTGGAGACGCCATTCATCATACTCAACTTTGGTCTGTTTCTTACAATTTTGGCAGTAAGCGCTTCCACATGCCAAGTTTGTGCAAGAGAAAGAGAGGAGGAGGAGGGGTGGATGGCGCAAAGGAGAAAGAGGGAGAAAATGCAGGTTATCAGCAAAGTTTACATGTCTTTAATCAGTCTGCAGTTAATTAGCGGCTTCCACACAATGTGGCTGCGAGTCATTAATCATACTAGCGTAGAGCAGTCAGCCCGGTCCAAGACATTTGGAAACAAAAGTTTTGTTTTCCATGAAGGGTTTGAGCACGGCCTGGCGTTGGCTTTCTTGGCCATTAGGCTGGAAATGAAAGGCCTTGTCATGGAGCTGACAGACAAGGGCCCACTGTTCAGCTCCCTGTTGGTCTTTCCCTAAACCTCGCTCAACAAAAGATGACTTCACCCCTTAAACAAAGCTTACACACATGCACACACTCGCGCACATTTGTCTGCATGTGAAATGTCACGTCACACAGCCGGCCAAAGCTCTGTGATACTGCGCAGCGATCCTGCCAGATCCCGAGTCGTTCCTCAAGCTTTTCTGCCCAACTTTTCTCCTGCTGTATATATTTAGGGAATGAGGATGAGGTGGGAATGTGATCCGAGGGATCTGAGCTTCAATTCGTCATCCAGCCCGGCACGCATCATTCACCGGAGCTGACCCGAAAGTCCGAGGCTCTCCTTGTTTATAACAGCGCGAAGATGTGGGCCAATCCATTCCCTAAAGTCCTGACGTGCACATTTTTAATCTTGGCTCGAGATGGGTAAAAGTGTCCATCTACCTGTCTGCGGCAGATAAATTCATTGGCTGAAAATTTTCCGCAGTTACCTCCAGTACGGGTTGTAAATCTATTAAGCGGCGAGCCTTCCCAGGCCTGTCACGCCGAATGTTCCGACAGCTCCATTTACCATTCCTGATCATTCTATGACAGGAATATTTCCTGCCACTGACTCTGTTTCCCTTCTCAGCTCAGACAGGAGGCCAAAATGTATGTTTCATTGTCAAAAAAAAAGTCTTGGCAACTGCAAAAAGAGCCTTTCAACTGCTTTTCATGCTTGTGCATAAATGTAGACTTTGGCAATTTAGTGAGTGACTGAGGGGGGAAAAAAACACTCCTGCGGGTACACTAAGAATGTAATTGCCAATCAGAGGCGAAATGCGCTAGTAATGTCATTCGGGGGTTAAGGTGTATATCAAGTACTGTTAAAACACACGTCAAAGCGACCGGCCTCTCTACTAGCATGCCGTGTTTGCCTGTTAGAGCACTTGAAAGCTCCACAAAAGGTACTAGGGACATCAAATGAAAGACTGTTTAAAGTCAGAGCTGCCGAAGCACTCTGGCAATCATTTATCTTGTTACCGATAAATCAAGCTCACTTCATAGTGCAGTCATAAAAATGTATGAGAATGTAAATGCTTGAGTGACCCATTAATCTTGTTTAAAGTGGCAAATGTAACATGTTCTTCACTCGTGGTGATAAAGTTATACTTCACACCCTTATGAAGGATTGTTGATGGCAGAATGTTCTGCGTATCAGTATAATAAGCTGGAGTGGAATATGTAAAGAAGGGCTGCCTTGAGGAAATCGCTCAAGATATGATTGTGGTGTGAAATTTCAAACTCCGTGTCAGAGGCATTCTGGGGCAGGTGTCACTTAGTAAAGGATCACTCAATTTCATCTTGTCATTTTAATACGCGTTTCCACTTATTTTAACAACGCGGGGAGGAGTTCCGCTGTGGATATGCAGCTCTACACACACCTCTTGTAAAAGCAAACAGTCGTTTCATGTGTTTCTCTCAAACATCATTCATCATTTGTCTACTGGGAGAAACTTCCAAGTGACACAAGCCCCGTAGTGAGCACAGACCTCCCTGTATTTCAATAATTCCGTAGACATGAACAAGGCCTGAAAGAGGGATAGTCCATCCAAAAAAAAACTATAATACTAATGATTTTGTGAAATTGTGACATCTCTGAAGGATTGTAACTCAAAGTGAGTTGGTTGACGTTTGGAGCCATTTTGGGAATGATTGGGAGTCCAACATGACCAATTTACACTCCATGTCCAAAGAAGTACAGGTTTGAAATATTTTTGTCAGTTACTAATGGTCACTGGATATTATAGTGATAATACAGTATTTCAATACAGTGTTTTACTTTACATCACCAGTAGCTTTAACAATTATTTGTTTCATACATGCTCAAATAATTTTATAGGTGCTTTGTTTCAACATATTCAGAAGCATGGGTTGCAAATCAATTTGCATCTCATCTGCATAGTCGTTCTATATTGTAAATATTAAAATCTTAAATGGTATGACACATTACTAGAAAGGAAGCCTGTTTATTATCAAATGTAATGACTAGAATACTTAAAGGGACAGTTCACCAAAAATATACATTTTGTCATCGTTTACTCACTCTTCATTTGTTCGCAACCTATCTGTGTTTATTTCAACATAGGCTCATTCTGAAAACAGACCCCTAGATACATTTCTGGAGATCGCGAATTATGAAGTCAGAGGAACGTATGGCTGCATTTCGTCTTTAAAAAAGAATGCTACGGGGCAGTATGACGCCATTCCTTTTCTCGCTTACCAGCTGACCGCTTACCTCCGTATCGACTGCTTTTCCGCTGTTACCAGTTTGTCCAGTTAGCTCGCCACGTACGTCGGTGGAATTGAGACACAGAGCGGAATTGACCACGACAATGGGGTTCGAGTCCGGTGAAGAACAGTTCTAGAAAGCAGGTAAAACATAAACAAAATATAAAATAAACAATAAAGTAAATAAAGTAAATAACTGGGTCAATCTGTGCTTTTTAAAACACTATCGGTTGGGTTTAGGGAAGGCGGAGGAGTCAGTCATTCAGTCGACAGTGGCCTGAGAAATTTGACATCTCAAAAAGCATACACAGCGGCCTCTGGTGGATTTGCGAAAACAAAAACTGCACAAAATAAAAAAGGATATATTTCGAGAAATGCTGGTAGCTGGTACCCACTGACTTCTATAGTATTGTTTTTTCTTACTATATAAGTTGATGGGTGTCATCAACCATCATTCTTCAAAATATCGTATTTTGTGTCTATCATGAGGTAATTTAAATTTTGGGGGAATATTTGGGTATACCTCTCGTTTGCTGTGGTTGTGGATTTGAAGTAACATTTTTTTATAAATATGTCAGATTTTTTGTAGAGCCAGATTATTTTACATTTTAGATCTTATTTTATTGTCAGGAACAACAAGTATCATTTTTTTGTTTGCTTGTATGTGGTTTGACTCTCAAAGTGTCAGTAGTCATTGACTTTTTGAATCACATATGAATCGCTAAGAATCCAATTTTAGCTAAAAACCATCTTTAATGTTCTACTGAAAAAAAGAAATAGCGATGGCCTGAGGCTGAGAAAACTACCAGAAAATTTTCATTTCAGGGTGAACTGTCTCTTTAAAAAAGTGAGAACGAACAAGACCGCAGCCCACGTCAGGAGACTGCAATAATGCTAGTGGTTTCTGAGTGAGGGGTAAAGTGAATTAAAGTTTTTTGGGGGGCTTTCTGGCTGTGATTAAGCACACATTCAGCCCTGGCACACTAAGGAGTTTATTCACCTTGTCTTACGGGGGAAGTGATGAAGTAATGATTAATATGAGGGATGTTTGGAAATGTAAATCCCTGCTGCAACACAAACAAACCGAGGGGCTTTTCTCGGGATGATTAAATGCACATTTCACAGTTGATTGAGCATGCAAGAAGTCATCCATTTCCCCTGAACTCTGTAAACAGCGATGCAGGTCCTCTTTCCACTCAAGTATATGACCGTCGTCGCGGGTTTATATGCACATACAGGCCATTGAAGACGAATGACTGCCGCAATTTATATAACCGCCGGGATCTCTTGATTAGGTAATTTATATGGAGGACAGGTTTATAACCACTAACTTACCGTCTTGTCCCAGAACAATTATTTCAGAAATCTGGCTGTAAAAGCAGACGATAAATTCTCGCTTTTTTCTTTCGCTGTCATTGCATGTCCAATAACCTGGAATCCAATTCTCCGTAAATCGTCTTCTTTGAAAGCGAGAGCAATTAAATCATGAAAGTGATTTTCCTCAACTGTTTTTTGGTGAACAACAGAGTTTGCATTCATGAACTGTGGGGAGCTAAACGTCTGGGTCATACGGTTGTGCAAATAGCATTCCACGTGCAGGCATGTGTGCAAATAAAAATATTGCAGGAATTAGGACTTAAAAGAAAATATTCCACTGACATAATTGGGTGTTCAGGTTTCTAGAGACTTGAAGTCTGCTGAAACCAGAAATTGTTTAGAGTTTTATTTCAGTATGTTGATGTACTAACAACTGAAATGGAATATTGAGAAGGGGCGGGGTTTTCTTTTTGCACATCATTCCCTTGTACAGGGGCGTGGCTAAGTGTTAACCGACGTCAACAGAGAAGGACCGCCACTTCTAAAGTGGAACCAAATCATCAGACTTTGATTGAAGGTTACCAAAATATTTTTTTTTCATTGGATTAACTTGCACAGATGAATTATTTATCTAAAGAATAACAATGTGCGCTAGCAGAATAAACATTGCAAATTTTGATGTCAAACGGACTTACTAAATCTTAAAAGCTTACAACACTCAAATATCCAGCAAACAATGCACTGGATTTATGAGTGTGTGGGTTTTTTTTCCTATAACTGTTGGTGCAAAGCATTTAGTGCTACACATGAAAGACATGCATCATTGACATAGTTTGCATATCATTAAACATGTATTACCCCCCTTGGCTACAGACTAAGAGTGACATTGTGTAATGTAAGTGCAGCTTATTCCTGGTTGCACCGTGGCCCAGTGATAAACGACTGTATAGATTTGTTTTTGATAACTTCATCAAGGATAGTCACATTATTAAGTCTGACTAAATGCGCTACATGAGGAAACACTGGTAACTTGTTAAATGAGAGTGTGTAGCCGTAATTCATGGGTGGTGTTAACATATTCTAGCATGCCTTGACACTGTTATACATCATGGTATACAAAGGAATATGCAGAAGCAGCACCAGAATTATGCCAGAGAAATGCCAGCACTACAGAGAATAGAGCAAAAAGCTTTGAACCAAAAAAAAAAGGTGGTTTAACATTAAACATAAAATATTTGTAGTTAGTTATAATTTTGACCAAGTTTACTTATTATTGTCTTATGTTTTATTTTTACTTTGACTAAATAGTAATAATAGTAATAATAATAATAAATATTTTTTTTAATAAACTTTTTACAAACAACAGATTGTAAAAATAAAAAATAAACGTGTAAATAAATTAAATAAATAAATAAATAAATAATTTTTTAAAAAGAATAAAAATAAATAAATAAATAAATAAAATTAAAAATTAATTTTAAAATTAAATAAAAAAAATAATAATAAACTTGTGGCATGTTGTTGTGATACTAAAAATTTATAATTTTAAGAGATATAAAATAATAATAATAATAATAATAATAAAGTGAAAATAAAAGGTACAGATTGTAAAAAAAAGCATAAATAAATAAACTTGTGAAATAAATAAATATATAAATAAATAAAAAATATAATCTTGCGGCATATTCTTGTTATACGTTAACATTTTTTTTATTTTTGGCATCAAAATTGGCATGAATTTTTTTTTAAATAAATACAAAATTTAAAAAGAGATATAAAATAATAATAATGATTATTATTATTATTATTATTATTGTTGTTGTTATTATTATGAATAATAACGAGAGACTATTTATGATGTTATGTAAATAATAATAATATTGGTGGTAGTTGGTGGTTCATTCCGCTGTGGCGACCCCTGATAAATCAGGGACTAAGCCGAATGATAATGAATGAATGAATTAATAATAATAATATATTATTACTAGCTTGATGTTACATAAACATATTCATTAAAATTATTATTATTATTATTATTATTATTAACATTTACTTTAATTTAATTATCATTCATATAATTTACAAAATAATTACAAAAGTATCCATTTATCTATTCACAAAAAAACTCGACTAAATTATAAACTCAGATGCCGTTTTTAAAATCTCAACTGTTGAGTAGCTACACATAAATCCATCGTGTTAGATGAGCTGATGTCTGTTTCAGTAGTATTTGATGGTCGTCCAGCGTGCTGAGCATCTGGTGCCCCGTGGATGAGATCGATTAACTAGTCCACAGTTTGCAGCCTTTTCCCAGCATGACTGCTTGTAAATGACACTCTTTTTGGGGGAAAAAAATCATATTGGCTCCATTCCCTTCAAAGGTGATGTAACACTAATCATCTTCAACAGTAAAGCAATATTTTTAATTGTGCGATTAAGATTTAGCATTTATGTTTCTGAAGTTTATTAGGTATGAATAATAGTTGGTCAAATATGTAAAAATTATATGACAAAAAGTCATGAAAACAAATGTTTTTTTATGTTACTTTAATATTAATTGGTAAGGCGACACGGTGGCTCAGTTGTTAGCACTGTCGCCTCACAGCAAGAAGGTCATTGGTTCGAGTTCCGGCTGGGTCAGTTGGCATTTCTGTGTGGAGTTAAGTTGTTCTCCTCGTGTTCGCGTGGGTTTCCTCCAGGTGCTCCTGTTTCCCCCACAGTCCAAAGACATGTGGTACAGGTAAATTGAATAAACTAAATTGGCCGTAGTGTATTTGTGAGCATGTAAGAGTGTATGGGTGTTTTCCTGTACTGGGTTGCAGCTGGAAGGCCATCCGCTGCATAAAACATATGCTGGATAAGTTGGCGGTTCATTCCGCTCTGGTGACCCCTGATGAATAAAGAGACTAAGCCGAAGGAAAATGAATGAATGAATAATAATCAGTTATTCAGGTTTCAACATTTTCTTTTTTGTTATAGAATGTTTAACTTGGTCATTTTAGTCAGTTTGATTGATGTAAGTTGAGATGACTATAAAAGTTACTTTGATTCAACTAAAGCAAAATTATGGAGCAAGAATTTTTTTACAGTGTAGGAATTTTTAAGGATTTTGATTCACTGAGAAGTTTATATTGGAGATATAACAAATCACCGGGTGTTTATGTCTAGCTGAAAACTAAAAGTATTTTTAAAATGCTAACCTACAATGGATGAGAGAAATATCTTGTATACGTTTTTGACTTTTAAAGGCTTACACTTGACAATACTTTTACATACCTAATAAGTTCAGAATACTTCAAAACATTTGTGGAAATGAATTGCTTCAAATCTTGTAAGTAAACTAACTTAACTTTTAAGACTAAGTTAGCAGAACTTTTTTATTATATCATTCATTCATTTTCCTTCAGCTTATCCGTTATTTATCAGGGGTCACCACAGCGGAATGAACTGCCAACTACTTCAGTATATGTTTTATGCAGCGGATACCCTTCCAGCTGCAACCCAGCACTGGGAAAAAACAATACACTCTCGCATTCACACACACTCATACACTATGGCCAATTTTGTTTACCCACTTCACCTCTACCTCATGTCTTTGGACTGTGGGGGAAACCGGAGCATCCGGAGGAAACCCACGTGAACACTGGGAGAACATGCAAACTCCACACAGAAATGCCAACTGGCCCAGCCGGGACTCGAACCAGTGACCTTCTCACCGTGAGACGAAAGTGCTCACCACTGAGCCACTGTGCCGCCCTATTTTATTATATATTTAATTATTATTTTTTGTTATTTTTATTATTAAGTTGCAAGTTGCAAACAAAAATATTATATTAATTAAATTTCATCGTTAAGTGATTATTGTCAGCAGGTAACGTGTAAATTCACTATGCATTTATAAGCAATCTTGAAGGTGCCATATAAGGAGTCATACCTCAACAATAAGAGTTCAGTACATGGAAATGACATGCCGTGAGCCTGAAAACACCTCATTCTCATGTGAATACCATGAGTGTACAACTGGCCAATTGGAACAAACACCAACTGTAAACTTTTGATTTCAGCATATCATCAGAATGCAAAATTTGGGATATATGGATTATACATTTTTTCAGAGACCCCAGAGAGGCATAAGGTCAGTTTAAATGTATATTTTGTTAGTTTATAATGTGTATATTGTGAAATTTCTTTTGTATGTTTGTAATGAGGCAACAAACAGATGTAGACTGCTGAATTGAAGTGTTTAATGAAAGTTTATGCATCATGTCATATCACTCAGCTCTTACTCTCATTTTTCTGGACTGAAAGGATCTTTCGGCTTATTCCTTGCTTTGTCAGGGGTCGCTACAGCAGAATGAACTGCCAATTACTCTGGCATATGTTTTACCAGGGGATGCCCTTCCTGCTACATGAAAAGATGGCAATAAACTTAAAAAACGCATCTGTTTATGCAGAGGTTGATATTAATTCCTGCCTGTTTTCATACGTTAAAACCACAAAATACAACTTTAATTACATCTCTGTCAGCCTCTTTTGTTGAGGAATTATAATTTAGCCTATATTTCATCCACAAAACAACTCAGGAGCAAACTAGGTTACTATGTGGCATAAAGATAGTTCACTCCTTTTAGCTCAAATAAATCTCTTCCACTTTGTTTGAAAAGATATTCATTTAAAAAAAGAATAAACTCATATGTTTTGACAACTAAAGTGTTTAATGTGTGTGTTTGTGTATGTGTCAGGCATTGACATGAGCTGTGGGCATCAGAGCAGAGCTCATTAATATTCACGACCATTCCAAATGTGGTAAAAAAATAAAATAAAAAAATAAACTTTTTATTGTAGGGGTGATTCCTGTGATTATAAATGTTTCTGGATAATCTTTGCCCTCACCTAAGCTAAATATTGTACCTACTATGTAGAAGTCAGAGATCAACACACTCTATGGGACCTTTCAATTATTTCAGCTTGTCCTCAACCTAACCACAGGCTCTACTCTTCACCACAACGGTAATTCTACAAAATTTCATCTTAACATAAACATCTGTAAATCCTAATATAACAGACATTAAAAACACTAACACACCTCTTATAATATTATTCTTGTGCTAAAACACAAGTTCACTCTCTTTTTTTATACAGTCTGATGCCAAGCATGCTGGGAACTACAAATCTGCCAAAACCCAAAACGTTCAACTTAGCACAATAAAAAAATTGAGTTCACATAACTTTGTATGTATTAAATGCAATGAACTTTTATGTATTCACAAAATTAAACTACAGTGAAGTAAACTTATTAAAACATCTTATTCTTTTGACCATATATGTGACATATTATGTGGTTTATTAAAATAGGCTTTTCATTGTGCCATCTGTATTCTGAATGGCTGTATTCTGTTCAAGCCTAAGTGTTGCTTCGGTCAGGAGTCTAATGTATGTCTAATGAGTGTGAGTAAAAAACATTAACACAATTACAGTGTTCATGATTTTACTCAGTTGGCGCCATTCACAATAAGAAATGTATCTGGGGACAGGTTGATTAAAATGCCATTTAAATTAGATTTAAATTGTAATTTAAAAACTATTTTAAAAATGCTTTTTTCAAATGTACAGCTGAGTGTGTGTGCACCAAGAGTTATTTCACAAATGTTCTTTCTTTGCATTGTAATAATGTCAGTAATGTATGTAAATGAACAAAAGAACAATACATTCATGTTTAATTTTCAGCAAAAGTCCACCGTATGATGCAAAACATATTATCTGTGGCACTTTTGACCACATTGAAAAAGTGAAACTACTGTGTCTTTCATTCAAAGTACATATTTATATTGGATTAAGTGAAAAAATTATGGTTTCTGGTTTTGACCTGTTTTTTAAAATTTGCTTTAAAGCAAAAAATGAACCCCTTATGTAAAAGTAAAAGTATTAGTAATATTTTATTAGTAATAAAAAATCTCAAAGTAATATTTTATACCAGCAGATAGTTTACCTCATTACTAAAAATAAAATAACTAGCAATACCATAGGCTAACGTTAAATGCATTTAATATAGTTCAAAGTCCAAAGTACAATTTTACTTGGATTTTGATTTTAAGTTGAACCAAAGTAATTCAATTAATTCATGGTCTATAAAAAAACATTTTACTTTTCAGTGAATGTAATTTTTGTTTCCTTTTTCCAAAATAAATATTTTGATTAATGTTAAATTACATTTTTCAGTTTCAACAAAGTCAGAACAACAAAATTTCAGGGAAATTTGTCAATTTAGTTTTTAAATTTTTTTTAGGTTGATCCAAAGCAAAATTATATTTTTATGTAAGGGTAAAAAAAAAGATAAATATTCTATTCCCTAATAAAAAAAAACTACATATTTAATACATTATTATTTAATTAATATTTTTTTATTTAAATTAAATTACATTTTAAAGTTTGAACCAGAGTTAAATTGTACTTTTAGAAAAAAAGAGCTGTAACATATTATAGTAATTTTTTTAAGTTGGTTCAAAGTATAATTATAATTATAGTGTGCTTCCCTTATGAAAAAGAAGTATAGTTCATTTTATTAAGTAAGCTTAAGTAATGTTGAAGTATATATTTAAGTATACTTCTTGTAGTACTAACATCTATGTACTAGAAATATACTATTAATAGCTCTTGGGACTAAATTGGCCCACTTTTTAGTATATAAAAGTATACTTTTAAGTGACAAAGGGAAAGTGTAAAAGTAGTGCACTTTTAAACTTTAAGTGTACACATAGTTCACAATAATATTTTTTCATTTGTACTGCAAGTGAACTTAAAAGTATATTAGTATACATATTTTTTAATGCTTGGTATATAATAGTATATATTTTTTTAAGACTTGTATTAAATAATTAGTTTGAGAAAGTACACTTTGACATAGTTTTATACTGCAAGCATTCTCTCTTTTCATATTTAATGAGTTTTATACCTTTAGCATGAAAGAACAGTTTTGGGACTGGCAAGAAATCATGATGCACAGAGAGAAGGGAATAGGATGTGCAAAGGACCTTAAGCACCATTATATGGAAGAATGCCAGTGTGTTTACAGTTGCGACAATTCAAGCTTATCATAATTAAATGATATGTTTAGCAAAGTATGTGTAGTTTACAGCATAGTCTTTTTAACATAGGCATCGGAGGGAGTTTGCTCAATTTAGCATGTAGAATTGGCATCGCTCTATACTTTCTCCTACTTTTTACATGGCCACTTGACACTAAACATTTTTCAGTCATAATAGTTTATCAATTCTTTAATTAAAGGCAAAGCTGGCAAACGTAAACTATTTAATGGAGCATTCACAAACCTATGTATTATTTAGTCACAATATGGTGCCAAACAGTCAAAAACAGACAAGCAGATACATATGAATGTGGATGTAAGTATATGAATGTGAATGTATTCACTGATGTTCAACATGATTCAAAGTACCCGGATGATCCTGTGTTATTCAGCGGTTGTTATCCTGGAATGTCGCGACTGACCAATCCGAATCAAGTATTACAGACAGTCATGTAATAATTTTATTAAATTATGTGTAATAAATAATTTTAACTTATACTTTTATTAATAAAATTCAGTTGTATTGATAACATGTACCATGATAACAGCTTCAGTAATTAATTGCAGCGAGAACATTTTATATCGTCTAGTTTAAAGTTTAAAACAATGTTTAACTTTAAGTGTAAATGTTTTAAGTTTAAGTTTGAAGTTGAAATGTTTTCAGAGTTCACTTAGAAGTAGAGTACAAAGTTCAGTCTGAAGACCATGAAAACTGAACTGTATTAAAAAGTATTACAGAAAATGTGATCTAGACAACATTAAGCTTTCAAATTCATTCAGAGTGGATGGTGAAGTTCTGGAAAGGAATAGGGCAGAGGGTGGTTAACTTAGAATAAAAAATAACCAGGAACTATGGTTATAACTACAGGTCAAGAGGTTTAGTTTCAACCATACAAATGTCTGTGTATGTTCAGTAGAATAATGTATGACAGAACTTCAGATATTAGTTGGCGAACAATGGTTTTGGGAAACACGCCCCAGAATGTGACTGTCGGCAACATGTTTTTCAAAAAGATATCCAACCTATTAGGGCTTTTTTTTAGTCAGGTAGCACTGATAAACTATAAAGCAGTGATTCTACTTTATATGGCCGCCAAGTTTTATTGAATGGCCATTTTGCCAGCTTTGAAGTACCAGTCTACAACTGAAGCATGCCTTCGCTGAAAGGAAACCTGCTTATGACAATTTGATGAGAAAAAAACATGAAAGGCGGCCCCAGCGGGTCAGTCTACAAAACAGTCTAGCAGGCGTGCCTTTCCTCCTGACTAATGTGTTTATGATCACCTGGTGATTCACTTTGCCTGTTACCACAAGTCATTCCTCATAACACAACTCCTACCAAGTGAGCTTGAACATTAGCTGAGAATATAAGCCATTATATACAACTACAGCTCTTTGACTGACACGTCTGTGAAGTACAGTATACATGAAAAATGCAAAATGGCTTTATTTACCAAGCAAACAGCAGAGCCCTGCTGTGAAGTGACCATATTTTTCTTTGAACTGGCATTAGACTGACAAAAACAAACATTCACAGAAAACAACCCTATTAATATTTTATTATACTGCTCCCTTGTGAACGCTGAAGGTAAATCATGCAAGAGAGATATTTTAGTGCGTGCATCAGACTTATCTTATTACCTTTGTATATCTGCATGAAAAGTTTTCGTAATTAGTGACACGTACTGTGTTTACGAGGCGTAGGACATATTATTAATCACATATAACGTCCACCTCTTCCGCCCCAGCCCTGGCTTCAGGACACTTTAACACTCAACAGAAAACATTCATGGTTCTGGAAAAGCATATATAAGTAAATTATTTAGTGGAATGTAGCAAATTAGAGAGCTTGTCCCATCCATCACTTATATTTAGTGAAAGTTGTATGCAGGGCAAGCGTGCACACTGTTAACATTGAGTGCATTACATGCTAAAAGCCAGAGGCCAGCAAAAACTGCTCAGTATTTTACTGTTCTGTCACAAGTAATTCGTCAAGACTAATTATGAAAGATCTTCCTTTGAGTGCTATATGTGTGCTCTCAATGGAGGCTTTTCCTGCTAAAGGTTATTGGCATGCTTCATTGTGCCTTTGCCCGCATTACAAGGTACGAATTACATTGTGCTTTTTTGGCTTGGTGGGAATGCCACTTGAAAGGGTCCTGCGTGCACCTTAAAGGAGAACAAAATCTGTTCAACTCAAAGCGGATGAAGACTAAAGTGGAGACAGAGTATATGTGACATTAACACAGGAGAGGCCTCATTAAATTTGCATTAAATTAAATATTAAATTATAAGCAGCAGAACCAAACATTACACTGCACGAATATTATTCTCTCTTATCGCGAGTTTTCAAATATTACATTTATAATTTGCTCTGATTTATTCCCGTACCGTGTCAACGCCTCAACATGACAACCTGTCATCATCCGCTCCATTTGAGTGACAGCCCATCAATCTTTTCCACCCACCCATAGGGGGAAATGTGATGCTTGTCAAAATAGGAATTTGTCTTTGGACATTTTTCAAATCTGTGCCACTGCAAATGCAAAATAATAACTCTAGACATATGATGTAAGATTGACGTGGTTTCAAATTGAAAAAAAGCGCATGACTGTGTAACTAGATTACAATGATTCATGAGACTTGAATTAACAAATATATGTTTCTTCTTTCACTTTTATTAGATTGCCTAAATGCTTATGTGCTCTAGATACATCTAAAAAAAAAAACAGACTTTGTAGAGGAGCTGTTATGATCCTCAGCATGACACAAATTATTTTGATGGTCCCCTTTAGACATTATGCTTACTATATGCATGCTTGATAACTCTCACTAGGCCGGACAGGCAAAGATCAGAAGCTGAAGATCCAACCCAGGCTCATTCTGAAAATGTACCGCTATATACATTTCTGAAGAGCGCCAAATACTTCCCAGGAGGTACGTTTTTTGCAGTTTTTGTTTGACCCACCCTTTGACCCACGCTCCTCCTTCCCTAAACCCAACCAATAGTGTTTTCAAAAGCACCAATTGAGCCACCCACCCATTTCCCTAAACCCAACCAACAGTTTTAAAAAGCAATCCAGAAAAAGAAAAGCCCTCGCCTGATTTTTACCACACTTTACCACATTCTCACCCTGTTATTTACTTGTTTGTTTTATTTTTTGGCTTCTGTTTTTGTCTTACCCGCTTTCTGGAACCATTCTGGAACTCGAACCCCGTTGTTGTGGTCAACTCCTCTCTGCATCTAAAGTCCACCAACGTACATGGCGAGCTACCGGACAAACAGGTAACAGCAGAAAAGCCGTCTATACGGAGGTAAGCAGTCAGCTGGTAAGCATGAAAAGGGATGGCGTCATACCGCCTAGTAGCGTTCGTTTTAAAGACGAACCCATACGTTCTTCTGGCTACATAATTCGCGACCTCCAGAAATGTATATAGGGCTATGTTTTCAGAACCTTGCGAAGATCTTTTTCCAGCTGTTTATTAAACAAAGAGTGTAATCCAAAAAAAAAAAAAAAACGTACATTTAGATGTCGTTTACACTAATGCATTTTCATTTTAAAATGCGTATGTTTTTTCACGGTTACATCTGTGGCCTGTACTATGAAGCCAGGTTAGCTGGCTGGCCAGTTAAGTTCAAGTTTAGTTTGCACCAATCCTGGGATTCAGGTACCAAGAAGGCAGTTTGGCTTTAACCACTCTTTGTTGCCATGGTAATTTACGCTGCATAGCTAATTTGCTCTGGGGCAGGATTACAGATCACAAACTGAGATTCCACCTGTTAGCAAAGAGACACATCTCTGACATAGTAAAGACACTCCCTCAGTTTTTCTTGCTCCAAATGAAAGATCACTATATAGTAAAACTCTTTTAAAGATAGCATTTTCTGATTTTAACAAGGAATATTTATTATAGGTATTTTAGATTATTGATAACTATTATATCCATAATCCATTACACATAAGCATTTTAGCTTGATAACTTTTTTCAGTTTAATTATTTATAGATTTACAGATACACAGGTGCAATTTAATTTTTTTAATCAGGAGACAAAGTTTTATGTATTGCATTTTTTGAGTCTCATATTTTTAAATCTTTGACTGTGAATTGTGTTGACTCTCTCACAAGAATTGAAGCACATTCTATTTATGCTTCAAGGCATGTGATTGGCTGTTTGCTATTGATGTCCTGCCTTCATGTACACGCACTCATGAACTCAAGATTAAAGCCTGAGTTAACAGAGAAAGTTGATAATCAGCGTCAAGGTACCAACAAAGTCTGATTGCACTGGTTTGGTTTGTCAACTCAAAACTAGTCCTGTAATGCTGAGTTTGTTCAGCCACCATCATGGTACAGGCCCCTGGTATCCATACTAATCCAGTACCATTGACCTACAAAAACAAAGCATTTTAAAAATGATAAAGACTCAATGAAAGACTAAATGAAAACTCATTAGTGTAAATGTCAGCTTGGCACAGGAGATCATTTAATAGCTTAAAAAGACAATTCTCACAAAATGTTTAATTCTGTCATCATTTACTCCCCGTTCACTTGTCACACATTTGTTTGAGTTGAACACAAAGCTGGAAACTGGTAACCATTGACTTCCACTGTATTTGTTTTTCCTACTATGTAAGCCAGCACTTACCTATTTCCAGCTTTCTTCAGAAATTCAGCAGAAAAAAAGAAACTTAAAGATTTGAAACCACATAAGTATGAGTCAGTTTTCATTTCTGGATGAAACATCCTTTTAACGAACATGTGCAAATACAATACTGGACAATAAACTGAAGGAACTGAGGGTTTATAAACACAAACGCTGCATCTGTATATCCTTACTTCCATATCATATATTAGCCGAACAGATTAAATGCATGTGAGCCATATGTCCACATTCATGATGTTCATAAAACAGTAGGTGTGAAGTTACCTGGATTATTTATAACTGGCATTGAGATTCTGAAGTGTGTGTCTGGTGAGCGCTTCATTTTTACTTTCGACAGAGCTGGAAGGTCAGGTGAAGAGGACAACATGGCGGACGTATTATGTTACAATTTTTTTCATACTAGACACACACTCATACTATATAAAATTGTACTTCTTTGACAGTTGCAATATATGTTTCAAACCAAAACTAGTACTACAAAATATGCAATTTTAGACTCAAGTACCAGACACAAACCAGTGACCATAAACATAAGTAACCATATTTAGGGATAAAAATATCTATAGAAGCAGAGAAACAGGAATTAACATTGGCAAAACTTCTAAACTGCCTTCCCAGTGGGCAGAAACAACATTTAAAAAAAAAACGTCAGAAATGCACTTTTTTTGTCAAAATGTTCCAACGATCATTTGACATCTGCACATTGATTACCTTGTGACCACCACAATAACAACACAAAAAGTATTAGAATATACAAAAATAATTTAATAATCTGAAAACTTCAATTACACATTTGAAATTTACACTTGATTTTGTATCTCTAAAATGCATGTAACCTACCTTGATGTCAAAACGACACCAAATGGATGTCCATTTGGTGTCATTTTGACATCAAGGTAGGTTAACACTGGCGTCAAAAAACAGTCCTGTAATTTGATGTAGTTTTATCATCAATATAGTCAATTGACATCAGCTCAATTAGATTTTTTTTATGTGTTTTTAATGACATTTTCACATCAAGAAGCCCGCTGGATTATGTGACAAAAAAAGTATAAATATACATTGTTGTAAAAGAGAAGACAAAAAGTAGAGGACTGTCAATGTAGAGGATTTGCAAAGGGAAGTGAAGCGACAACTGTTGCAGGGTGATCACATTAAAATGTCAACAAGATGGATGTAATACCTCTGAATTTCATTCATATTATACACATCCAAACTATAAAAATGTATTTTGACAGGTGCAAAGTAGGTTACAAACCAAATTTAGTACCAACTACATAGTATGCTATTTCCAAACTAAACTAAGCACAGGGAAACAAAGTCAATGATCCATTGAGTTACCATAAACACAAAGTAGAAATAGAAACAAAGGAAACAGGATTGGCAAAAGAAGGAAGTACAAACTAAATTTCCAAAGAACAGAAACCAAATGTGACACATTATATTCAACAAACAAATTGGGCCATTAAAATATAAATTGTTACTCATGCACCTCCTCATTTACTTCTTCCCAAACTTGAATGTCCATTAATCCCATATAAACCTCTAACTTTACAGATATCCACATAATACATTCCTTTCACTACTTCTCGGTTTTATATGCCCACATATGCCCACTTGAGTAGCAATAGAAGCTTCCAGACCCGACTCCATATGGCATGCAGCTGCAGATGACTGAACTGAGTGTCTATGAATTGTGGCTGTGCTCTTCAGAGAGGCGTCTGCTATCTGTGGGAGGTCATGGTACACAGACATCCTCTGAGTTCCATGCTGAAGTACGAGGGGTGATCGGGGTCAAGGAGACCATAGCAGGTGGAGGCTCCACCACCTCCCTCTGTGAAGGAGACATGTGGATGATGCATGGAGGGCAGATACCATGTACAGACTTTGGGTCATTTTTCAAGTGCGTTTGAATTGTGTGAAAGGCTGCAAATTTGAATCATTTGACTGACTGTTTTCAACATCATTCTGCTCAAAATTTGGGGTTTATAGTATTTATTTATCATTTTGAAAGCTCAAAAGCTCTATTATTGCATTTATTTATGCAGAAATGCAATAAAACAAGTATTATTATTGTTTTATTTTTCAAATAACTGTTTAATTATTTCTTTAATGTCAATACTGAGTTTTTAGCAGCAGTTCGCAATTCCTCAGTTATATTTTCATGAACCATTAGAAGTCACTCTGAACTGTAATACCATGAAGTATTCATTTTTTAAAGAGTTTTCTATATTAACTACCCTGTGATGGTAAACCCAAACAATTAATTTCCATTAGCATTTAATTTTAGTTAAACTTGTAGTAATTCTGCGGTATTTTTGTAATTATTAAATGTATATCAAAAATACAGTACTGTGCAAAAGTCTCAGGCCACTAGTATTTTCACCAAAAAAAGTTTTAAAGTTGGTTATTTCTATATATTTCTGTAGCATGTCAGTTTGAAATAACAATTTACATTTCCAAACATTATTTTTGTTATTAATTGTAATTCTACAGTGAGATTATTGTCTGCACAAGGAGGTCAGAGGTCTGATCTGATTATCATCCAGTCTGTCTTGAATGACATGAAGAAACAAAACAAACTAAGACAAACTAAATCCAGAAGAACTTTGGCAACATCAATAAAGATGCTTGGTGAAATGGTGAAAATATTAGTGGCCTAAGATATTTGCACAGTACTGTATATATTTAAAAATGTCAAAATTGCAAATAAAATGTGTGTGCGTGCGTGCGTGTGTGCGTGCGTGGGTGTGTGCGTGCGTGAGTGTGTGCGTGCGTGGGTGCGTGCGTGCGTGTGTGTGCGCGTGTGTGTGTGTGTGTGTGTGTGTGTGCGCGCATGCAGTGGTTTGCAAAAAATTACTGATTTAATACAAAAGTATCTTTGTTAGGGCTGCATGATATTGGAAAAATGTGACATTGTGGTATTTTGTTATTCTGCGATAAATCTTGCGAAATGAATACAATTCTACCAGATGACCTGAATATCTCTATTTGGAAAGAATTTATAATTTTAGATTGATTGGGATGATTCTGTAGAGAAGTGCATCTACATAAAAAGATAATCACCAATCTACAAGCATAAATAATACAATAAAATAAAAGATACAAATTAAATAAACTGTGTTTTACTGTTTTCAGAGCAGTCTAAGAGTATTCAGGTACAGCCATTGAATAATCAAATGTAAAATAATACTACTTAGTCTTCGTTTTATAAGTAATTCAATAAAATTAATCATTATTAAAGTTACAAACGATACAATTACTTAGGCCTAAATGCTTTTAGAATTCCTCATACAGTCACAGGTCTCAAAAACACTTGCAAATAATAAATTATAATACAGACTCAGCATTCCATATCCTGCGATGTGATTATTGCGAATGATCACATTGCGATATTGATGCTGAAACTATATATTGTGCAGCCCCTATACCCCTATAGCACACACCCTCAAATATAAGGCAATTACAGTATGCCAACATGCATCTCTGAAGCCAAGAAGAGTGGACACACTCTTTGTTTATTTGTTTTTTTTCCCCAAAAAATCTATAACGATTTTAGTATGGATGCTGAACTACTTGTCTCAGTTTCAAGTGTCTCTGTTATTCTGATTGTTCTTGATGTTATCAAATTGATAAAACTATGATGTGATGGGGATAATTATTTTATTTATTTTGGTATTTTGTTTTATTTTATTTTTCTGTTAAAGCTGACTGTTCACTTTCAGAAGATGTAGTAAGAGTTTTTTCCCCTGAAATAATATAAAACATGTTGGTTATGACATTTAATAAATATATTTTGCATTAGATATCACTACAGCTGGTCGAAAAATTGTTAAAGAAGTTGATTCAAAATGCATTGCTGTTCTCCATTGAATTGATTCTGAACTTCATTTTTAACAGCAAATTCTAGGATAGTTTTAACTATATGCTCAAATGCTCACAAGGAAGAGTGTGTTTTGCTGAGTCATGTACTGTAAGTGAGCTTTTATATCACAAGATTAATGTAAACACAGCTCAATATGAACACTCTTGTAATTCACTTAAACCTTCCCTTACTTTATTAACGATCGTTTTAGGTTTAGGTGGTATTTGTAAGGAATTGGAGGCAAGCAGAGCACGGCTGTTTGTAAAGCCTAGAGCAGAGGTGGGCAAACTTGGTCCTGGAGGGCCGGTGTTCTGCAGAGTTTACCTCCAACCATAATCAAACACACCTGTCTATAGCTTTCTAGTGATCTTGAAAACACTGCTTAGCATGTTCAGGTGTGTTCGATTAGTGTTGGAGCAAAAATGTGCAGGCCTTCCTGGACCGAGTTTGCCCACCCCTGGCCTAGAGTGTCATCTGCTGTTAAAAAAAACTAAGCTCAGAACTGATTCAAATAAGAACAGGGATGCATTTTTTTAATTTCTGAATTGATGAAGAATCAATTTCTCTGAAGACTTTTTTTTCACAACTCTGCCATTATTTAGCATGCTATCACATATTGAATTTTTTTCAACTATGCACAGGCCTAATATGTATATATTGTTTTGTTAAATAAAACTAAAAGATATTATCTCAATATTATCATAGTATTAGTTTAGCTATCATGTATTTTTGTAGAAACCATAATACTTTTTTTCAGAATTCTTCTGGAAATAAAAAGTTAAAAAGAAATCAGCTTTTATTTGAAATTCCATTCCCTTTTAACAATATAACGTTACTTATAAACATTTGATCAATTTAAGCTGCAGTGGTTCATATGACATTAATGCAAAAGATTCTTTTACTCCAAAATAAATCATAACAAATGACACTAGATTAATTTATCATATTGATAGTAACACCTAAAAACATGGTTTCACAGGGACTTTAAATGTGTTCTTGCCTTAATTTTTTTTATTTTTTTTTATTATAAGGTTTACAGTTGAATTCAAAATTATTAGCCCTCCTGTAATTTTTTTTCTTTTTGAAATATTTCTCAAATTATGTTTAACAGAGCAAGGGATTTTTCACAGTATTTCCTATAATATTTTTTCTTCTGAAGAAAGTATCTTTTATTCTCGGGAAAGTTGTTTTTATATTTTATATTGTTTTTATGTTTTTACAAATTCAGGAGGGCTAATAATTCTGACTTCAACTGTGTATGAATATTTGGTTAGCCAATGGCAGACAGGGGCAGTGTTACACAAAATTTTGCACTTAACAGCCATTACAGGGGTGTACAGCTAGTCATGTCTTAATTCTCTTTGGCTCACCTTATACTTGAGTTGAGCACATGACCTTATAGCATAAACGTATTCATGTGAGCGTATGGCTGAGGGCTGATGGATGTGTGCATGGAGACACTGCAGGAGATGTGATCTCCCACCAGATGTGTCCGAGCCGAAGGGAGAAGCTCCACACAGCCTGTCAAAAGCAGACTGCTTTAAGACGAGACACAGGTGTTTGCCCCCAGAAAGCCAAGAGAAATAAAGTGTCAGGAAGATAGTCAGAGGCAAAAAGCATGGTGGGGGAAAGTGTCCTATTGCCAGATGATACCTTGATTTGTACTAATTTATTCAGTAATTATAGGATGCGTAATGCTAATTCAGGCTGTTGAACACTGGCACAGGCAAGAGTTTTAGTGATATTTGCTTTAAAATTAGGCTATGCCAATTTCCATACTATATACTAGGTGAAAACTGTGAATAAGCTGAGTAGTATTTCTGAATTCATGGCCTTCATGTAACATCCGGCTGACTGACTATCCTACCACTGACCTAATATTACATGAATCCCTGGGAAAGGGACACACTCTACACGTTCATACTATAGAGTCTACAAAGTAAGTTTTGAACCATTGTAGTACCTACTGCTAGAAAACAATATGTGATTTTTGACTTAGCGTATAGCTTACAAGTAATTAAACAAGACACAGGTGAACATAATCAATGAAACAGTGAGTAACCATAAAAACAAACTAGAAACAGGAACAAATTAAATAGACGAGGACGTACAAACTAAAAGTCCCAATGAAATCAAATGTGATACAGGCTCTGAAAGTGCATATTTTTTTACTATATACTCAGCAAAAAAACAACATAGGCTTATTCTGAAAACATAGCCCTGTATACATTTCTGCAGATCGCGAATTATGTAGCCAGAGGTACGTATGGCTGCATTTCGTCTTTAAAATGAATGCTATGGGGCGGTATGACGCCGTTCCTTTTTGCGCTAGCAGCTGACTCCGTATGGACGGCTTTCCCGCTGTTACCAGTTTGTCCAGTGGCTTGCAGCGTACATCGGTGGACTTCAGATGCAGTGAAGAACTGACCCCAATGATGGGGTTCGAGTCCAGCAAAGAACGGTTCCAGAAAGCAGGTAAGACAAAAGCCAAAAAATAAAATAAACAAGTAAATAACAGGGTGAGAATGTGGTAAAATCTGAAAACGTAGTAAAAATCAGGGGGCTTTTCTTTTTCTAGATTGCTTTTCAAAACACTGTCAGTTGGGTTTAGGGAAGTGGGTGGGCGCTGGTCAATCGGTGCTTTTTAAAACACTGTCGGTTGGATTTAGGGAAGGGGCTGGGTGGGGGTATCAGTCGGGCGGTCAGTCAGTCAGTTGAAAGCGGCCTCTGGTGGATTTACGCGAGAAGAGCAGGCACAAATGGCACTCGCGAGAGAAATATGAGAACTCAAAAAGTGTACACAGCGGCCTCTGGTGAATTCACGAAAACAAAAACTGCAAAAAAAAACGTACCTTCTAGGACGTATTTGGTGCTCTCCAGAAATGTATATAGGGCTATGTTTTCAGAATGAGCCTGGGTTGCAAAAAAATCTCTGAAGTGTGCATCTGATGGACATTTTACTATCCCATTAGGCCATGGGAGAGGATTTATGCTTGGAAGTTGATTATTTTGCAGTTGATTCTGGAAGGTCATGTGATAATGACAGCATGGGTGATATAGTATGTCCAAATTTAACTCTATACAGATCCTTCAGAGAGTATATGATCTGATGATCACACTAAAATGTAAGTCTATGTGCGATTTCGAATCTAGCATGAACATAATCAGGGAAACAATCATTAAACTTTAAAAACTAAAACAGTAACAAATAAAACAGACATGGCTGTACAAGCTAAAAGTCCAAATAAAAGAAACCAAATGTGGCATATGATTCGTCTGAAACAGCAAAATCTTTGAAAATATGGTGGAAAAAAGAGTGTGTTGTGTGACAAAAGATGCATGTCCGGAACACAGTTTGATGTGTGCATCTGATAGATACTTTACACTTTACTATCCCATGAGGCCATGGTAAAGGATTACTGAATGTAAGTGAAGCTGTGGGATACTATATTGAGCATACTTTTGAATGATCGCAAAGTAATTTTAAGCCAAATTTATACTTTCTATATTCATTCATTCATTTTCCTTCACCTTAGTCTCTATTTCAGAGGTCGCCACAGCGGAATGAACCACCAAACTATTCCAGCATATATTTTACGCAGCGGATGCCCTTCCAGTCGCAACCCAGTACTGGGAAATACTTTCTATATAGTGCAGAAGTTCAGATTTAGTGTAAATGATAATTAAACAAGACACAGGTAAACATAATCAGTGAAACAATAAGTAACCATAAAAAAAAAAAAAAAAAACTGAAAACAGTAACAGAAAAAATATACGAGGTACATACTAAAATTTTAGAGAACCGAATTCAAATTAAAATGGACTATTTATAGGCAAAATGCAGTATGTGACAGAAAAAGGATGTTCAAATTCACAGTACCGGATGACCTACTACTTCCGGCAAATTGTGCATATGATGGACTTGCTTTAAACTTGGCCAAAGTCTCCATCACTACGATTTCATTTTCATGACACTTTTGATCGATAGACCTTTGGCTTTTGATGAATTACCACTCACGTTTCTTGAAGTGCGGTTATGAATCAAGTGTCACTTTCTTCTTCCCTACAAAACACCAGTCATACACTAATATACTCAAGCAAATTCAACCTTTTGAACAGGCATAATACTTTGCCCCAGGAAGCATTGTAACTGCTTTTCATCGCATTGTTGGAAGAATGCATTAACATTTTCTTCCCGGTTGCACACACAGAGCCCTGCCAATTATATTACAAGAGATGAGATAAGTAATAACATATCTAAGTCCTCCGCTACTCACACAATACTTTTTCACAAAGGTAATTGCTTTATTTTCATGCAAAACACCCGTGTGGCCTGCATGTTATTTTTTATCAAGTTGCATCTTTGTCTGTAGGGCACGAGCAAAGCAGGACTGAGAGTAATTTTGAGCTCCTACTTTGCAGTTAACACTAAAATGCATTAAAGCAATAAAAATGATGTGAAGGTCCATATTTCCTCAGGCTGTGTTGCTGCGTGTCTGGACCCATTTGTCTCTTGGTCAGATCCATTAGTTTGGCTGTGCAACGCTCAACACGACCAGCATCTTCAAATATTTCTGTGCAACGTATGATGTGTAAAGGCATCATAACCAGCACCATGAAAACAAGCTCAAAAATATTGTCTAGACTGTTTCCTTTGACTACATGCAATGCTGGCATACAAAAGCCATGTCTTGTAAGTGAGGTCAAGAGTCGGGAACTGCCAGAGAAATACTGCTGTTTGTTGGAGTTTAATGTCTGATATGAGCCTGCCAGATAAAGCTGTCAGGAATCACTTTAGTTGAAATTTCAATTCTGCATATACCCGAGTGGATCAGAAAGATCATTCCTCACAACATCTCTGATATTAGCATCACCAGCGAGGCCTGTTGACAGTCCATCATTAGGTCTGTCATGGCATCCGTCCTGTATGGAAATTCGGTTGCTAATATTATTCAGTGTCTGCTCAAGAAAATGAACTTTCATCGCTTTGTGCACGTTTTAACAACCTCACAAAGAGCATGGCATGTAATTTTATTATAATCAGAAGTGTGCATAAAAAAAGTGCTCCCAAGAATGACAACGTGCATGAGTGCAAAGAGCAGATTCATTGAGCTGTTACATTTCTCTGTGAGTGCCGGTACAGTTCACAGGATCATCCTGAAACAAAGATTAATATCACTGCACTCTCCAAGATATTATATATTTAGCATAAGGATGTGATTATGGCTGTCAATGTTTATTTTGTGATAATTAGCAGGATAATACACTGTCTATTGATCATTACGTGGCTATGCTCCTAAAAATAATCTAGTTTTTATTGGCATTGATGATTATACGGAGGACCTGTACCATCCATTGAAACCTTTCATTGCACACAACGTTGTTTAGATTATTCAAACACTAAGTTTAATAAAATGGTTCTTTCAACAACGTTTAGCAGGTATGTTCTTTGGGGAACCAAAAAATGGCTCTTCTATTGTATCACTTATACCAAATACAAAATAAATAAATACTTTGATTTGAGTCATTATTTGAGTCATTATTTAAACATTTTGCTTGTATATTCTGATGTCTATAGTAGTATATAAAAGTATTATTCATTAATTCATTCATTTTCTTCTCGGCTTAGTCCCTTTATTAATCTGGGGTCGCCACAGCGGAATGAACCGCCAGCTTATCCAGCATATGTTTTACGCAGCAGATGCCCTTCCAGCTGCAACCCATCACTGGGAAACATCCATACACACTCATTCACACACATACACTACGGACAATTTAGCTTACCCAATTCACCTATAGCACATGTCTTTGGACTGTGGGGGAAACCGGAGCACCCGGAGGAAACCCACGCCAACACGGGGAGAACATGCAAAGTCCATACAGAAATGCCAACTGACCCAGCCGAGGTTCAAACCAGTGACCTTCTTGCTGTGAGGCGATCGTGCTACCCACTGCGCCACCGCGAGGCCCTAAAAGTATTATTAGTATATTAAAATTTAAAGTACAAGAATTTAAATTATATACCAAATGGTATAACTTCAAAAAACTACACCAAATATCAAATAAATAAATAGGTAGACAAACTATTGATTTGAGTTGTTACTTAAATATTTTGCTTGTATATTGCAAAGACTAGGTAGTTATTCAAAATCTGAAGTTGCAGCAAGAATTGAAATGATATACCAAAGTTTATGATAGTTTACTACAAGTTATAGTTTAGCCAAAAAAATGGAACTAGTTGAATGAAATGAATAAGCGGGTCTGCGATATGATATAATGCTACATTTAATGCAGTCGCACCACAAGATGGCGTCATGACTCAAAAGCATTCGGTATTCTGTCAATTTTGTCAAAACTGTTAATTAACGCAAAGTTTAGGGTCTCAGCTAAATATTTTGTCATTTGCCAATCAAAACTCTTGTATCTAATTGTATGCCATTCCAGCTGTTCCAGGTAGCCATTCGTAAACATTGGTTGATACACAGTTGATTACAGTATATTTTTTCTGAATTGCATGTTCATACAATTTATGAAATGTAGTGGTTTAACATAATGAATTACAAATTCACAAAATATGAATAGTTTTTTCTCAGGAACTGTGCTTTGCTAAGTAGTTTTTAAAAATGTGTACTCTTGTGTACATTTTTACTGCTGTATTGGTACTTTTAACGTTTTTTTTTTTTATTTATTATATTTTAACATATATATTTATATATATACTTATTTTTTTTTTTTTTTTTCTACGGTTAATGGCTATGTAGAATAATCAGTGATTCCTGTCCAATCAAATCATGCTTAGAAAAACTGCATCAGACAGATGGACCTCAAGACACAGACACTTTATAAACGCAGCAAACATGTACAGTGTTAAAGCATTATGTGTCAAAGAAGACGCAATCGTTACATGCAGATGACCAAGAGATTGTTTAGACTGCATGTCACTGATGAGAATACGAAGGGTGCCTTTACTGAAAATAAATGGCTGAAATTGCCAAATGGCCTTAAATGCACTACAGAATATTACGTTTTCAATTTATCAGTGCTGCAGCTTGGTTTGCGGTGCCACTTGCTGAACACTTGTAACTTCTTAGTCAGGGATCAGAGTTCATAACCTAAGCATTTACATCATCACAACACAACATTTACATCAGCTTTTGGTTGGTTTATTATAGGTGCATATATTAATATATGTTCTCACATTAAATTAATCTCACATTTTAAAATTATAGTCCATAAATGGCAAGTAATTTAACTTTCATTTAACAAAATGGCACTGATGTAAGTTAATTTTTTTATTTGCAGGGTAGTGGAATAATTGTCACAGCAAAATACTCAATACTTGCGTACTTTTAGAAGGGCTACTTTTACTCATACTTTGAGTGGTGTTTAGAACAGATGCTTTGATTACTTGCACTGCGTTTTTTGACAAATAATGGTACTCTTTCCACTACTGATGTAATGAAGGTTTTACATAACCCAGCTCCATCCTATAACTTTTGGAAATTACCATCTTCGAAATTAAATTTAAATGATTTGCCTGTGGGGTGACAAGGTGGCTCAGTGGGTAGCACTGTCGCCTCACAGCAAGAAGGTTGCTGGTTCGAGTCCCAGCTGGGTCAGTTGGCACTTCTGTGTGGAGTTTGCATGTTCTCCCCATGTTCGCGTGGGTTTCCTTTTCCCAATTAACAATTGCACAACAGCAAAATAGCATGTTATCAACATTACTGTTGGACGGTTACATTGAAATGATTCCTTTCCCTCAAACATGACATTTGGGCAATTTTCTTGACCCTAAATAATTCTGTGTGACCTTGCAGAAGTTTGCACAAGCAAAACAAAGACATGGAGACACAGATGATTGCATGGTCTTACAATCACAAGCTCATCTCGAAAATCTCTTCAGCTGTTTATCATCGACAGGCATCTGAGCCATCACTGGGCTCTTTACGAAAAAAAAACCCCATTAAGTATTCTCAGAGAACGGTCTCATTTCCATAAAATATTCTTTGTCAAAACCCCAAAATGTGCAAATGAAACAGGCATTGAGATATGATAGCAAGTCCCCGAGAGCTGCCGTAAATGACCTCAATTAGGCACTTAAAGCACAAGAAGGTGCCTCGCATCGCAGGCCCTTTGAATGACAAGCCGTCAGGAAGCCATTTTTCTTTGGGCCTATCTCACCTTGATGAGCACTTTGAATTTGTAAATCAATGAGGGAGAGAGAAAGAGCGTGTATAAACGCTGAGCGATACTATGAGCCTGCCGTGTTCAATGAGTGAATTGTTTGCCTGGGTCTCCATTACCACTCTCTCTGGGAGCCACGGCCGGGATTAATCTGTCAAAAGGGGACGATTTAGCATTGATGAATATGACATGTGACCATTGATGATGTTGATTTTATCTCTGGAGATTAGCAAGATTTACTTCAGATGGGTAATAACGTCATTTGCTTGATGCAGTGGATCTGTTTATGAGCTGATTAAATCGCCGAGCTCCTGCTTCATTTCATGCTATTTGGTTTATGGCTTCATTACTGCAATCACAAAATCTGTGGTCATTTCCACCTCCTGTGTCAACATAAATCACTCTTGAAGATAGCTGCTATGTGTGGTGGCAGAGCACCTTTTGGTGAAGACGTTTGCATGAAAAGCAAAAAAAGTTTGTACTTTACAAGGTTAAAGCTGTTTTTAAACCTTTTGTAAAAGCCTGTTCAAACAAAAACGGCTCTCATGTGAAAGATTGTAACGATAATGGTTCTTATCACAACTAAAAAGGATATTGTAACAATCCCGTAATCCCATAAATCAAGTCATTCTCGTGAGAGGGAGACATAATTGTCTCTGACTTATGTCTCGAAGTTTAGCATTTGCGTGGCACTCGCATATTGACACAGCTGTTGCTCAAAGCATAGGATTGCCATGTCAGACTACAGCATGTCTGTTTATTTTATCACACGCCTAGTAATTACATTGGTGTCAGTAGTAATTTTGTGCTATTTAATAAAAGACTGAGGTGCAAATCCATGGTGCCAATCCAGGTGTCTTCTGAAGTCCAGCTTTCAATGGTAAGTGGGTTTATAGCAGCTCCGTAAAAGGGTAGATTGAGAGCGGGAAGGCCTTGTGTGTCAGCATACTTTGGCACAGCCTCCTCAGCGTGGTCCATAAATCAGCCATGCATCTCTACCAGCGCAATTAGTTTTTTTAGCACCTCTGGCATGAAACCTGAGGTGTGGCTATGCACTGTACTCATGATAATTATTAAACATGTTCTGTTTTTTTTTTTTTTTATGTTAGGAGCCCCAGTGATGTTGGATGAAAAAACATGCATACTGTATATAAAGTAACCTACTTTTTGTCCTCTATTTGGAAATATTAGTTATCTATATTAGTTAACAATAACTAATATCATTAATGAAAATACTTTAGTTATCTTAGTGTTCATTTTGACATTTGCTATTATATTTTTTTTTTAACTAAGGTGTAACACTTACAAATAATGGTCCATTAGTTAATGTTAGGACATGTATTTACTATCATGTTCTAAGTATAAACAATCTTGTACAGCCTTTATTAATAATCATAGTTCAACACTTATTAATGCATTATTAAATTCTAAAGTCGTGCTTGTTAACATTAGCTAATGCACTGTGAGTTAACAAGAACTTACAATAAATAACTTTATTTTCATTAACTAACATTAACAAAGATGAATAAATACTCATAAGATGAGTGTATTTCTGCTTGTTTGTTCATGTTAGTAAATACATTAAAACATTAACTAATAGGCCGTTATTTTAAAGTCTTAACAAATTATTTAATGAACCTGAATTAACATAACACTATTAATTTAATGATAATAAATACTGAATGTATTGCACATTTTTAGTGCATTAATTGACATTTTTCTGAAGTTTTCATTTGTTAACATTAGTTACCTACATTAGTTAATGTGAAAAATACCTTAAACATTTTGAACCTTAGTTAATATTAATTTCAGATTTTAAAAAAATGAAACTTTTTGTATTAATGATGTATTACTAAATATCATTGAATTGATCTGTACTAACATTATCTAACAACAAACAACTGTTAATGTTTTATTAACTAGTGTTAAAGATTAATTGTTAAGGTAGCATTGAGTAATGTTGTTAACTAATGAACGTTGGTGTTAATTGTTACCAATATTTTAAAATTACAATTAATCCTCTAATAAAAATTAATAATTTTCCTGTTTACACCAAAGAAAATTCTAAACAGAAATTATTTTTCACTTTTAAATATTTTGTGGTCTTAATGTTTATTTTATATCTGGGATGTTTGAGCCGCCATACACAAGTAATTAAAAATAAATTGTGCCCTTGTCATACATGTTTAGTGATAAAAGAAAATGATGCATAATCGTATGCAATAAATCCTAATCCTAGTTCCAAGTTCATATTGTTAATTAATATCACTCAGTACTTAAATATAATATAATTACAATGTAACAAGGGTAACACTTCATAATAATTCAAATTTATTAACATTAGTTGATGCATTAGTTAACACGCACTAATTGCAAGCAATGTATAATTTTACAGAATTTATAAGCTTTTATATATATTTTTTATATTAAATAGAAATCAATTGGGCAATTAATGGCAGTTAATAGAACATAGAGTTATTGCTTGTCCATGTTGAATTAACTAAAATTCACAAACACAAAATAATGTATTAATTAATGCAGAAATTAACGTAAAGGTTATTAATTGCTGTATTCATTATTAGTTCGTTTCAACCAATGTAATAAGTGTACCTAAAAAACATCCAGCGTTCAGTATGTTTTTGAGCAAGCAAAAGGGCCTTGGGGTCTCATAGACCCCACAGAACACGAAGGTTAACACTTTGAATTTGATAAAAGTCACGCGGCTTGTTGTGTTGATCTATGAAATGTTTCCCCTCAGAAACGAGACTGTGGACTTCAATTCATCTTCAATAACAAGCCGTTGTTGTCACAGGTTAATCTGGCATTCCGATCGTCCTCTTTTTTCCAGATTGCGGTCGCCTGGCACCTTACGCGAGAGCACCGTGGAAGGTATTCACTTTATTTATCACTCTTATAAACATGCTCATTGCAGGGCTGATCAGTGGCGTAAGTCATGCTTTACTAGCAGCAGTGGAGTTCTGTTCCTCTTTATACTCCTCAAGCCACAGTGAACGGCAGTGGAAGAAGGCGAGCAGGGTAATTTATGCACACATGTGCCTGCTCGCTCCTCTGATGACAGGCCCGGGAGGAGGGGCACATGATGAATGGCTTTCCATCGGGGACCTCCTCACAGCCACCATGATGTGGGTAAAAATGGAAATTGCTCTCTTTCACCGTCATTACATCAGTTTAAAGCTTGTGTGGGCCTCCAGAACACAGCCTAGTTGCTCTGCGCATATGACATTTCTGGGCGGGTGAAGTTTTCCATCTTTAATGGACTGCTTTAGGAGTGTAAATACAATCATTAATTAATCTGGTGTCATTGGGTGTTGCATTAGTTCATAAAACACGCAGTTCATTAATTTAGATATTATTTAACGTTTCTGCGCGGGGTTATATTATAAAAATATTATTAAATAAATTCATAAATAGGTTACTTAAAAAAATGTATACATAATAAATGAAATATTTAACGGAAATGTAATGTTGTTCCACCTGTGACAAAAAAATGACTACGTGTAGTTTATTTCGCGTAACGCATCAACAAGAGGACATTTACGCATTTGTACTTTGGATAACGCAGTACAACTATTAAATTATAGACGAGTAATGCAATTGAATTTATAATAAGACATGTAGGTAAGTACATTTATTACCTGCAAGTTTTTTTTTTTAAAGTTTGCCATTAGTCAAACAAATGTAAGCAAAACGAAAGCAATATTACAAGAAGAAATTACCACGACTTTAAAAATCCGCAAACAAATCACAAGTTGCTTTTCTCCGCGCCTTGGTTTTTTTTTTCTTGGAGTTGCTTTGTTGCATTATTAATATAAGGAGCATTCGATAAAGTTTAAGCGAGTTTTTTTTCTCTCTTTTTGGTTGCACTGTTTTTAAACTAATTAAATTCGTGCATATGAATTTTAGTTCCAGAAATAATTTCCAGTTTAAATGTATACGCACAAGCGAAATAATTTGATATATGGGTCTAAAAGCATAAATCCCGTTTTTTCTTCTTCTTCTGAAAACCATATTAAATGACAGGTAAGATTTACAAGTCTAGTCTAATGGCAATGTGTGTTTGCTCGCTGAATAAAAATATTGCTGCCAGTTTTAGGCTACTCGGATATTTGACAAAGTGTGTACTTGTACCTTCTCGTTTAACTAAAAATATGGAAAAGCTGATAATGAAACATTCTTTTTTCGTCAATTCACATAAAACAGCTTTAAAACCAATACTAGGTTATGAATAAGATATGCATTGAAATTCCGCTGAAAATGTATAGGTTATCAGTAATTGTTTTACAAAATAGTTTAGTCTATCTCCAGAAATATGTCTATAAGCAATACACTCGCAGTGTAAACTGCTTTAGCATTTCTCAAACTTTGTCCACAATAACTCATTGACTAGCGAGCAAGAGAGTCTAGCATTACAAAATATATTCTTGTTCAACAAAACCACAAGAACTGTGCGTTCAACAGAGCCGTTTATATTCTGAAATCAACATAAATATTTGTTATACGGTGAGATGATAGACTTACAACATGACAGTGTATATGCAATTTCATAAGAAAACGAATTCCGGCTTCTGTCATTCACCAAAAAGTTGTGCTGAAAGCATTTTGTCTCTTATCAAATAAGAAAGAAATAAAATAAAAAAGAACCTCCTAATTATTTTAACGCTGTTCCGTAAGATGAAACCAAGTGGCAATTCAAACATTTATTTTTTGCATTCAGATATAAGCTATTTATTTATAAACTTCAATGCACACGTAATCAGACGATCCTGAAATTATTTGAAACGTGTTTTGGCGTCATTGCTTAAAATCGTCATATCAATCTTTCAATGGGTTGTCTGCTGGATCAGCCATTAAACAAAACAATAAATCTTTCAAATAACGAGGAATGCACTCATAATTTGAACTCTTATTCGCAGTGAAATCATTTAGCAGAAGTGTAAAACCTGTAAAACTAAATAAAAAATAATGAAGCAACCATGGATGCAAATTACACGGTTTGCATTTGAAACGGCAAAATCAATTTGCTTAAATGACAGAGTTTAGTTAGGTGATGTTTAGTTAATAAATACTGAAGACAGAAATATGGAACAGAATGTTTCTTATTTTTCCAGAATACATACAAAAAATACCAATTCTCTCTCCGTGGTGTACACCTGAAAAATAACGGCAATTTCAAATCGTGTGGACAATTTGGGATTTAAGAAACAAACATGCATGTAAATTATCATCTTTTTCAATGAGACATTAAATAATAACGAACAATACAATCATAGCAATTCCAAATCAACATCCAACTGAAGACCCCTATTTTATTAGTACTCTAACATGTGTTTCACTTTATCTACAGAGTTCAGTTCAAATGTAATGCACTTTTGAGTTGCTCAAATATTTTCATTTGTATTATCGTCCGCTTTAAGCTGACATAAATAAATACAGTGAGTCCACGGATCCAGTCCTTCAGTGGCGCGATGATATAAAAGTCTTTATATTTCAATCTTTATAATCTATAAATTTGAACAAAGTCTGTTTGTTTGTTTGTTTTTACTGGTATCCAAGCGCTGATGCTGTGGTGAGTCTTTGACCATACAGTGCATAGGGAGAGTAATAAGGACCGGTGGCGGCAGGTACTGGAACCGGCGCGCCGGGAGTAGGCAACGGGCTCTTTGAATACGGGTGATAGCGGCTGCTTAGTCCTAGCGCATGATGCGGGCTCCTGAGTGCCAGTGTCCCGGGGCTCCCAGGGGCTCCTGAGGGCGGCATGTGCATATGGCACGCCATAGCTGCGGCGGCAGCACTAGCTAACGATGATGAACTGGGATAACCCGATATCAACTTTTCGGTCCCGGTGAACGCGGTGTGCGTCCGCAGGTGGTTAAGAAGTTCTTCGGAGGACGAGAAACGCTTGTCACAAGGTCCATTAGCTGACACCCAGTTACACACATGCGGAAGAGGGTCGTTGGGCAGTATGAAACCATAGGGATACAAAGGGTGTCCACCAAAAGATGGCGGAGAGGAGTGAACCCCGTGCAAAGGGTGTGTCGGGTACATGAGTGGATATCCGGACTTCAAAGCGGACGCGGCCGCCACAGCCGCCGAGTCGTGTGTGCAGGAAGCTCCGGCTGCGCCCGCTAAGTGGCTGGCACAGTGGTAACTCAAGCAGTAAGGGTCTCTACAAAGGCTAGCAGACATTATGGACGGGGGAGATGCCCCGGCTAGAGGGCTTGAGCCAGCTTTACTGCAGCCCAGTGAGTTGGCGAGCTGTGCGTTGACCAGGCTTCCACCGTGGGGCAGGAAGTGTTGGGGATAGCCCGCGTAGGCCCCTGCTAAACTTCCAGGGTACGTCATGCCAGCCGGGGGTAGGGGAAAAACAGTCTGGCCAGGTTTGTACGGAGAAACGGGAGCTACAAGTCCTGACCCCAGGACGGAGGCCGAGGAAGAAGAGGTGACACACGAGACCGAGTCCGACGTCGCCGATGCTTTGGATCCTGAGGTGGTCTCCTGGTGCTGGTTGACCTCCACGTTAATTCCCGCACAGCTCACGCTTATCCTGCTGTGGCTGACGCTGGTCGGTGCAGATCCGTCTGAGGAGCAGTTTTTATTACAATCAGAATCTTTCTTTTCATCTCTCTCTCCCTTTCCATCTGACGGCATCGGGGAAGCAGAAGTGCTGGAATTCGGGCTGCCAGTCCTGGGAGTGAACGGCTGGCAGGTGGCGCTAGGCACACGGAAACCAGACTTCTCTCCGCTCGACACCCCAGAAGACGAGTCCTTCTTATCCGCTGGCTTCGAGTACGGCTTGAAGCTGGATTTGTCTTCCACGCTGATGTCGCTCAGTTTTAAAGGACCAGATTTCGACTCTTTTTCGCTAGATCCATTTGACGTTACCGAGGACAGTTTGGAGGAGGGTGGAGGGTCCGGTTTACCGATCTGGGAGCATGTTTGCGCAAGAAGTGCCAGAGGACTTTTCTTGGCATCGAGCTGCGAGGATAGATAAAAAAAATAAAGGATTTAGAGACATTCAAACGTGTGCAAGCGAAATCTTTACCACCCAGTTGTCAAAATACACAACATAAACTTCATTAAAAGACTCGCCGCTTTATTTGAGCGTTTTATGTTTGATAATGCGCATCGCGCAAAACGCGCTGAAATGGTAAACACCCTAATCCAAAAGCGCATTCGCAGTATTAGCTGAATTAAAGAGAAAAATGGAATATGTTGATGTTAACTATAGAATTGGATTAATTTTATGCTGTCTACCCACCTACATCTAATCCAAGATTCCCGTATTGTCCAGTCCTATCTCCGAAAAAAAGGGAGAATGCGAACTTGTAATAGGCTAAAACACATTAACAGCTTAAAAAATCATTCTTACCTCAATTGGACTGACCGGGGTGGATGGCAATGGCTGAAGATATTCAGGATGCAAAATGTGTCCTGTGCGTGCAGTAAGCATTTTCAAAATCTTTATGGGAAGTCGGTTAGCTTGCCGTAAAGGGTCCGAAGGAGGGACGGAATGGAGAAAAGGCTTGCTGGCGGAGCTGTTATTCCGAGAGCTGCTGCTGCTTTCCCAGACTAGATCAGTATCACTATTTCTTGAAGCAGAAGCAGAGGGCGATGTGATCATGACCCAATTCTCATGTATTTTGTTGGTATTTCATTTATCAGATTCATAAATAAAAACTATGCCGTAATCTTCTTTCAAATAGCAGAAATAAAGATAAAGAGTATAATCCGTCTGAAGCAGAGCGCGAGGCTATCGCAGATCCCGAGCCGAGTGTGACACCACAGGCATAGCGCGCGCTCTGTCTCTTCCCGTAGGTCCGCGCGCTTGTCCTCCCAAACCAAGAACTGGTAGAAATTTTCACTTCAAAAGCAGCTGAATTAGTCCGAGATTAAAGCCCTTGCCGCCTTCCAATCAAATGGGACCCCGAGGTGATTGGAGGGTCAAGGGGATGTGACGTTCCTCCTTCTGCAAGCGCCTCTATTTTGACAACTTGGGGGAGGAGATTTTGCGCAATATGTAGGTTGTCGTACACGCCGCAACTTTGTCCGAAATGAAACATAAACTGCTCGGTTTTCAAATTTTCAAACACATTACCTTGTATTTGTCATCTTTTTAGAATGAACAGAGAAGAATAGCTTTAGTTTATTTACGTTTTTTTAAGTTTGTGATTACTGATGAGTAGCCTATTTTCTGATGACTATTACCATCGCCAGCAAAAAACAACAACAAAGAAACAGTAGTTAATGAGATTTTAATTGTTTATTTTTACATACATGCGTTTATGACTACATTTTAGATGTGTCTAACCTTTTAAAGCAATGCCGAATTATTGTATGAAAGTCTTTTCCAATGTTTCATGCGTAGTCTTTTTTTTTTTTTTTTTTTTTTTACTAGTATGCCTACCTCACTTGAGTAGGGCTGAAACATCAAACCATAAACACAAGATCAACCAGTAGTGTTTGAATTCCCCAATCAGACAAGCGTTGACAAGAGCAGACCAATGCAGTGATAGAGGGATGTGAATGTCACATGTTTTCAATATAATATACACCGCCCTTCTATTTCTATCCCCACCCCTCCGTCAACTGTCAATTCTGCTCGACCGCAATCAATCAGTTATTTGTCAGTTGCTGTCAATCCTTTTCTTACTTCACGTCAGCTTTTGAAGCTGATTATGTGCCGCTGGTGACGGAGAAAAGGGCAAAAGAAGCATCCAGGAGAAGAGTCACTTAATTTGAAGGGAATGCAGTTTTTGTTTTATTCAGTTTGGAAAGGTTTTGGTTTTAAACCTGCGGTTAGACAAGATGCCATTCCCCGTGTTTAGGCTATTTTAAATCGAGACCGACGTCGAAAAGCAACACTGGTCATTTATACTACAGTTTATTTAGGTTGAGTACAGTTGAGAAAACAAGTTATGTTTATTATAGTAGGCTATTTGTCAATTTTTCAATAACTTCGACATGTTCATAATATAAAAAATTGTATATAAGCAAAAGTTAGGTTATTAAATGAAAACAAGACAATAAATGAATTTAAACATTTTGCTGCAAGTGTAAATGATTTTTATATTCACCGTTCACTTTTATACTGTAAAATAGCCTACATAATGTTCATTATTATTATTATAAAAGTTTATAAAAACTTATTTCCTCCCGAATTAAAAAGAAGCAAATATAGGCTATTTGGTGATTTTTCGGTCTGCATGAAAATACGCTAAGGCTAAGTTTCAGACAGGTGTAGCCTACATAATAGTTACTTCAAGTTTTATTTTCCTCGTATCTCATGCAGTTTCAGGTTTTTCCGGACTCTACATGTTTTGCAGTTGTGAACTTCACTAGTATCGCATTGCCTCGAGCGGAAAAACAACAACATTTCAAAGGAACGAGAATACAACAATAATAATTATTAAAAAATAGTCCAGACAGTTTTCCCATTCATGTCAAGTAAATTTTATTTACACACAACAAAATTATAAATTTTATTTGACAATACCAAAAGACATAAAAGAAAGAGAAATGGTCTGTCAGACCTTTGAGAAAAGAAGTTTAAAATGCCTTGAACTATTCACCGCTGAAACGGCTAATCAGTATTGAGGCTCCGGGGCAATCGGGCAGCTTTTCAATGCGCTTTGCCTTTCATCTCTCACTGGATGGAGGCGCTCAATTAAAAGCCTATCAGTTTGTAAGTAAATCAACGCCTATCAAAGTTGTCACATCAAACAAAACGATTATTATTGCAACCCGCCTCCACCATTAATCTCTTTCTGCGGTAATCCGCTTGACAGGTCATCTAGGAGAGCAAGAAAACCTGGAGTGGACAGTCATCAGCGTGAAAGAAATGTATATTTTGTTGGAGGATCTCAGACACATTGAAACAGATAACACTTGGTCTATGACAAACAGTAAACTTTGCTGGTTTGCCATAGCAATTCATTCCATATAGGAGGCGGTTTTATTTAATGCACTTAGCGTATAGATATAAAATGCATCCTCTTAGATAAAGAAATAAAATGCTCATATTTTCCAAGTACAACTATCGTTTAAAATTAAATTAGAATCATTTTATTGTAAAATCATATAGCCTAAATTTTAATTAACGTAAAATAATTATTCACTCTATCCTCTCTCACACACACCCTCTATCTAAAAATCAATATTTAGCCTACTGATTGCATGTTTTTAAAACGCAATTGCAATATTAAAACAGTTAGAATTAAATATCCACAATACATAGGCCTTACTCGACATGCCTAAAAACTAATATAAAGTCAATTTGAAATAAACAAGAAAAAAACATGCATTTGTCTTTCTGGTTTAAAGAGTGCATTACATGTTTAAATTTCAGTTTTTAAAAGTGCAAACATTTACTACATTATTCACTAATATAACCCAGACCCTAATGTTGATACCGGCCATTTTAAACAAGCTTATGGCAGAATCTTTCTTCAGTATGTAAAGAAGTGTGATTGTTTTCTGCACAGGTTGTCAGCGCGTGACACACTGCGTGAGTTATTAGGGCAGAGAAGAGTAACCATAAATTTCCAGCATCGGGCAAAAATATTCTCTTTATTGTCTGCATGACGAATGAGCTTCTGAACCAGATACCAAACACTCGGCATTATCCTTAAATGGGAACATATTTTACTGGGTCATAATTCATATTATTTAAATGCAAATGTATTTTCATATATTTCATATCGTCATGTTTATGCATGACTAAATGCAGTCATTTAGAGAGCTGCCTAAAGCGCCCAAAAGCCACGTAGTAATGCAAAACATTTTTTGTGCTCAAAAGTTTGAGGATCGCACAATACGATTTATCAAAATAAACGACAACACTTACATTTTACACTGAATTTCCCCCTCAAGTTACAAATACATCTGAAAGGGTTGCTGAAAGCAGACAATAAAAAGCTGAAGTAGAAGCAGCACAAAATCAGTTCCAATAAAAACAGTATTTAGGCTAATATAATTTTAGTGCATATGAAAAAAAAAAACCTCATGCAAGTACACCGCAGAAATTCATCCCACTCTATTGATTTAAAAATGAAAACAGCTTTATTTAGCGCCCGATTTCTTCTTTCAAAGCATAGCATACAATAATAATAACAACAACAGCAATAAAACCCGACTGTTCACTAACATGAGTTAGGCATGCATTACAAAGCCTTTCCTATCATTAAATTTGCTAAAAGACACCACAGCGAACCACTCACTTTACCTTATAGGTAAAACACACAAGCGCGCGCTCCGAGGTGAAACCACAGGTTTGAACATTTACAAGCACACTCCTTTTATTTTCTACAAAGATGATAATATAAAGAAATGTCCATGTGAGGTGTTATCAGGCACATTTTAGAAGTCAAACCGAGTAGGTACATTGTTCTAGTGTTCGTGCGGTGCCGCCAGCACAAGAAATCCGACTTGTCTCCACACTGTCTGCGCGTCCAAAACTTCCGCCTATGGGAGGATCCAAACTGACGTCACGACGCTCCCAACCAAAGCTCTTGAGCGACTCTCTTTCTGCGTGTCATGTCATACGACGATGACAATAAAGCTTTAATGTGTTTTTCTTTAACATAAAGCAGTGTATGACACTCGAATGGTAAGAAATGCAGTTCAGTATGATAATACAGTGAAACATATGCTCCGAATTGCAATTTGTTGTACGTTAACACACACTTTGCCGATTTGTCCCGACTTCCAGTGATTAAAACAACTGCCTTTAATTAAAACCTGCCGTTATAGCTAATAATAATGCTTCTCATGCTTACTTTCATGGCAAAACATCTTCGGTAGTATTTCATAGCTGAGCAGATTTGAGCAACTGAACAGTGGCGCGTGCTTCCGTCCAAGATCAGCTGACACGAGCACGCGGAAGAAGTAAAGCTTTTCATACGGAGCGTAGTTTAAAAGTTTATGTTGAAAACATAAAGCAAACCTTTCAGTCTTATGACCAGAAAAACGTCCGTGGGAGTCCTCGTTACATGCTTCTCTCCTTCTGAACTGTCATTTGATTGCAATGGCATACAACGAGTCAATGGTTGTAGTGAATGGAAGTCAGGTAAGTGAAATATTGCACGCTGTCCTGTGACCTGTGTTATGAATACAACTTGACACCAAACGCCCCTAAGTGTGCGTTTGTTTTTGTTTGTCATGAAGTGTTATGTAGGTAAAACAAAGTCGAACTTATGTAATATATCGAGTCAACTGTAGTTAAAATAAGTAAATATATATATATGTTATAAGCTGCTTAATAGTTGTTGTTTAACATAATGACTGGTTTATAATTCACATAGTAGCTGTACATGATGCATTAGCATTCACATGTATATGGACAGCATCACAATAAATTTTTTTAATCTTATCATCAGCTGGAATGTTTAAGAGTGTATATTTCTTGAAAGACTAGTAATTTAGAGTGCCAGGGATGTGATAACTGATATCTCTTTCTTTCTCAAATATAGGTGTCCTGCATTGGGCATGACTGGGAAGACATTCCAGATTTTCTTGGGACAAAATATGGAGAAATGGCTAGAAGATTAGATCTCAGCTTCAACCAGCTGAGGTAAGTTACTCTTTGTTTTTAATTCAGTGTTGAGGCCCAAAAATTTACTGTAAGCAGACCTTGGTCAAGTAGCGTAAACCTCAAATACAGCATTATTGAGTTTTGGCTGATAATAATTAAGGTCAAAAATATGAGCTGTAAAAAATACTGTAATGAAAATGAGTCTTGGAAATGTGGTCTGTTAAACATCATACATAACATAAAGTATTCTGTCATTCATCACTAAAAAGATAACTAACAGGATACAAGCATAGTTGTTCAAGGAGAGACCAAACAGTATCAAGTACACATACACAGTATACACACACTCAGCTTTTGGAGCACATTTTGGTTTGTAGCCTCACCAAATAGCAATAAACCATAGTGGATTGCATAGTGAATCGCAGGTGTTCTTTGTTCAAACAAGCTCAAACATAACCATGAAGATTTTGAGATAATCCTCACTAGTATAGTCAAATGATTAATCACATCCAAAATAAAAATGTATAAAATATTGTTGCGCATACGGTGTATATTTTTGTTGACTAAAATGACCATATTGTATAAAATATTTGTTTGTACAAAATAGTTTGACAGCACTAATCCTCACTGAGAGTGATTTTACATGCTGCTTTGCTAAAGCTATGGGATATCCGGGATCTGAAAGCACATTGATCAATGATGAGGATGCTAGGGCTGCATGGTACTGGGTAAATATGCAATATTGCTGTTGAGTGTTGAGATCAGGATATTTCTTACAATGTAACTAACTTAAATAAATGCATTGAAAACATTCAAAAAAAATCTAGGTTTCTTATTGGCTGTTGTCATTTTCCTCTCTTGACTTCAGGCATTAGTATTTATTTTCAGCTCTAGGTTCACCTAACAGCATCTACTGAAGAGGTGGTGTTAAAGATAGTAAAGGGCCCATCTGATTGGTCAGATTTGGATGAAAATAACATTTAATTTATTGTACTTCTCTTTGATATGGATATTGAATATACTATTATCATGATAACGATAATTTTCTGTTATATTATGTTGCCCTAGAGGATGCAGTGTTGATCAATCAGCTCATTCACCATGTACCACAAAACAGAAGTGCACAAGTGTAAGATCAGTTCTTTCTTTCTAGTCTTTGAACTAATATTGTCAGATATAAAGGGCAATTCTTTAACACAAAAAACTATTTTGTTACTCATTTGATTGGGTGGAGCAGTGGTCAATCTGGGTTGGCCAGTGCCACTCTGTAGCCTTGCTTCTGGTCTCAATATCCTAGCATGCCACATTTATAGGAAGTTCATGAATATTTTTACTATTAATGCACTGGGCTCCTGTATGGATATGAGAAGGGTGAGGCATCATGTATATATATTTTTTTCATCCCGGTTTTATGGGCCACTTTGTCTTTTTTGTAACGTTTATAGGCTTTTATCACACCCACTGATTCTGTAGCTCTGTGTTTGTGTTCTTCGGTTTGGTGCTTTTTAACGATGTGTTCACACTTGCAGTTAGATTCTTGTTGTTTGACTGATACATTTATTACTGGTTCACCTGCTGTTCACATGCATTTTTTGGAACAGAACATAAACAAATAAATAAAAACTACTTTATGACATCTGAATTTTGTGTCAGAACTTGCTGAACATCTGAAACAATGCTGTGCACTAAATATGCTCTTCATATTTGCGTGCATGTGATGGTATTTTTAAAAGCTGGGATTCATTTTCAATACATGTATTGAACTATAATAGGCAACATTGCGAATAAGATGAGAAAAGCCAATGCACGCTTGAGCATTCTGTGCTTTTTGTGGTCATCTTGTGACATCATGTTCTGTTTTGGGTCTGAGTTGTGGTCATATTTCAGTTGATCTACACCATAGGTCATTTGGTACCTGACAGAGACCCATCTTTTCAGAGGTAAGACAGAAATGTCTGCTTCTTTGGTGCACACCAAGGTTTAAATGGGAACGTTCACAATAATTCAGATGAAATTGCACCAGAATTTCTAAAAATCTTTTTAACAAACTCTACCATAAAGGAACGCACCCAAGTAAGTAGCTGCTTGACCGCAGATGTACATTAAGTTTGTATCATATTTAGCTTTTGAATATGTAATATTAGACTTCCCTTGGTTAAAGAGAATAGGCAAATTGGTTTAGAAAGTGCTCGTGTGAAGGATGTTTCTATCATTGGAAACATTCTAGAACATTGTCATAAATGACAGGATGCCAACCGCAAACAACATCTCTGACTCAATCTACCTGTCGCGCATGCCATCACACCTCTGCATTAAGTGCAATTTAATACATGCATTATGTGCATTACTTTGTCAGCCGTGTCATCGAGACATCAGAGAGCGGCGGGTACAGTAGCAGCGTGCCATGCTGTGGCCAGATAAAAGCCTGATCAATAAATGTGACATGTTAATGCTGAGCAAATAGAATAAAAGATTCCTTTGACAGGACACGAAGAAGTACCTTGTGGCAGCTGGGGAGGGGGATGCCATTTCACCAGCAGGACTAGCAAAGCTGATCTGACAACTAAAAGAGAGGAGATGATGGTTATAAGGTGCCTTTGTTTCAGACTTCTTTTCTTGACCTGTCAGGCCTTGAAGGACTCTGAATGGGCCTCTTTTTGTCATGTGAAAATTGTCGTCTTGAGGCAGTTATCTGTGCTGAAAATGTGGATTCTTCCATTTAATTGATTCGCTTTGCACTGGAGTCTGTCACATTAATAATTGCCAAATCCTGTGCTGCTTCAGTGTGTCGTGCGTAAATGTACGCTTATCGGCGCATTAATATTCCTAATGAGCATTTGTGACTGGAGACCTGGTATTGGGTGAAGACTGTAAGAGCCCAGAGTTGTCGATGTGTAGGTATAAAATTTAATGACTTCTTCAAGGCTTACATTTGAGAGCAGGGGCACTGGTAGCTCCAAGTTTTATAGATGGAGACACCAGCACCTGATTTGGTAGCACCATACATATAATATAAATAATATTATGTGCTTTTGAAGCTTAAGTTAATGGTAACAAAATGTTGAGATTGAGATGAGGAAAGCAGTTCATTCACTCAGAATGGTAGTTAATTAAAAACTATAACATCTGTAAAAATTGTAACTCGGGTATAAAATTGTAATACAGGTATATCACCTCACTTCTATAGATAAATGCAACATAACTGTCTGTTTTTATGGTATGTATGTTATGGGACAATAGTATTCTAACAGTATTTTGCATGAGTATTATAGTTACCCCAAAAATTATTTTAGATTAGGATTTTTATTTTGTTATGAAAAAAACCTGACTTGTATTATTTCAGATATTTTGTGCTCATTTAACTTTAAATAAATAAAATAGATAAATGAAAAGAAAAAAAAAGAAAAAACATTACTAAAATAAAACTATATTTTGAAAGAAACAAGCACCAAAAAAGACATAAAAATGACAAACTTTGAGAAATCTAAAAAAAGAAAAAATATCAGATAATTTTTTTTATTAAAAACAGCTATTCAAAATATTAATTAAAACAATGGGGATACTAAAATAACACTGGTATAAATAGAAATAAATAATATTTATATGGCTTAACTAAAATACTGTAAGTGTATTTCATGACTACTTTAACACTTCTACGTTGACAATGTACATTTTGATGTGAATATCGTTTTTGCCACAAAAGCATGGTTACAGTTAATGTTACTAGTACAAGCGTTCTAACTGGATTGCTATTGCACAGCATTTTCCCCGTTTTTCACATTAGTGTTGTTTCGTCTCACAAATAAGTTAAAATTCCCAAGATATTTGTGGATTGTATCAGAATCTAATTGAATAGAGCACTGAAATCTTATGCTTTTTATTGGACCTTGCAGTGCTGTTTATTAATGGTTGCATGATTGAGATTGATTCGAAAGTAAACGCATTCATCGTGCTGTTTTTTGGTCTGCTGATAAATGATCAGTGTAACTTACTGTTTGGCCTTTCAATGTTTCATGTAGGTAACGGAAATGTTACAAATGTTTCAAATCAATTGTTTGTTATTTATCGCAATGCTACTTATTGTATCAGTTTCATCCCTAATGTTTCCTAATAGTGTCACCATACACGTTAGAAAGATATGTAGCATCGCTATAGATAGAAACATTTGAACAGTGCTTTATTGCCTTTACTGAACTACAGTAGTCAACATTTGAAGTGGATCAAAACAGTTTGACAAGAATGGGTGGTGTTCAATAATTTTGGGACAACTTTGATGAATGGTTGTGATCCAGTTCAATTATTGACTATGCTGTCATCAAATCATTTATATCTTTTGTGTTCAAGATAAGTTCTGGAATACTTAGACACATTAATAGAAGAATAATGGGAATGATTTTTGGACAACGTCATGTTTCTGCATCTTTCCATTTAACCCTGCAGCATTTGCATTACAGATATAGTGGCATTCAAATAAGTGAGGTTTAACCACTTTGGACTAACCTTAATCACATTCAATCCAGAATCACACTTCCAATATTAAGCTTGTCAGCAGAAACCCTTCCTCTTTGACATCTTTATGATTGTATCAAATGCAGAGTGCCAAAACTGGCTCTGAAATAATTTTTTTTACCACATCACAGAGTCTTTGAGCAGAACAGAGGCTTCTGTTACTGAAGCTGTTTTGGTCATATGCTTTGTTGGGGTTAGGGTTACATTCAGTGTGAAATTTAATTCATTAAGAGGCATGTGATCAGAATAAAGTGAGGATGTGGCCTACAGTCAGGATTTTACTGCCTCTTCTGCCATGTTCATACAAAGACCCCACAGTAAGAAGTTAATAGACAGACATCCTGCCCTCTAGCATGAGGACTTAAATATGTGAACATGACAAAGTGATGGAAAGGTTCTTTTGTTGTCCTCGGGGCTGCCACAAGACAATCTGGGTCATCCAGAAATGAGCATTTATTGGGGATGGGTCACGATAGATGTCTAGGCGTCTAGATTGTTGTAGATTCATAGCTTGGATTGTTTTAATTAGCTGTTTTAGTAACTGTTGGCAGATCTGCTGTTTAAAACATATGCTGGATAAGTTGGCGGTTCATTTCGCTGTGGTGACCCCTGATGAATAAAGTAACTAAGCCAAAGGAAAATGAATGAATGAGTACCAGTTGGCAGGTCTTTTAAAGCGATACTCCACTTAAAAATTGTGTCATTGTTTACTAGTTGACATTTTTGGGTGGGTTATCCCCTTTAAGGTATTCCTTTTAATATGTGCTACACATGCAATGTGTATTGCATTGTCATTGTCATAAACATTGTGTTGTACAGCTCGTTTAGTTAAAAGCAGTCAAACACCTCACACACACACGCACGCACGCACGCACGCACGCACGCACGCACGCACGCACACACATTGTTGAGTCTTGTATCCTGTAAATGAGCACTACGAAGCGTTATCCTTGTCTTGCCTGACCGTGTTTTTGACCCTTGTTTTTGACCCTTGTTTTGTTTATTGTCTGTTGTTTTGCCGCCTATCCTGACCATTCCCCTGTTTAAAAAAAATTACTCTCTGAATTACCTTCATGCTCCTGTCTGTTTCTATTTTGACCTTGCCTGTACGACCATCTCAAACTAAAGCTGCATTTGGATCCTCACCTCTGTTTCCAGACCAACTCGTTACACACAGTATATGTGTGTATATTCACATTTTGATTTCATTATGTAATGAAAACTTGGAATAGTTTATCTTGGCCTGTTCATTTATCTGAAAATAAATGGTCTAAAAGATAATCTTCTTATTTAAAAATTTGAAACATTATGAGACCTTTATAAAACACAAATTAATATTTTACTGAAAACAAAACTGACAAATTCAGAGAGAACCGACCAACTTTGAAGCATTAAAAATAATTTCCAGAGCTGTATATCAAGATGTTTTTGGACCATTTTTTGATTTTTGGACTCTCAAAATGGAGGTTAGATGTTCAGCAAGGCAATGATGTGGTCACAATAATGTACCTCAGCCCAGAATCATTGCGTGCTCTCGCAGGCCGTGTTACCTGATGTGAGAGGTGTCAGAGAGAATCCCAGCAAACATACATGTAAAATCACATTCAGTTTATCAGACTTTTCACTAGGTGCCTTTTGTGTGGATTTAACGTTGAGTTAGTGTGAAGGTGATGCGGTACCTTTCTCCAGACTTGCCATGAAGAGGTATTAGTTCGTAGACAGGAGGAGTAATCCCAGGTCGGGGATTGCTGTCAAAGTGTCCCCTCCAGTGTCCTAGACATGCATGGCTTTGTGCGACGTGGATGGTGAAAGCAAAGGGAATGTTATTGTCTTGTCTGGTCCTGTCCAGATGAGGGGTAAACATGATGGCCCTCAGTCATGCAGGGGAACGAAGTGGCGGTGAATTCCTCCCTCCGGTGTCACTTTCTGTCTAGGAGGCCTGACAGTCTGTCTGTCATCAGGTTCAGCATATTACACCACCTTACATACGAGCCAACAGCCAAATCAAGGAGAATATTTTTCAAAGGGAAACATATAAGTTGTACAAAGCTCGAACGTAACGGCCAAACATCCAAAAGAATTTACAATGATGCTCTTAGCTGCACAGCTGGACGGAGGATCTTTCGAAAATCATCATACGAGATTTCAAATTAACTCACTCAAAAAGCCACGCTCACCTGCGTATGCGTCTCGAAGGCAAATCAAATATGCTAACTTGCATTTCCAAATGGAGCCGTTTTAAATGTCGACAGCCTGTCACAATGAGACGCAAGTAGTCTGATGAAAACCGAACAAAGAAGACAAAGTACGGTGGCTGGGTATGACGATAAATGAAATCTAACCTTGTGTGGACTGTCAGCAATGTCGTTTTATATTCATATCTAAAGCACATTATAGTATTACACTCCAGCTCATGCTTCACTCATCTGTCTCTCCTCATTCGTCACGGCCGAGACTTTGTCTTTCAAACCCCCGCGCGCCAACACCAGAAGGCTCCTGTTAATTGACAAATGAGAGCCCGCGACATGAAGTGCTCCCTCAACATCAGAGCAAGGTGGAGTCTCCTTTTTGATGGGGCTATTATTGGCATAAGCCAGTAAAACGCATTGCTCTTCCACCGAAATGAGAAGTGACAACGGTAGAAGGGCCTGTCATTGTCTTCCGGGTGTGTTCAATCTGCGACTGTGCCAGTATGCAGATAAAATGTCAGTTAAGAGTACGAGGGAGAAGCTGTCGAAATGAAGTCGTCAAATCACTTAGCCCGCAGAGGCTATGGAAATTGATGCTTTTGTGGAAATGAGAATTTTCCATATCTGATCTATCAGGCTTATTTAGCGCTAATATTTGGGAACGGTTCAGACTGTTTGGCTTGTATTAGAAGAGGATGCTGCGTTCCTCTTAGCCCTGTCTGGTTTGGTAGACGGACGCAAGTGGCAGAGATAGAATTTATGCATTTTCATTCAGCATGCCGCTCTTATAAATCAACTATGAAGCAATAAAATCTCATTTAATTTCTCGGAGCAAATTTGTACCTCTGTGATTGCTTCAAGAGGGGGGATGAATTGACAGGCGAAATTGTGAGAATATAGAGAAACCGTTTTGGATGCATTATAGTTGACATGTTTGTTACTTGCTTCTTTGCTAATGGATATTTTAAGTTTGTTGTTGTGCATGCCTTGTACAGTCTGTGGTTGTTGTGCAACTTTCTTCCACTGTGAAGATGTGACCCAGTTATGCTAAAGGAAATTATTTTGAGGTCAAAGCAAACATGACATTAAATAGTAGAGAAAATTTCTTTTTGCATCAAACATCTGTTTGCATTTTATGTTTGGCTGTCTACTAGTAGGGATTAAGTATGTTTAGAAGGACTTAATTAGAGTATAGTTAGAATTACTTTAGTTTAACTGCTAATTAACTGAGTATAATTAATTATTTGAGTATCATCAAAAGCATTTGTCTATGTATGCTAAAATAGACCTACAGTATATGATTGAAACTCAATTACAGCATAATGCACTTTTATTTTTTGTTAGAATGTGTCCTGTACATTGCTCCTATGATTTACAGACACCCGCTGAAATATCAATCAGTGTATCAGTAGTTTACATACTAAAATATCTTGTCAGGTTTATTTGGAATTTGTATAATAAATGAAGACTCTATTGACCTTATTCTTCAATGCAGAAGTGCGCTCGTTTTTGCGATTTGTTTTAGAACTTCCGATTCAGTCGCCTATGGGAGAAATGACCAGGAATACTAAACGGCAGAAAACGGTCAAACAAGTTGCTCTACAAACAAGTGTTTGCATGACTATACAGTCAAAGTAGAATAATATAATAAGAAAATATCAGTTTGCAACATCAAGCAGCAGAACGAGCCGTTTTTAATGTCTAAAAATGAATGGAAGTGAATGAGACCGGAAGTCTCGAGCCAAAAAGATTCAAATGGCTGCGCTCTCTCGTACGTGAAGAATAAGGTGAATAGCAGGGGTTCTCAATCTTGTTCCTGGAGGTCCGGTGTCCAGCAGATTTTAACTCCAACTCCAATCAGACACACCTGGGCTAGCTAATCAAGCTCTTAAGCTGCAGTCACACTAGACTTTTCTCCCCATAGACTTCCATTGATACACACGCGAATGTGGCAGTCCGGAAACGCAAGCTCGTGCGACAAGTTTCGCAGTTCGCTGCATTGGAAAGGTCAAGCTTGGTGAACTCTGACCTGTGAAATCGCATCATGTGATTGCGTGAGACCATCGAAGATCAAAACATGACCTCTCTGGACAGAAATTTAAAACATCGACCAATCGCTCGCTTTTTTAAATGTCTAATCATCTTGTTTAATCCCGCCCGTTTTCGCAGCGCTGTACGTCATAAATTCGCACGCACAAACTCTAATGTGACTGCGGCATTACTAGGCTTTCTAGAAACATCCTTGCAGGTGTGTTGAGGCAAGTTGGAGCTAAAATCTGCAGGACACATCAGACCTCCAGGACTGAGTTTGAGAACCCCTGCTCTGTAGGATCACAATACTGTCTCAAAAAATACATATTTATAAAAAAAAACATATTATATCATAACTGTTATGCTTTGCCTGCCACTATCCTTCCATTCTAATTGTCACCCATTTGTCGGCAAGGAGTTTTTAATTATATAAATAGAAATTGTAGCATGATATCTTGTTCCTTTATATGTTTTCAGAATATATTGTTCAATTTTTACACAATTATATCTGTATTAGATCAAAGATTATGTCACCCAAATTTTGACAAAAGATATTTAAAATATATTAGACACTCTGCATGCATGCTTTATGTATATAAATCGCTTTTGTGAATGTAATTTTAACCAGACACAAAGTGGAATGTCTTGTCCGGGACCAATACACAACATAATTTAGACATCCATAATGTGCAATTTCTATATTTACAATATTATTATGTATTATATTGTTTATGTGAACCGACTGTAGCTTATGTTAACCCACTATATAGCTCGATTTGTAACTTACTTCTCTATTTCCATTCTTACTGGGCTATTTAGTTCCATTTATCTTTCATCTTTGCTATTTTTCTCTTTTTACTGCAATAGGAAGGGATGTCTTCATCTTGTCCTGTTATTTTCAAATGTAGAAGGCTATAACTTGAGGAGCCACACGTCCCCGTCTCTTTTGCATGTCAGTTTTTCTTGCTCTTTGCATGAACAGAGCTGTATGCCTCGGGAAGAATGAAATCCAGTTGATGTGCAATATCTCTGCGGCCGCCAAAACAGGCACCGTCTTCTGTCCGGCCAACAAGAGGGGAACATCTTCAAGTCCTACCAAATTAGTTTCGAAAAGTTCTTGCGGGCAGATCTTGCTTTCTGTATTTTGGTAAGATGACAATCTTATATCTGATAAAAACCATTTTTCTTCCACATGTTGCTGCCAAACCGCAGCAATATGGTGTTCATTTTGAGCTCTGTCCTTCTGTCCCGTCTGGTTGGCGGAAGCTGAACACCGGTATGAGCGCACAGACTGACGCTAGTATTTGGACTTGGACTGCTGGCTTATGAGCCTGCTAAATGAGAAAAGCTTTCAAGATGCTTTCTGGTACATGTTGTTATAACAAGATGTCTCCAAATCTCATTTCTAATTCAACTTTCCAGGAACATTTCGTGTCTGAGTGGAGGAAAGGTCTCAGCTTTGTCATACAATCACTAATCACCCTGTGTTTATCTCCCAAACCACCTAGATTGTAAACGTCAGTTCTGACTGCTGACTTGTATATACTTTGGTTTTAAAATCATCTCGAATAAATGAATGGCTTCATTGTTGCAGATGTTTATTCTGCAAAAAAAATCTTGCTAAGTGCAAAATGATTTTATGTGACTTTCCAGTATCATCGTCTCCCATCGGAAATGCCAATAAATATTTAGCGAGTCTCATCACAAACACAGTATAAATCACAGTTCTGATGCAACAAAGGAGTCTTGATAGCAAAAGAATTACCTTTAAATCATTATCAGCATTTCCATCAGCCAAATATCTGTTGAAACGCACAGTACATCACATCTCAAAGCGTTGGTCCTGAATGGAAAGGAACGTCTTTATGTTCTCTTTTTGTTCAAATTAAATATATATTGGGCACGGGTGTCATTCTCTCTATAACTGCATCCCTGTTTTATTGTATACCCGAAGATGGATGGTGTGCCTGTGACACAGTGATTTACAGGCCCTCAGTTTTCTGTGGCAGGGCTTTAGAGAGGCTAGCTGACATCCAGCCAGCACTTTGGAGGGGTAGAATAAAAGCTGACGCTTTATTGGCTTTAAGGAAGAGAGAATAGGAAGGCCGGTCACACAGGGGAGAATAATTGTTTCTGTACTTTATTTTTCTCAGGCCCTGCCAGCTGTCACAGAGCCCCCCAAAAAACGCCGGGGAAATTTATAGGGTATTATTTAGAGACATGTCAGCGGTAATGACTACAGCTATGATTTCAATTATCACCCACTAAATGTAGCTTAACTCACTGTGTTGCTGAACCTAATGAGTGAGCCTGACATCATTTTTCAAAAACTCGATACCACGCTATTTTAATATTTTATGTTGACCATTGGTTTAATTTTCCTCCCTCACGTTTGGCATCGAGGAACGGGCCGGTCCCTCATGGGCTGTTGTACCGTCAGCGTTATGTAGTTCAAAGTCTTCCCAGGGATATATTTTTCCATTGACAGAAATCCAATTAGTTTTAGTACACAGTCTGGCTGAATAAAAAGGCTCTTAAAATCTACAATATGTTTCCTTAGCGCTTTAGCAGAGCACAAACCCGGTGATGGATTTTTATAGCCTGACCTGATGGGGCCCGGCATGGCAGACATGCCTGACTCCCTTCCTCTGTTTTGACATGTTTAGAAACAAACGAGTTAGACATCATTCTCTCTTCGCTTTGGAAAGCGCTCCGTCAATATCGCTTCACGTTGAGGTCCTCATTCATGTTGATTGATTATGGTAAAAGCTAATCCACAAATGGCTTTAACATCATTCTAATGAAGAAGGATGTTTAATTCATCGTTGACATGTTTAGTAAAATGGTATTTTCGCTGTGCTGATGCATGCTTGACCTGTGACGGCTGGCATCTGGGCCGCTGGTACGGTACGGTATGATGCTAACGTTAAATCTGTGTTAGGCTGTGCTTCGCTGCCAGTTTACGTCCTTTATCACGCAAAGCCATCGAGCTGATTAATGATGTAAGCAACTGGGAGGCATGGAACTTATTAGTGCTTTGAAGCAAAAAAGAGCCTGCCGTACTTTTACTTCCCGCTGGACCTTTCCCAAAGGGAGAAAAAAAGATGGTTAGCAGTTTGGAAACGGAACAAAGGATTCCCCCTCGGTACTATCCTCTCAATGTGCTTGCTCCATGACACTTCGTCTCCCACAGTGTCTCCTAGCGAGCCGGTTCTGAAAAGCGAAGACAGATACACTGGCTTTATCTTGCCAAGATTTGAAAAGAAGATTGTTGCGCCTTCTTATGTTTTGAAGTTTGGGGGCAGTTCCTGTGATATATGTTAACGCTGTGCGAATTTGTCCAGCCACCATAAAACACACTATGAACCCTGTCATTGGGAATTTGCCCTTCCAAACACTCGTTGTTATTAGAAAATATTTGCAGTAACAGTTTGCGGATAGAAGCTGCCCAGAATAATAAGTCAACCTCAGTGTTATGATATTTGTTAAACAGTGGTGTGCCACCTGGAGAGTGATGAACTAGAGGGTACTATCCAAATCGCTTGCTTTGCAAACGTGTACCATCAGTTTTTTTTTTTTCTCTTGGCCGGCATACCAAAACCATACAGGGGTTTAAACAGCTGCTGTAGATTTTGAACACAGCTGCAACACATTTCCCCCACACATTTCAGAGTCACTTAGAGCTTTTTCACAGCTAAAGTACGTAACAACTATGTGTGTCCTTAAAAAACAGCAGTACACGGCATTCAAAACAATATGCGTGTTTATGGGTTTTTAACATTTGGTTTATCATAAAGGCCTTTTGTATGTATTAGTAATTGGTTAACAGGTTAACCTCTGTCACTTTTTTTCATAAATCATTTTGATTACAGTCTTGGTTGTTAATCATATGTTAATTCTCATTGAAGTTGGAATGGATCACATTTAACCAACTTAACTAAATAACTTATTCTTATGAATTATGAACAAATGAGTACATTGCGTTTCAGACTTTACATGATCATATTAAATTAAGACAATTATTTTAATTGATGTCATAATTTCCAGTATATTTCATAATGCATTTAACTTTTTTTATTTTAGGTAATTGTTAGTGATCCCAAATGTTCTGCTAAGAATCTGTCTCTGTATCTATCTAACAAATGAACTACTCCCATTTCATATTTTAAATAAAAAAAATTTGTTGACATTCTTTATTGAATTGAACCTGAATTTATATATTTATTTTTTTAATTAACAGTGCAGAACAAATGAGCACTATGCATTTCATATTTTAAATTGTCTAATTGATCAAGTAAGGAAAACAAAAGACTCATTCTGTCAAGTTCTATTGAATCTTATTGTAAATTTCATTGTTTCATTGTTTGATGTAAATAAGGAGTCAAATGTTGTGTTGTTGATATGCACTGAAAAAAAAATACTTATTGGATTTACACATTTTTTTTTAAGGTAAGTGCAAACAATTTATATGGACTGAATTTAAACAAACAAATTAAATTTAGTATTGTTCAACTTAATTTGTTTGTTTAAATTCAGCCCATATAAATTGTTTGCAACCATTTACCTTAAATAAAAAGAAAAGAAAAAAGAGTAAATCCAATCAATCATTTTTTTCCAGTGTCTGTCTTATCTTAATATTTGTCCTTGTATTATATAGTCACATTTTAATAAATCTGTTTTGACCTAAGTTTACCCAGAATTCACCTAGCACTTTACTGCAACACAACGCCAATGTTTTTTAATGTTAGTACGAATAGTCACAAATTCATTCATGGACGTCAGTGTAGAGCTTTGGAAAAGATTAATGTTCAGCTCAAAATGCTAAATTAGAAGTATTTCACTTTTTACTAAAACCTCCACTTTTTTGGCACAATTTTGGATCAATGTGCTGGTGATGTAAAAAACCCCCCCCAAAAAACAGCACATCAATCATCTGCGAGGTATGCAGGCATTGTTTAGCAGTAGTCTGCTGTTATTTGGGTATTTGGCGATGTTTAAGGCACTTTTCCCCCCTCGGCTCTCGGACTGCTTTGGTCTTGAGTAAAGAGTTGTCTTTTTGTGTCTGGGTCTGTTGGTCTTCAGAGTCTGTTTGAGAACTGAGAGAGCATGAGGCTTCAAAATGCCCAGCATTGAAAGAAAGGGAGGAGGTGGGATATCCTCATGAGTCTACTTTCTCAGACAGACAGCCTAGACTGCCCCTACACTGACTGTATGCGTCTGATCTGACGAGAGTTTGCGTGTCAATAAGATAAAGGAGTTCAGGTGAAATCCCTTTACCGGACCTTGCTGCAAGAGCCCTCGCTGGCACTGAGGGGAAGGAAAGGATTTCATAGACTTGTCACGTGGACTGTTTGTTCCTGTTAGCTCTTGGTGTAGAAAGAACTGCGTATTTCTCAACATAGTGGGTTGCCTACTAATCCGCATAGTCAGCTGCAATCTAATGCAGCATCCTAATCATCATGAAACCAACAAGTGTTTAGTTTGTAACTCAAAATGCATCAAGTGAAGTGAAGTGAAGTGAAGTGTAGTGTGGCCAAGTATGGTGTCCCATACTTGGAATTTGTGCTCTGCATTTAACCCATCCAAGTGCACACACACAGTTAGTGAACACACACATACCGTGAACACACACCCGGAGCAGTGGGCAGCCATGCTGCGGCGCCCGGGGAGCAGTTGGGGGGAACGGTGCCTTGCTCAAGGGACTCACCTCAGTCGTGGTATTGAGGGTGGTGGAGAGTGCTGGTCATTCACTCCTCCCACCCCCAATTCCCGCTGGTACCGAGTATCGAACCAGCAACCTTCGGATCACGAGTCCAACACTCTAACCACCAGGCCACGACTGCCCCCACAGCATAGTAGCATGTTGCTAAGCTAAAAACAAAATAAAAAGCCCTGTAAGCATAAAAATAGACTGCACACACAAATGTTTGGTAAATTAGGCCACGTGTGTAGTTGTTTTTTTAATCATTGCTTTTTATCATTTCATCCTTAAATACCAGAAATATTTATAAAAAATATAGTTTTGCTTGACTACTTATTTGGCAATATTTTATTTGGGAACCATCATAGTATCTGTACCAATTGCAAATTTTTATCAGTTCTTAAAGAGAATATTCTTAGAAATAACATATTATACTTAGGATAAATCCCACCTTTTTTAATTCCCAAAAGTAAAATGTTTAATACATTTTAGCAGATTTGTGACATGAAGTGTATAAAGTCAGGCAAAGTGTTGACCCTCATAATCCATTTGGGTCTATATTAATAATACATAAACATTTCTAGAAAATACATAGTTTTTTAGTAAGGAAAAAAGACTTTGCAAATGCTTTAACACGTTAATAATAATTAATTTTTTCAGAATTTACTGCAAATGGTTCTATAGAGATATAGCAATTATAACAACAAGTGCAAATCTATTTGTGTTTGTGTTATTTAGATGTATTTTAGGTGTTTGAGGAATTAGGAACCCTTAAGAATACTTAAAATAATCTGTGGAGATTTATCAGTGTCAAAAACATTTGTAAAATATATTTAGCCTTTTTCAGAATTTTATTGATAAACATATGTTGGCCTATTAATTGGCAAACCATATTTATTTATTTATTTAGAGATCTTTTCAGTCTTGAGATATAAATGAAAAGGAATTAAATAAAATTTATTTGTGGGCTTTAAAATGTACATTGTCCAATTCTATAAAGTTCAAACAATTATTTCCATGATATGTTTGGTGATAATCAGATTTAATTTTCCGTTTGACTGTTTCATAAAATAACAGTAATTTGGGTTCAAACACACCTACAATGTTTCAAATTCTAAGAAGTTCGTAAGAAATCTTTTACTTAGAACTCGTCTCTCTAGAACTTATTCAGTAGACATCACACAGAGGTCCAGGCCTAAGAAAGCTCTACCTCCCCGTGTTTGATCTTCACTACTGTGCTCAGCTCTTGATAAGACCATGCTGAGGACATTACCGCTTCAAAGCTTGTCACTCAGTGAACAGAATTGGGTGCTTTGAGCTGTTTGGAGTGCAATGTTGTGTTTCATTCCATGCCATGTCGGTGTTAGATGGCTCTGTACATGTCGTTCCTGTATTTCTTAAATCTTTTGGAGTATTCCGAATCTGCAGTATGAAAAATAATGAACGGACTTGCATCTCGATTTATCACGGAGGCCATTACAGCCTAGAAATAAGTCGTGCCATGCATGACTGGGTCATTTTGCCAAGTTACGCACCATGACGGCACATCTTTGTCCTGCGTGCTAGAGATATAAATGCCGTGTTCTCTCTATAGAATCGTAGTCACAACCGGTTGGTGGTGTGTTGCAAATGTGGATCCTTCGACAGGCCAGGCAGGCAGTTTAAATTAATTATTAGCTTTATAGCAGCCCCTCAGGCCGTGCTGAGGCAGCTGAGCCCTAAAGGGGGCTAATCCGGCCCTGCTTTACAGAAAATCAATGCTGGCCTTTGGTGTTGGCATGCCATCCGGGTAGGGGGACACATGTCAGATAACTCCTGATTTTTTCATGAGGTGTGTTTTGAAGTTGTAAAACCAATGGGAGGTAGCTGGAGGTGCTAAAAATGAAAGGAATATCCGGAAGCTACGAAAGAACGGCCAAATTTCTTATGAGGGCGTGACAAATATTAATGAAACATGAAGAATAAATAAAATAAAAATTTAATTTTGCTTGATCAGTGAGAAATTTGAATTAACATGCTGGACGACAGGGGAGTCAATGGTGACTCGACCACAAAGCCACTCTTTTATTATGCCAAAAATCATTAGCATTTTAAGTGAAGATGATGTTATATTAACAATATTTAGTAAATTTCATCCCATAAATATGTCAAAAAAAATTTTTGGATTAGTAATGTGCATTCCTAAGAACCTAATTTAGATATATATTTTTTTGGAACCCTCAAGATTCCAGATATTCAAATTGTTGTCTTGGTCCAGTTTTGTCCTATCCTAACAAAGTATATGTATCAAAAGCTTGTTTATCTATTCTAGGACCTATTCTGCCCCTTTTTACAAGATGTAACATGTCTCCAATGTCCCTAGAAGTGTGTATGTGAAGTTTCAGCTAAAAATACCTAATAAATAATGTTTTATAACTCTTTAAAATTGCGCCTTTTAGGTTTTGATTAAATTGTGCCATTTTGTTGACTTTAAATTCAAATGAGATTGTGCTTCCAGCCCAATTTTTAAAAGAGGGCGGATCTAAAATGCCTATGTGTTGGCATAGCAGCAGCCCTTACTCAGGGCCGTTTATGCTAATGAGGCAGATATCATCACTAATGGGCCGGGCTTTCCCCTTCTGATGACGCGTACAAAGCGAGAATGTCAATCAAAGTGTTTCTGCAGTTTTTATCAAGTGTGATTATAAAAAAAAATAAAAAATTACTTTTTACCGTTAGAGTCTGGATATATTTACACACTGCTGCCACACAACTGTGTTTAAACTGATTTTAACAGATGTTTGCATAATAGGTCCCCAATTTTTCCAAAAGTTACACTTTTTTTGTGGTTTTGTGATTGATGGTCACACATTAAATTTCTTTTATATTCTGCTTTTGCTTTTTCTTGTAACTCATCTTATTTTATGTTTAGAGGCTCTGTACGTCTTTTGGTTAATCATTTATTAGGAAGCAGAAGATCTTTTTCTCTTCAACACTTAGAGGTTACTGTTGGATGACTTGTTAGTGCCATTTTGCAGTTGCTAAAGTAACTGTCTGAAATGATAATGCACATCATAATGTGCTGCATTGCATTACCACTTTCTCTGTGGAGGAGAGTGCTTTCATGGTTTCATCAGACTAAACTTCTGCTGGCATAATCTCTGGATCAAACGTACATGGAAAGACTATTACATCAAACATTTAGTCAGGAGTGATTTGTGATTCATGTGAAACTCAAACAGGAGACCGTAAAAGCATCTTATGGGCTATGAGCTCCCATTTTTAAAGGAAAAGTTCACCAAAAAAATGAAATTCCGGAAATATGTCTGCATTTACTCACCCTCATATCTTTGGAAGCCCAGATGACGTTTTCTTCCATGGAACGCAGAAATGGTTATTTAGAGCAGATGTCAAAGCTGCTCTTTTCCATACATGGAAAGTCAGTAGTCATCTTTTTTTAGTGAATCATGACATTTGTAGCACCTGGTATTAAGATGAGTTGCGACAATTGGATCCCAAGTGGACAAATGCTAAATGCAGATGTAAACAGAGTCTAAAACATTTTGAGCTTGTCCACTTTTGACCAGAAGTAGCTGCAAATACTTATTAAGATTGATTTAATAGTGTAAATGCTCATAGTCATATGTATTTAAACAGCTACAGAAGACCATCTGCTGTCTACCTATTGACTTAAATGTTAATGTTATCCTCATTTTGCTGTATTGTACCAAAACCAGAGCTCCAAACTAAAATTTGATTGTAGTGACAATGGTGACACTAAGTTCTACTGATTTTGTAATGCTGCACATGTTGCATTATATATAACATTGCAAACATAATCTATAAGAAAATAGGTATTTGACAGCTTAAGTTGAGAGTACCAGGGGTTTGACTTCAGATCCAGATTTATTTAGATTTATTAAAATAGCAAAAACACTCTGTAAAAAATGTAACAACCCCAAGTTATGGATTTGCAAAAAAATATAAAAACAAATAAATAAATAAAAACAGCATATTAGGGCTGGTCTATGTGATTTAAAAATAATCTTATATTGATGCAAGTCATCTCATATCCTGATAATGATATAAATCACAATATAGAACCTTTTTTGTGAATTTATTAAATTAATAATTCATATTTAGACCCCATGGAAGAGTTTCTGTTTTACATTTTCAAGTATACACTCAAAAATGTACTCATTCATATGCGATTGCTTTTCTCAGTTTATTTAAAACTCTAGGCCAAATGTTTGAGTAAGAGTGTAGAAATATAAAATAAATATTAATGAGGACTTTCAAGATTGTAAATTCATCACCATGCAGTTATTCACATTTCTTCCTGCATTCCCATTGTGGAGTGTAAGATTGCACTCATCCAATTAATGTAAAATTATGGTTACTGCAAATAATGTGTTTTGCACCAACACCACCAATAAATGATTATGAATAAATGATTAGAATATGATTTACTTTTTATTTCATTCATATAATAAATATATCGTCACATGCCTTTCAAACTATATAACAACTTTGCTACCATAGTAAAAATAAGTAGCCTAATTTTAGGGTTTCAATGATATTTGTTATGCAAAACAAGAAACTAAAGACATTAAGAACAAAATAACATGACTTTTAAAAATGCAGTAATGTAGTGCAGCATTACAATATGAACATCCCAGATTTCTGTCACTGGTTCCCATTAGTGTTATTATTGTAATACCATAGTATGTAGTGACTGGAAAAAATGGCAATTGTTTCTTTTAAACCACACTGGTAAATGGTCCTAGTGGCACACAGTTTAAAGTAGCACTGTTTCGTTATGCTTTTGGTGAGTTTACTGACATATTCATACGCAACCGAATTTCATTGTTCAGTTCAGCAAATATGCTGTGAAAAAGTTATTTGTTGACTTTACTTAAAGTGAATAAACCTATTGCTTTAAAATTAAGTAAATTAACTATATATAATTATACAAATTAAGTGAAGTCAACTTAACAGTTCCATGTTGCTACAGGTTTGCTGTAAAAAAACTAATCAATTTTGTAGTCTAGATAGTAAAACCAGTGTGGCCTTTAACAAACTTTAGTCACAATGCCAGGAATAAAGTCTGACCGGCTGACCATGTGTGATTGGATCACTGAAAATGCATCTTATTAGCTGAAACAGGGCCTTTAAAACCAAGAGCCATATGATTTATTTGGACTAATGTGTCAAGTCTAAGACAAGTGACAAGTGCCCATCCAATTTCATTATATGCAAAAGAGAAGCTTGTACATTCTAAACAACATATTGGATGAGTTTAATGTCTTTTATGTTCTGCATAAGAAAGTAAGTAATGGGATTGTAATGATATAAGGATGAGCAAGTGATGAGTCTATCCCTTTAAAAAAACAGAGGATAACAAGAGAAGGCTGCAACTGCATTCATATGCGTATCACTTCATTCATGAGTGCTCGGGTTCAGATGTCCAGTTCAGGTAGACAGCTACTCAATCCGAGTGTTAAGCTTTGAGCCCCCTTCCTCAAATCTGGCTTGTGTTCATTGAAAGGTGTTATTTCTCATCCTGCCCTTCTCTCACCATGTTGAAAGCTCTCTGGCTACAGCTCCTATGGTGGTGCTGTTATCCTTTGGACACATGCGGTGGATGTTTCTCCCAGCGGCTCAGCAAGAGGCCTCTCGTTATCTCAGGGGAAGCCCTCCAGCTCATCCGAGGGGGAGCATCCTCTCAAATCCCAAACGATGGTTCACTCCAGCCCCCTCTGCACCCCACCTCTCTTCACACTTGCTACCCCCGCTGGCCTTCGCCATCCTGGACACCTCCTGCATCTCTAATCCTCACACACACTGCTTGATTTTCCTCAGCCTGTGTCTGCCCATCAGTAGCAACAATGAACAAAAGGAAATTTGTGTTCATATTTTTTTTCTTCTGTTTTTCAGTGGGTGATAGGGGACAGGTTGAAAGTGCAGACGCAAAGTCGAATGGAGAATTCTTTTTAGGACTCCATCTGTACATGTTTACACAACATGCTTTTGGTTTTGGATAATGGGTTATGGAATTTAAAAATCTCAAAACAACAGCCAATGCATAGCTGTGTGAATAGGATTAGAAGTGTCAATTTTTAAAAATGATAATGTCAGTATTACGTGACCAGAAGAAGAAAGAACACCGCATAGAGCAACTGCTAACAACACCAATGACAGATTGCAGTGCTGAGTTTGAGCTGCTTGCACTGCTACGTTTATTAGCACTAATACAACAAAACCTGGCAATACTTTATCAACTAGATGATCAGTGGAGATGCATTAACAGTTACACACATTAGATATTTTGACACGTAATTGCATTCGCCATCTTTTTTATGTCTGTACTCATCGCACTGAAAAAAGACTTCATGTATGTGTATATATATATATATATATATACTGCATTCTTCTGTGATTGTAGTGTTTTGTGCGACTCTGTTTGTTTAAAGCACTTCATATAAGTGGCATACGTATTACACCATCATTCAATAATTCATTTTCCTTCGGCTTAGTACTTTATTTTGTCATAGGTTGCCACAGCTGAATGAACTGCCAACTATTCTGGCATATGTTTTACACAGCAGATGCCCTTCCAGCTGCAATACACTCTCACATTCACACTCATACTCTATGACCAGTTTAGTTTATCCAGTTCACCTATAGCACATGTCTTTGGACTGTGGGGGAAACCGAAGCACCCGGAGGAAACCTACACAAACATGGGCAGAACATGCAAACTCCACAAAGAAATGCCAACTGACCCAGCCGGGACTCGAACCAGCGACCTTCTTGCTGTGAGGCGACAGTGTTAACCCCTGAGCCACCATGCCGCCCGTATTACACTATTTTAAAATGTATTTTATTATATATTTATATTTATTTTATTAGATATTTAACAGTGTTAATCCAAATACAGTTTTAGAGGTTTTTTGCGAGAATAAAACTTTAATATAATCTATGTCTCTAGTATATATTTTATTGCCTTGAAAATGGCGATAGAAGTTGGCATGGTGTAAAACTTGGTATACAAATTACACCATTTTTTCTTTCCATTGTGGATGCGGACATTTTCTTGAAACAAATACATGTATGGATGTGCTGGAATGAGATATACATCCAAGAAAGTTACATTAACCACAATGTCTCCAAATGCCCTGTTTACACCTGATATTAAGATTTTTGTTGATCCAAGTGGATGACTCTAAATATAGGTTTAAATAAGGTCTGGAGCATTTTGAACCTGTGCAATTTTGATCATTTCCAGAGGTAGCTGAAAACTTTTTTTGACCAGATTTCTTTTATTTAGTGGTCCAACATATTAAATCCCAGTTGGAATTTAGAATTTGCTTTATGAATTCATAGGTTTGGTCTGAAAGTGAAAAATGTTAAGAGCACAATTTTCTCTTGCCAGCCTGATCCTAACAAAAACAAACCTGTTTGTGCCTTTCATTTTTTTTTTGTCTCCTATTATATGTATTATATGGTAAAATAAAAAAAGGCCGTAGACCTTCCTTTTAAAGAAATCATGAAAATGGTTAAAAGTGGACAAAAGAGATGGATTAAAACACCAGGTGATAACAGGAATGGGTCTCTCTCCTGACCTATAATCGGACTAAAACACATCTTAATTCCAGGTGTGAATGGGACCAAAGTGGAGCCAAAAACATGAAGCAGGCTTACAAATTGTAAAACTTAACCTCTGTTATATGGCTGTCAAATAATTCAGTAATTTTTGCTTTTGTCATTTTAATGAATATTTTTGTTGATATTTGCAGTTCAAATTCCCACTTATTGAAATTTAGCAAGTTCAAAATATCGACCATATCGATACTGAATTAAAATAAAACTGGAGGGCTGTCTGATGGACAGATGGCTGCCTGTGAACACTTTCAACTGTTTGAAGAGTGCTCAGTTTTATGGTAATGTACTGCATGTGTGAACTGTCAAATTCACTTTTTGGTCCAGATGTCCATATATTATGTTAGAAAAAAAAAACGTTTTGCAGTTTTGACTGTGAACAGGAAGACAGAAAATTTAGAAGTATATATATTTTTTAAATATCTATTTTAGAGGTTTTGCTTTGATTTTTGTTAGGACAGTAGAGAGTGTAAACAGGAAATAATGCGGCAGAGAGCGAGAAACAGGATCAACAAAGGACATTGAGCTGGGAATTAAATTGTGAGTAGTATTGTTTTTGGTGGCCTGTTTTAATTTTCTATTGTAGTCTTTGTGTGAAGCTGACATTTTAGTTTTTTTTAGTTTTAGTCACCTTCATACTCTTTTTAGTCTAGTCAGGTTTTAGTCTAGTTTTAGCCATGATTTTTCTAAAATAGTAAGTAATGTTACATCTTGATTTACAACAATTTCATTATGGAATGCCTTTTGAGGTTCGTAGTGTTTTTTCTGTGATTTTGTGGCTGCACTTCTCTCCATCTTTTACCACAACACATTCTGTTTTCTTTTCCACTTGATTGTAATGAAAGTTTTTCCAAATCTCACTTCTTTATCTCCCAATGAACCCTGGCTGGCCAGCCATCATTCTCTTGCTTTCTCAGTGTGTGTCTGTTTGTTGTCCTCTTCTAAGTAATGCTGCGAGTGTGGTAAGAGTAAGTGACATCGCCTGCGTCTTTGCAGTCTGACCTTACTGCAAAATAATAATACCAATAATAAACAAAACTAAATAATGTTATATTAATTTCATCTAGTTTTAGTCAACAAATGAAGAGACATTTTGGCATAGTTTTTATTTTGTAAACCACATTTACACTACTTAACAAAAGTCTTGTCATCGATCCCAGTTGTAAGTGTAATACTAAATAATACAAATAATAACTTGACTTCTAGTTGATCATTTAAAAAAAATGGCAGAAGGTAGATTTTTCCAATGAATCATCTGTTGAATTTCATCCCAATCATCACAAATACTGCAGAAGACCCATTGAAATCCTCATGGACCCAAGATTCTCAAAGAAATCAGTCAAGTTTGGTGAAGGAAAAATCATGGTTTGGGGTTACACTCAGTATGGGGGCGTGCGAGAGATCTGCAGAGTGGATGGCAACATCAACAGCATGAGGTATCAGGACATTTGTGATGCCCGTTACATTACAAACCACAGGAGAGGGCAAATTCTTCAGCAGGATACCACTCCTTCTCATACTTCAGCCTCCACATCAAAGTTCCTGAAAGCAAAGAAGGTCAAGGTGCTCCAGGATTGGCCAGCCCAGTCACCAGACATGAACATTATTGAGCATGTCTGGAGTAAGATGAAGGAGGAGACATTGAAGATGAATCCAAAGAATCATGATGAACTCTGGGAGTCCTGCTAGAACGCTTTATTTGCCATTCCAGATGACTTTATTAATAAGATATTTGAGTCACTGCAGAGATGTATGGATGCAGTCGTTCAAGTTCATGGGAGTCATACACAATTTTATTTTTCCACTGCACCATGACTTTATATTTATTACTATACATTATTTATGTTAAATGACAAGACTTTTGTCTAAGCAAAGTCAGACCTTACTGTCCTAATTAAATAATAAAAAATCAGGCATGATCATATTTTATTTTAGTAAAATAAGCATAGTCTAGAGGCCTTCGCCTTTCATATAAGCCACTTCTGATACCAAATGATCAACTAGAAGTTAAGTTATTATTTGTTAGGCAACTTATAGGCAACAAGACTTTTGTCAGGTGCTGTAGTCTTGTTTTTATTTGCCAATAATATTGCATTATAAATTTAGTTATAGTCCTCGTCACATGAACAGCATTTTTGTTGCATCTCTTCTCGTTTTCGTCACATTGATATAGGTTCGTTGATGAAGTTATTTAATCATAGTTTTCATTGACGACACTAGTTGTGAGGCTGCTTGTCAATTGTTGTATCTTAAAGCAAATGTTAATTTTGAAAAAAAAGTGTGTTAGTATGATAGATTGCTTCAGCTTTGAAATTGGTTTTGAGAATCTTTTGAAATTGTATTGCATTTTTATGAACTACAGACATTTTAGCATCATGTCAACAACAGTTGGAAGCAAAGAAAAATCTGAAAGGATGTAATTTCAAAGCTTTAGTTTCAAACAAGAATCACTCTTGAGCCGTTTACTCACACTGTTGCTCTTGGATCAATATATAGGTTTCCTTATGCATTCACATCTAAATACTGCTCTTTTGTTTCAGTATGAAGATAAATATGATGGCCTGCCCTTGTTCATTCTCATTATTATGTGCTAGCCTCTTTAGAGTGGAAAGCTGGAACTGATGCATTATCCTAGTGAATCCATCTTTCACCCAACACAATGAATAATGGAGAAATGTGACAAACGGCCAAAAAAGCGATAGGGAAAGGCTCATGAATGGAATTAAGGGGAATGATGCAACTCGGCAAGGCTCTCCATCAAGAGCACTGCGGCCCATAGATCATTTTATATTTAACCGAAACTAGAAGAGCTTTGTATATTAAACAGGACTTTGAGTTTGTTCAGCTGGGCCTCTTCCTCCTCATTCAACTGCGGGCAAAAATATGCACTCGTCCCCTTTGCGCAGAAATATGCCAGAAAAGTGATGTCATAATTATTTTAATATGGTCCAAAGCTGTGATACTTAATGTTTAGTGACTGGGGTCCATTGAGTGAGTGTGAAGGGTGTCTTCAGGCTTCGCGCAGCAACAGAAAGGACAACATTGTTCGCCAGGGACGAGGAGAGACACAATAACATATTTCATGACTGCATGTGAAGTGCTCTCGCACAAAAGGAGATTTTCACCAGATTACAAGTAAGATGAACTGGGCATCTTTTGTGCACCAGTGCAGTATTGATGAGTTGCCTGGAGCGACTGCTTTGCACTGGGAAGGAGAGCGAGGAGACAAAATGGGCCTCACTATTTATAGAATGAATTTGGTAGAAGCGCAAGCTCGTTGGCTTTTGGATTAATATCTTGTTTTTCAAAGCAGATGTGTGAGATTTAGATGTGTAATCAGATTATTTTAATGGCTCTATTTCATCTGCTCTTCATTTTGAAGTCCATGTGCAGAGGTTCTGCACAGCTAGAGGCACCAAAAAGTATTGCATGATGCATGATGACTGTTTCAAACTCTTTGCTGTTTTTGCATTTTTAGAAACACGGGTGACTTTGGTTCCCACTGTTTGAGTCATTTCGAACCCAATCAGGGTGCAGAAATAAATAGATTTGCCTCGACTAAAAGACTGAGAAAAGAAAAAAAAATGGAATTGATTTTTATTCAAATTACATTTAAACTTTTTTTCTTTGAGCAATGCTTATAATTTTGAAATTAAATGCTTATTATTTGTATTATTATTATTATTATTATCTTCTCTTTTTCTTGCTTCAATTCATTTGAAAAATACCAACAATGTCTTCAATTTAAGAAAAATGTTGGGTCATTAGGCCATAATACCAACATTTCACTCACAAAAAAGTGTATAATAGAATAATAAATTAACAATTCATTAAATTTATTGATGGAGCTGGAGGTATTGCCTGTATGGATAGCGTAAATTATGTTTGGACTTCTCTTTATTTAAGAAAACGTAAAAAATGTCAATCAAATATAAATGTTAAGAAATACATACTAAATCCATCCATACATATACCATACATGCATGCATTTGTAAACACATACATGCAAACATACATGCAAAAATAAGCTTCCTTTAGAAGCTTGGCCAAAAAAAAGTGATTTCAAAATATTATTAATTTTTTTTTTTTGTAGTATGTTTTATTTGTCTTTCTGTTCATTCATTCATTTTCTTTTCAGCTTAGTCCCTTTATTAATCTGAGGTCGCCACAGCGGAATGAACTGCCAACTTATCCAGCATATGTTTTATGCAGCGGATGCCCTTCCAGCTGCAACCCATCACTGGGAAACATCCATACACACTCATTCACACAAATCCACTACGGACAATTTAGCTTACCCAATTCAATTATAGGGCATGTCTTTGGACTAGTGGGGGAATCCGGAGCACCCGGAGGAAACCCACGTGAACACGGGGAGAACATGCAAACTCCACACAGAAATGCCAACTGACCCAGCCGAGACTCGAACCAGCGACCTTCTTGCTGTGAGGCGATCGTGCTACCCACTGCGCCACCGTGATGCCTTTGTCTTTCTTTTAATAAAAAAAAGTTATTATGTTTGATTATTGTTTAAATCTTAGTAAGTAATCATAAAACAAATATTTTAATGACCATTTATTTATTTAAACCCTACTGTGTAGTTTAACCAACATAGTAATTCATGAATTTGTTTTTTATTCTAAGAAGTAAGTTTTAATATCCATGTCAGTGCTTTATTTTCCCCATTGCTCTGCATCTGTATTTGCAACCCCACCTCTGATTAAAGTAGCAGCACCTCTGCTTGCAAAGGAGAATTATTCCGTTTTATAGTGTATTTGCCAGCTTGGCTACAACTCTAGCATTTTAACATCCATTTACAAGCTTTTAACTGTCAGGATCTATTGAATTATGGATATTTACTTTCCTCACAGTTCTGTGAACCACCAAAATGACTTTTAATGGCGCAAGTGGTAATATTAATGTTTTCTTATGAGCGTCATTATTAGCATATCAGTCTAATGCCTGAAGAGCTGGCCATTGGCTTTTGATGAGGAGCACACATGTTAAAGGAGATCCAGCAGTTCATAACTCTCCCCTTTACTCACTGTCAACCTTTTTTTTTTTTTAATGCAGCAGTAGATGAATCCAGGAGTGATTTTGCATCTCTGTAAATCTGACGCTATCGGCCTGCCACCGAAAGTGTTGACTTATAACACCTGGTGCATTTCTCAAAGGCTAAAGCGGCTCGTGCTGTTGACTGGAAAGTCATTTAGGAGGGAGAGGGAGACTTGTTCGAGATGTGCATTTTAATCCTGGTCTGTTTAATGTTTGCCCCTGACAGTCTGAGCCAGACATCATTTTAATGGCATGTACAGTGATAAAGCCAATAAAACGTCAAGATGATTGATAATATGAGCATTATACCAATCTGACTTTCCTGTCCGCCTCTCTGCAGCTAGATGATGGTTTCCAAATTGAATTCGATGTGTGTGTGTGCGTAAAACAGACAGAGAATTGTTTGTGTGTATAAATGCGAAGGCGTTTTTCTTTTGCAACACATTTGTAGCGGCATTTCCAACTGCGTCATTTTGACTTGGCAAGTGTTTTCTATGCGCTGCTGATGATAAACTCAAATCTAATGGAAAGCTTTGCGTGACGCCGGATCAAATAAGCCGAGGCCCCGGTCCAAAGACTACACAGACATCCTTATAAATTAATGAACGCTCTCAATATTTGTCCAAACTGTTTACAGTGAAACGTGGCGAAGCGCAGCTCGGTGTGTCTCCAATGGCTTTGTGCGGTGTCATGAGATCGGTGTGGGACGGTTAGACATTAAACAAGCGCCGGTAAATCACTCATCAGTCATACATGGCGGTAAAGCACACATTCGGCGTGACAAACATCTGAAGCGCTCCACTGCGAGTTAAGGCCAGCATGTGTGTTTTATATCAAATAAGGCTTATTTACAGACAAATCTGTATGGCTTCGAGAGCCTGCCGAGAGCTGAAATATTTATTTCCCCCAACTTTCTGCACTTGTCCAAACATTGCGAGGAAGGGCCTGCCTGAGAGGACTAGGGGAGCCATCTTTCATCCTCCGTTCATGGCTATCTTTAACATTGAGCCTTGTTGCTTTCCCTAAGGGGAGTTTATGTTGAAACTGCGCAGATGCTCATGAAGTCTTTGTGAGTGAACTAATCACGATTGGTGTACAGTTCTGACATTTGTTAATATGTCATTTTCTTCATTTCATTAAAGCATGGTTCCGTTTTTCAGCTCCGTTTTAAACACTATGACATGTCACGATAAACATTGGGTGAATAAGGATAGCTTGAGAACGTTTGTTTTTGTATGCTTGATGAAAATCTTTTGGCACGGCGTAGGAAGTAAATTGACAGTAGTAGTTTTTTTTTTTTTTCTTCTTCTTCTCCTTTTTCTCTTGTTTGACTGACGTGTTTGACTAGATTTCTCTATTTGCTCATTCTGACCCTTGTCCTTAGAAAAGCTTTCCAGGTAAAATCAACCTCTAGCAGACTTGCCTACGGAGAGGCTTTTTGCGTTTTATGTAAATAGTGATTGATGGCACATCTTACCTAGTGTGCAGCTTTTGACAAAAAGTATTGATGGGTGCTCTCAGTAAGTGTTAGTGGAGGTGACAGAGCAATCCATTTTAAGATGAATTACAGCGCAAACTCCCTCCATGGCAAAGTCATGAAGTCAGTTTCATCTGCCGTCGCGAGGCTGGCTGCATTCATGAGCGCTTTGGCTGTCATTTTCGCGACTCCAGGCAGATCAGTGTTTCTCAATTGTGAATTCTAAATTTTAAGGGTTGACAAGGACGCAGCCGGGCTGATGCAATGACAATTTTAGAATAGCTGATCTTGTAAAGTTGTGTACTTTTAGCTTTTGAAAATAAACTAAATGTTTTTATTTTGTCAGATATTATGTTTTTCTTGGCTAAACCCTGAGAGGGTCATATATCAAATTGTTTGAATATAGTGTTTATTTTTTATATAACATGTATTTGGGTAAGCTTTTAAACTGCATTCATTCATTCATTCATTCATTCATTCATTCATTCATTCATTCATTCATTCATTCAAAAACATTGTCGTTTCACATGATGGATACCATTTCATAGCAAGCACATGTTAATAAGGGTTTGATTAAACTGAACAGTGTAAAAAGGTTTACGTACATACTGTATATGACACAAATGACGTATACAACACATTTTAGATATTTAAATTGGCATTAACATGAAAATAAAGACAATTTATTTATGGATGAACAGATGTATAGATTACCAAACCTAGGCCTGATTTTATATCTTTTATATATTACTATATAAGCACAGCCAGAACATAAACTAAAAAATCCGTTTTTAAATTAATAAGTAAAATAAATGACTTAAAATCTCAATTTTGTTGCCTATAATAAAATCCCTTATTACGCTCTTTCCCTATTATTGTTGTTGTAGGCAAATTTGCTGTTTTACCTGCCCAAAAAACCTGCATAATAGCTTTTCTCCAACTCTCTAAGTGGTAAAAGTCCAATACTTTTGTTTTGCATTTGTTATTATAAAAATGCTGTATTTAATTAAAACTTACATGACTTAAAATCAAGTTAATTCAAAGGAATTATTTTTGTTTCATTATTATACTAAATACCTTATTGTGCTGTCACTATGGTATTGTTTTTGTAAGCAAATTTGCTATTTTACCTACCAGTGAGCCTCGGTAATAGCTTTTCTTCAACTCTTTTTGTCTAAGTGATATAGTAATAGCCATCCAAAGCCAATATACATATATATAACCTGTGTTACCATTAAGGCTCATTTAGCCAGTACAAGCTTCCTGCCTGGTGCCTGCATGCTTTGTTTGAGTTGGATGGAGTAATCCACTGGTCAGCATTGAGCGAGACTCTGCTTTGGTGATAGATGTGCTCACACATTTCCCTAACCATGCATACCAAGCAAATACATTTTGCCTAATTGCAACAAACAAGTTCCACTGCTCTGCTTTTCGGCCTTTTGTTCACGAATGCGAGAGTGCTGCGGCCTGCTTGTGATGTGAAGACTGAGCTGAGAGACTTTCTACTGTTGAGCCACTGCAAAACAAATGCAATAGACCAAACTTGTTTTAGACTCCAACGTCAACATATGACAAATAATTTATGATTTAAAAAGTCATTTCATAATTTGTCAGTACTGCTCCTCAGTATTTTTCACACAAAAAAACAGAAAACACTGATTCCCTTTATTTGCGACCACAGGAATACACTCCATTTAGGCTTTCATGTTTAGAAATGCTGATAAATACTTATGCTGTGTTCTCAGCAAATGCAGAATACTGTAGTTTACTTGCAAGATGTTTTTCACCTAGAATTTTCCTCTCAAGTTGAATAATGCTGGGTTCACACCAAAAGCTAAATTAAGTATTTGCGTAAGTAGATTACATTCAAAGTTGATGCAAACATGGAACTCTGCTCAATCGCATCTTTCTCAGTAGGAAGATTCGCTCAAAGAAGACGTGATTGAGGCAAGTGTGCATTCCTGGCAAACACGTTGCACATTCCACGTCATTTGGCAGAAATTCACCTATATTGGCACTTTGACATTTTTTTAAATGTGTAATCTACTGTTTTTAATGCTTAATTTAGCTTTTTGTGTGAATCCAGATTTATATGTTTGCACACATTTTTTATTTAAAAGGATTTTGCACTTCTGTGGATTTCCACAAAATTACACAATCTGTGGAGACCTGAACTATATACTTTTCCATATACTGTTATTCTTTCAGATAAAGTAAAACAGGAAGTTCACACACAGAAAATTGGAATTATATACAGTTGAAGTCAGAATTATTAGCCCACCTGTATATTTTTCCCTCCAATTTCTGTTTAATGAAAAGAATGTTTTCAACACATTTCTTTTTTAATAACCAATTTCTAATAACTGATTTCTTTTATCTTTGCCATAATGACATTACATAATATTTTATTAGATATTTTTCAAGACACTACTATTCAGCTTAAAGTGCCAATTAAAGTCTTAACTAGGCTAATTAGGCTAATTAGGTTAACTAGGCGAGTTAGGGTAATTTGGCAAATCATTGTATAACAATGGTTTGTTGTAGACAATCCTAAAAAAATTGCTTAAGTGGGCTTATAATATTGACCTTAAAATGGTTTTAAAAAACTACTGTTATTCTAGCCACTATAAAACGAATAAGACTTTCTCCAGAAGAATAAATATTATCAGAAATACTGTTGAAAATTCCTTGCTCTGTTAAACATTGTTTGGGAAATATTTAAAAAAGAAAAAAATCACTGGAGGGCTAATAATTTTGACAACTGTACATTATATCAACGTTTCTTAACTTACTATCGTGCGAATGCAGAAGTAAAATCAACAACACCTCAGGGAAAACACAGATAAATTATGAAACCAAATAAATACAGTTACAGTCATATATGATTTGTCTAAGTTCAAGTGGATCATCTCCTGACTCAAGTAAACTCTGCCAAATGTCTCTGCAAGCTTCCATTGGCACTCTTTAGCACAATATATTGGACAGTCCCAGAAAACGTGCCCGTTGGCCCCAAGGTAGCCCTGAAAGTGACAGTGGAAACACAACTGTCCTTGGCACACGCTAGCACACTCGCTTTAGGCCCGACATTGGAAACGCCGCTCTATGGATCCAGTACAGACACAGGGGTTGACAGAGGCAGATTTTAACAGATGCTTCAAGGGGACCTCAGCCCATGAAATCCTGCTGTCCTGGAACCAAAGCCCCACCCTCTAACTGCTGTATAAATAGATTGTCATGACAGGGCAATTCATCTCCAGCCATGAAAACATCAAGTTTAAAAGACAGCTCGTCGAGACCTGGCGCTTGTTAAGGCCAGATCAGCGCCGCAGATGCCTGGGATGTAAACTCATGAAGAGAAGATGAATTTGTCTGTCATCCCTGACTTTGACAGTTGCTGTAAATCTGATTCAGGCCCCGCGTATGTTTGTGTGGGGCGCATCAAATAAGGCAAGAGAGTGAACTGCACATGTAAAAATTTCAAATAAGAGCAACGGCGAAAAGAAAGTCCACCTGGGATACGCGAAGGCTTCTCATCCGATGATGTGCTTTGAGCCTGTTGTTAAAAGAGAACATTTGGCAGTGATTTTTAAAGCCCTCTGCTCTCCCCTATTTTTTTTTCCCCCGCTCGTGTTATTTTCAAGATGGTGGTCACGTAAGGCACCCTGGAAAATGAATTGTGGGAGTGTCTGAAGAGCCATTTGCGGCTTGATTGATGGGAGCAGGCGAGCTGTGCTGGCCGTTTTCTGTGATCTGCCGCATATGAACCGTGCGTAGCACATTCCCCTGGAAACAGTTAAAGTTTTTTAGTGTCGCTGGGTTTTAGCAAAGCGCCACACTTGTCAAATGATATGTGACAAACTCGCTGAGAAGTAGATTTGATATTATAATGTGACACGTTATGAGGTCTGCCTGGAAGCACTAGAGTTTCATTTGTGAAAAGAGGTTATTAATATGATCATGGCTCACTCTGATTATTAAACGGAATAGTCTTTTTTACTAATACTACATATACTACTTCACATTTCTATTATTATTATTATTATTGTTGTTGTTGTTGTTGTTGTTATTAATTAATGGAACTATGAACTATTATTTATTATTAGTTCATTCATTAATTTCCCTTCGGCTTAGTCCTATTATTCATCAGGGGTCGCCACAGCGGAATAAACCGCCAACTTATCCAGCATATGTTTACACAGCCCTTCCTGCTGCAACCCAGTACTGGGAAACACCCATACACTCTCACATGCACACACGTACACTGCGGCCAATTTAGTTTATTCAATTCACTTATAGAGCGTGTCTTTGGACTGTGGGGGAAACCGGAGCACCCGGAGGAAACCCACGTGAACACGGGGAGAACATACAAACTCCACACAGAAATGCCAACTGACCCAGCCGAGGCTCGAACCAGAAAATGAATGAATGAATGAATAATAATAATAATTATTATTATTATTATTATTATTATTATTATTATTTTTACAATTATTGTTAAGTTAAACAAATTAAACAAATAAAAATATAAAATTTAATTTGTTTAAAAAAAGTAATAGATGTTTGAAATGTATTTTCAAAAAATTATTTATGTGTTTATTTATTTTAAAATTATATATTTATAATGCTGCTATTTCTCTCTAATTTCAACATTGAAGTTTATGAAGCAGCTATGGTCTGGTTCACTGTAATTCTGTTAATATTCTGTTGACAGCTGAATGGTGTGGAGAAGATGTGGATGTAGTTGCAGGCTTATGTGCTGTTCTTGAGGAGATCCCAGTCAGATAGCCTGAGCTTTGATGTTCTCCCATCTTCACCGCCTTCCTCTTACTTTCTAACTACCTTCCTAACCCTGAATCATCACAAAGAGCCCACTTATAACCTGCCAGAGCAATCCTCTAGGAAGAGACATCTTTAAATAGTTAATTGGAAAACGATTAAATTTTATAAGAACTTATCAATACTGCTTATTTAGCACAAGTGAAATTCCTCACAAAAAGGTGACAAATGTGGGCTGAGAGTTTGCCTTTGATCTGAATTAGCATGCAAATGGCTTTTGCCTTGATATGTCAGGCCTTGTCCCGAAGCAAGACGAGGCCTTAAGCCAAAGAGAGACAGAGTGTTTTGGGGGGAAGGGACGGGCTGGAAAGGGGTGCGAGATACTAGGAGATGTTAATTAGCATGTGGAGGAAAAATACTTCAGACAAGTGGTAAGTGGCTCCTGATAATGTGGTGACTAAACATTTCCCTCCTCCCCATTGTCTGTCAGATCCTCAGCTTGGAATTTAAAACTCCTTTCACCTGAGAGAGGAAATCAAAGATAATCCAGAGTTTGATGTTGGAGAAAACTTTAGAGTTTGGGGAAAAAAAGGGGTCACCCAATGTATAGGGCAACGGGTTTAAGCTGTAAACCCCACACAAAGGCAGCTGACAGCCTGCGCTTCACAGGGAAGTCTTTGGGAAGGTCTAAGCACCTTCTCTGTGCATGACTAAACCTATTGAGGGATGGAGAGATAAAGGAACCCACGGCTTAAAATCAAACTTTTAATTTTCTATCAAAAATAAAATCCACACCATCAATAGACTAGAAAATGCAAGCAGGCAAAAGTTGGCCTATGCAGGTACGGAAAGAGAAGAAACTAAATTGGATAGATTTTTTTTCTGCTTTTATGTGGTTGCAATCTTACAAAAGCTAATGTTGCCATGGCGATTATGAAAAGGCAGATTATTCAATGTTTACTCCTTGGAAATGACATCCTATTGGAGTAAACAGGCGGTGTGTGTTTTGTGACGGGTTTGGATTTATTATTAAGAGCTTTTCTCTGTAGTTGATCTGTAAACTTTAGATAGATTAGTTTCCCCCACGGCGCAGTGCATTACATTCCAATAGAGCTGTTTTATGATAGTCATTAGCGCTTAACCCTCATAACATATTCAGGTCTCTGTTGACCCTGAAACAAATACAGGAAAAGGTGTAAAAAGATAATGGCATATTTATGCAAGTAAAATGAATCACTTTTGTTTGGAAGTTTTTATAGGGTAATAGTTATATCTTTTTTGGTGTTTTGTAAGAATGAAATTAGCAGAACTGTAGAATTTGTTATTTCTCTTAAATGAAACCACTTTAAAACACACATTAATTTTAAATTAAATGTATAAAAATCATCATTATCCTTATTATTATCCTTATTATTGTTGTTGTTATTATTATCGGTATCCGTATCAGCAGCAGCAGCACTACTACTACTACTACTACTACTACTACTACTACTACAACTACAACATGAAGGAATTGTGTGAAACCTTCCTATTATTATTATTATTATTATTATTATTATTATTATTATTATATTTATTATATGATATGATATATCAATCCACTTTAATTTGTAAAAATGACAACATGAAGGAATTGTGTGGAACCTTCCTATTATTATTATTATTATTATTATTATTATATGAAACATTAAATGAACAAATAAATATATTTTATTAAGCAATTTATAGATATTTATAATGTATAACTATATACACTAATGTACACTATATATTTAAATTTTGAATGTTCTGATCCAAAAGAAACACAGGAAAAGGTCTAAAGAAAAACAAACAAATACAAATGAATTGCTTTTGTTGGGATGCTTTTCAGAGTAATAGTTATATTGTTTTAGTGTTTTGATAGTATTACATTTGTATTTATAACTGAGAATAGCTCAAAAACAAAATAATTTAATTAAATTCAGTTAATTCCAATGGAGTTAAAACTGGTCATTCACAGATTACAGGTTTTTATCAGTTTCATGAAAATAATGATATATTTAAGTAATATTATATATCATATGTAGAAAAAAAGTTTTAAAAGTTACCATGTTTTTTAAATTAATAATAAATAAAAATAGCTTTTGCATCAGTTATCATAACCTTTGGATTATATATATCTTTTTGGTGTGGTTAATTTGTAATTTAAAATGAAAAAAGGTGACTTATAAGATCTCAACATTAAGGGTTTATTTAATCCTTACCGTTTCACATGAAAAGTTTGAGACTTCAGAAACTCCAAAGAAAGGGGCAGCTATAGCCCATGCTTTGCATTAGCTGCTTTTATAACCGTGTTAATGTGTAGACATGCGTTTATTACATACGTCTCAACAGACAAGCTGTTTTGACTTGCAGGGTCATTCTCGGAACGAGTCTTCCTTTCCTGACTCTGAATAATGACCTCTTTCAACTTCCACTCTGATAGATTCATGCAACCCCACTATTGCTTTACTGCACATTTGCTTACCATAAGAATGCAATTTTCAGCCATAAGGTCCCAGGACTTGGCAGGGGACCGGGGGGGAAAATTGTCCATTTCTTGCCAAAGCAACAGCCCTGGATGATCTAGAGGTCTGCCCTAGGGGATGGGTTATCCACATCAGGCCAAAGTGCTGTCACGCTGTGGAAAAATGATTAATTTCCCCATGCTCCCTTTTATCCCAGAAGGATGCGGGGTTACACAGCAGCACTTGTTCGGATAAATGCTTCATTGACGCATATGCAGATCTCCGTCGGACCCATTTGATACCCTCTGATCAATAATTGACTGTGCGATTATCATTTAAAGCAGGCCGGCGTGAAGCGCTGCCACGTGCTCGTGCATATGAGAAGACCGTTTGTCCTCTTCAATTGGGCAGACTGAATGGATTTATCACATTTTTCGCAGCAAATTCACACATTTAAAGATAGATGCCATGGCCGTGGATGACACCACACTCTGAAAATGCTGTATGTACAATCCCGACTGTTGTGCTAAAAATGTAGTTTTAAATCTTTTATGCATTTATCCCAATGGTTGGGTTTGTTCAAATTCGGCAGCATTTTTAAAGTATGTGCTTTCTAAAGTGGTTAGACAATGGGGAAAAAGAGACAGCCGGAATAAATGGGAGGTGCGCAGGTTACTAACAACACATTTAATAGCGTAAACTATTCAAATGCCTGAAACACGGGGCTGTTCGGGACCCTCTCCTGTACTTTTACAAAACAGAAGACAGTACCAGTTTGACAGCTCCAAGTGTCTGAGGCCAGGGAAATAATTGATAGCAGGCTGCCTGCATCCAAGGTCCTTTAGCAGTAATTGCAAGCAGAATGTGGCTCTCTGATCTCACCAGTGGTATTTGCCATGCCAAAACAGCCCAGATTTGACAGATTGCCTTCCTGCAGTAATAACTTAGGCATGTTCTCCGCTTTCTCACACAAGGCCGCGCAGCCTTCTCACCACAGAACACAGCTGAATTATTATTTTATGCTGAGTTTTGATTTCCCTCTTCCCCTGCTTTTGACAGGCCACTCATGAAATAATGGTTTTATTTTATAACTGCAGCAAAGGCTCAAGGCATGGTTTTGTCCCCCGCTCATGATTTCAGTAGCAACTAGAACTACTTAAAATCCAAAATAGTGTTTTAGGGAAGCTAAATGCGTGGGTAGCTGACATGTCCGTAAACTTTTTTTTTTCCTGTTTCCTTTTTTGGTTTATGTTTAAAAATGTATATTTATACAAGGGAATGTGATTATTAGCTGTCCCTTTTGGACCCTTTTGCTCTTACTAGTTCAGTTAAAATAATTCAGGAGTATGACATACATTTTTTTATAACAAGAAAAGCTTTATAAAATGTATAAACTTTTTTTAATTTAATTAATATTTCTTATAATTAAGCATGTGTATTTCATTATTATTATTACTATTATTAATAATATTTGGTTTAAATGTCTAGTGATGATTATATGTCTTTCACTATTGAGAGGACCCTTTTCTCTTTTACAAATTATTATTATTATTATTGTTATTATTATTATTATTATTATTATTGTTATTATAATTATTTTACGATTAGTAAACAGTGTAACATGCATTTTTTAATAAGGAAAAATATATTTAAACAAATTTTTTAATTTATATTTTTCATAATTAAACATGTATTTAATTATTATTATTATTATTATTATTATTATTATTATTATTATTATTAT
>CAIGQV010003909.1:29048431-29067303 GCA_903798115.1 Danio jaintianensis
GGGGGGGCACGTGAAGGGGGCAACTGCAGAGAAAAGAAAATGAGTTCAAACAGACCTGAAACGGAGCTCCATTCTTCCTTCTCCGTGCCCCTGCGGAGGCGCCATTGATTTTCCTTGATGTTGAGCAACAGCGTGCCGAAAATGACATGCCTCCTTCACCAATCTAGCTTGCTTGCTTATTGTCTTTTAAATGTCAGGAAATCATTTAGAAGAGAATGCCGGGTCCTTGAGTTCCGCGGGGTCTCATTGGTGAGCCGTGAAGGCTTCAGAGCCGCATCCTGTTTGTGTGTGTTTGAGCGTACGTGTGATAGTGGAGTCCTGCTGTCGTGTTGATGGGTCTGACTGTCTCCCTCGTTCAGATGTCCCAGCGTGAGACGCGGGTGCCTCGGTGAGGGCAGCGGAGACTGGCTATTCTGGAGACGGGCAGCTCTACACTCTCTGACTGGAAGTCTCTTTCCAGCCCTGCTAGAAGCCTAAAAGCTCCACCGTTTTTCTGTCTAATCGTCAAGTCAAGTTTATTTATAAAGCGCTTTTCACAATGTAGATTGTGTCAAAGCAGCTTAACATAGCTCTAGTAAAGTCCAGATATCAGAGTTGAAGTTCAATTTAGTTTAGTTCAGTGTGGTCTAAATTTTACTGCTGAAAGTTCAAACACTGTAGAGCGAATCCACCGAGCAAGCCAGTGGCGACAGTGGCGAGGAAAAAAAACTTCACCAATTGACAAAGTGAAGGGAAAAAAAAACCTTGAGAGAAGCTAAGCTCTGTTAGGCACGACCATTTTTCATATGGCCAAACTTCCTGTTCAGAGCTGCAGTCTAGGCGCTGGAGGCTGAAGAAGCTGGACGTCCATCGTGGAGAAGTTGCAGGTGTGAGTAGGGCACCGGCAGGCGGTCAGGTTGGCCCGCAGGATCAATGTAGGGACTCGTTTATCACAGTGGTCATTCAGGAATCAGTCTCATGCACTCCATTTCTCCATGACGACCACAGCGTCAGCTCGGGATGCGACCTGGTCCAGGATTATGGATACCTTGGGATCATCTCTTCACAGGTCTTGGATCGCATCAATGGCGCCGCATAGTCTCTAGGGACCTCGGAATGAGTATCCCCAGGTGGAAATAGAGAATAAAGAAAATAATTAGCGTAGCTGCTGTTCATAGTGTATTTAAACGAGATGCAAAAATGGAGTGTTATTGATGAAAATAGCAGTTAAATAAACAAACATAGAAACAAACATGTAAAGCATATGAGAGTTTCTAACACAATGTCTGGTGTATTGAGGAGTGTGTCCTACAGGTGATGTCAAGCCAGCTCACCTGCATGGAGCACATTCATGCATCATACCGTTATGCGATGCATTGAGTGTATGCTTTACTAAAAAGATAGGTCTTTAATCTAGTTTTGAACAGAGAGAGTGTGTCTGAGCCTCTGACATTATCAGGAAGGCTATTCCAGAGTTTAGGAGCCATAAATGAGAAGGCTCGACCACCTTTACTCGACTTTGCTATTGTAGGTACTACCAAAAGCCCTGAGTTTTGATATCTTAAAGAGCGGGTTGGATTGTAGCGAGACAGAAGGTTGGTTAGATAAACAGGAGCTAGATTATTTAAAGCTTTATAGGTAAGAAGCAATATTTTATAATCAATACGGAACTTAACAGGCAGCCAGTGTAAGGAGGATAAAATTGGGGTGATATGATCATATTTTCTAGACCTGGTAAGAACTCTGGCAGCTGCATTTTGTACGAGCTGAAGTTTATTAATAGAGGATGCTGGGCAACCAGCGAACAGAGCATTACAGTAATCCAGCCTAGAAGTCATGAAAGCATGAACTAGCTTTTCTGCATCTGAGATGGATAGCATACTTCGTAACTTCGTAACGATATTTCTCAGATGAAAGAAGGTGGTTTTTGTGACATGGGAGATATGATTTTCAAAAGTTAAATTGTTGTCTAGTATGACACCCAGATCTTTTACAGTAGAGCTAATGCTAACTTTGTGTCCCTCTAATTGCAGGTCGAGTTGTGAGATCAGCTGTGTACAGGATTTAGGCCCAATAAGTAATAATTCTGTTTTGTCTGAATTTAAGAGAAGGAAATTGTTGGTCATCCAGTCTTTAACATCTTTAATACATTCAGTTAGCTTAGACAGTTCAGACGTCTCATCAGGTTTTGTTGAAATATATAATTGAGTATCATCTGCATAGCAGTGAAAGCTGATTCCGTGTCTTCTTATAATGTCTCCCAGGGGTAGCATGTATATTGTAAACAGCAAAGGGCCTAAAACTGATCCTTGAGGCACCCCATACTGTACTGGCCTGACCTGTGAAAGCTGTCCATTTATATTCAGAAACTGGTAATGGTCAGTTAAGTATGACTTAAACCATTGTAGAGCCTGTCCCTGGAAGCCTGTAAAATTTAAGCGATCTATGAGGATATTGTGGTAGATCAAGTAAAACTAATAACGAGATGCACCCTTGGTCAGCAGCTAAGAGTAAATCGTTGGTTATTTTCACTTATGCGGTTTCTGTACTGTAATGACGCCTGAAACCTGACTGAAACACTTCAAAAACAATGTTCATCTGCAGAAAGGAGCATAATTGGGTAGAAACAACTTTTTCTAGTATTTTAGACATAAATGGAAGATTTGAAATAGGCCTATAATTAACTAAGTTGCTGGGGTCTAGTTGTGGTTTCTTAATAATAGGCTTAATAACAGCTAGCTTGAAAGGATTTGGAACATGGCCTAAAGATAGAGAAGAGTTGATGAGGTTAAGAAGAGGTTCTCCTATTACAAGTAGCAATTCTTTCAGTAATTTAGTTGGAATTGGGTCTAACATACATGTAGCTGGTTTAGAAGCATTTATAAGTTTATCTAGCTCTTCCTGCTCTATGATTTTGAAGCACTGTAGATTATTTTGGTTCAGTGGAATGTTTAATGGATCTGAAGTATAAGGCAGTGCCAAAAGTTTAACATCTTCTATTTTCTGTCTGAAACCATGAATTTCTTCAGTGATAAAATAGAAGAAGTCATCACTACTAATTTGCGGTGGGACATTTTGTTTGATTATTTGTTAATTTAGCAATGGTGTTAAATAAAAATCTAGGATTGTTATGATTATTTTCTATCAGTTTGCGAAGGTGCTCAGCCCTCGTGATTGGGATGGTAACCTGAAATGCGAAACTTTAGATTTTTTTCACTCCCTTCAGTTTGTTTTTACTATGCATTTGACAACTGTCACTTGGCAGGTGTGTGTGTGTGTGTGTGTACAGTATGTGTGTTTTATGCCAAATTTGAGTTGTTCCACCCCTACCCCAGCTGAAAAAACAAACAAACTTTCTTTTTATTAAGAAATTACATTATTTTGCGGCACAACATTGATAATTTAAGCACTTTTTGTAGGGCTGTGTGGTACTGGACTAATGGATATACCCTTCTGACATTTTTCAGGATAACAGATTGTAAAAATATAATAATAACAATAATTTTCTTAATAAATTGACCAGTAGGGCGGCATGGTGGCTCAGTGGTTAGCACTGTCGCCTCACAACAAGAAGGTCACTGTTTCGAGTCCTGGCCGGGCCAGTTGGCATTTCTGTGTGGAGTTATAAGTGAATTGAATAAACTAAATTGACCATAGTGTATGAGTGTGTGTTTGTGAATGCGAGAGTGTATGGGTGTTTCCCAGTACTGGGTCTCGGCTGGAAGGGCATCTCTACGCCTTAGCCCTTCCCACTCATTACCACTCATTTTGCGCATTCACATGAAGGGGTAGGGGTGTCCCAATTCTCTTTAGCTTAAAAGCGTAGGATAGCCCTTGAAACAGAGATTTTTCAGGACCACACTCGAAATCAAGGGATAAGAAAATTTCCCAGAATACACCAGCCACAACGGCAGCATGGCTGCACGTGAAAGTCAGGAGATGCAAAAGTAAGTTTTTTTTTTTTTTTTTTTTTTTTTTGTCATTATTACGAATTTTTACAATAAACAAGCATATGTTTTAATACATTCATAACAGTGTTTGTGTTTTACTGTCATGCTTTAAAAAAAATAAAATAACTCTAAATTTTGCTATCTATAATCCATAATAATAACACCTGTATAGCAGTCCCACAACATACTTTCACATCTGACAATCGATGACACTCGAATACCCTGTCAGAAAAATCTAGTGGCTGGGAATGACCTTTTTACAGTGTCTGGTATAATGTTTATGTTGTTTACGTGTGTTTACATGATGAATATGGCCACGGTGTAAATGCACAGTAAAGTTACGAGCTTATTGCCACATTATATCGGTATGATAACATAATATCGTTGCCTTCTGTAATTTCCTGAAGATAAATACTAAAATATTAATGCAACTGGAATAACTACAGCTCTTGTGATCGTCGATCTCATATGAAGTAAGAGATCGCGATGACATATGATGACGTGTGCAGGTGTTGTAGTGGTGTCCCACACTCCGTTTCAAGGGGAAGGGGTAGGGGTACAAAAATAGAATTGGGATTGGGCCTAAGCCAAAGGAAAATGAATGAATGAATGAATGAATGAATGAATGAATGAATTGACCAGTGATCATTTTTTCATCTTCTCCCACGCCCTCCCCCCACCTTTCATTGATGACCTTTTATTGCAATACTAAGACTGGAATACATTGATATCATTAGATACTGTGACTATATTGTCATGCAATATTGTTGACCAAAAAGATGAGGCTAGAATGTAGTCAACAAAATAAAAACTAAACTAAATAATTTTTTGTCATAATCTGCAGGACAACTGCATTACACTGTTCGTGCATTAGATGAGTGAATCAGCGCTTGCACGTTCAGTTTATGGTCTTTTTGCTGGTGAAGCAGGCCTATCAAGGATCTGTTTGTTTCAAGACATTCTGTAGGCAATGCATATATTTTGTCCTTATTTTCATTGATAAGATTAACACTGCATTTGACCTAAGCCCCACTGAATTTTTTTATGTGTGCTGGAGAAGACAGAGTGGTTCTCTTCTGGGTCAGATAGTAGAGGTGCTCCCAGTAAACTGTGACATTTGCATAAGTTTGTCAAAATAATTAAATTACGTATGCACTCCCTAATCAAAGCTAAACTATAAAGGCTTTTACATTGGTTAGTTTACATTTACATTTACATTTAGTCATTTGGCTGACGCTTTTATCCAAAGCGACTTACAAGTATTATGCAGAGGCCAATTATCACTGCAGAGCAAACGGGGGTAAGGTGTCTTGCTCAAGGACACTTTAGTCATTGTCTGCTGGCACTGAGATTCAAACCCACAACCTTCTGCTTACAAGTCCAACTCTCTAACCACCAGACCACGAATAACCCCAGTTATTAGTTATAGCAGCTTAGTTATAGGAACTAGGAACTTGTCTAATCTCAGAAAAAGAAATATTCCTTGTTGCATGTGGACCTTCACTAGGAACTCTGAAGTGAACTGGAGGTTGGATGACACTGTGATAAAAACAGTTTTTCAGCTATGACAGCTTGTAGCGCTACTTATAATGTAGTTTGAGAAATAAACACCAGACCAAAATGCAATGTTGGGTAAATTTTGTTCACATCATCTTTTCTGTATTTGTGTGCCTAGTTTGTGTTTTTTATGGCATGCATTCACCCAATCAACAAACAGTTATGCCACTAGTAGTTCCTATTAGGATCAGTTAGCGCCTACTCTGAAGTACGAGATTATAGAGCTTTCCCAAAAGTATTCCTTTAACTAAAATTGTTCTGAATGCTGCGAATATGCCAAAATGCAAGTACTATCACAAATAGTTCTCATGTATGAATTGTGAAAATATTCCACTTAACTGACTTTGAGGAGAACCACTCAAAGTCTACTTCAGCATAACTCATAAGCCCACCCCAGTGGGCTTCATACCAATTGGTGGTCAATTTATTTGTGAAAATGAAGTCATCTTTTTCAATTTAAGTATGATAAAACTTTGCATTGTCAAACAGCAACTTATTTAAAAAAAATTCACCAGGTTCTCATTCCAGCACCTCTAGAAGTCTAAAAACTCTCTTTTTCTGTCTAATCGCGAATGGGACGGTACCCCTACATGTCAAACTTCAGATTTTTTTTTATTTAAGTTTGTTTTCTGCCATGCGTTTGACAACAGTCATGCTGCAGATGTTTTTCTCACATCAAACTGTGCTGCAATGTATGAAAGGATCTCTTTGAGTTCACCTGTGTAACGCGGTGAACTCTGCTGCCCCCAAACATAAACACGGTGTGAAACATTTGTCATGTTCAATATGATTTAATTGTTGGTGGCATGTTTTTGCTACAGATTTACAGTAAGAGCCTCAGATTGGGGCCGGTGTTTTGAAAGCCTTAAATCATACAGGACGCTGTTTGACAGCACCAAGCATTTCGGTGAATATTAATACTATAGTGTTGCGCCAAGTAAAATTTGTCCTGTCAACGGCAGGATCCTTTACCGTGTATGTTTTTCTGTTGATAGAACAAAATCCTCCCAGATGACTGCTCAGATGATTATTGACGCGACAGGCACTTTATACAGTGAGGCTCCTTTGAAAAAAAAAAAAAAAAAACCTTCGGACCACCTTTGCTAATGTTGTCTGAGAAAACTGACACAAATGTTCACCAAATTTAGTTTGAGAACCGGCTAATTTGAGCGATGAGGCCTTGATTTCCTTTCGCTCACTTGTGTACGCCCAGGTTGGCGAACATCCAGTCTCTCCTTTGCACACACATCTGGGTTGTGTTGCTTTTGCTTTAATTAGCCTTATGATTCCCCCCTCCCTTTTTTTTGGAAGTGGTTAACTGATCTATCATCGGTGGAAGTGAGTCAAAAAAAGGTGCCATTCGGGGACAGAGTGGGAAGGTGACACTTGAGCAACAGTCTGTACCAAGAGGTGAAAAATTAATCAAAGATTTCCATATCGCCATGAGCAGCTGGTCGGCCTGGCCCATGTGCCTTTGAGTGGGAGGTGTCCGCTGAGAGAGGGCCATGACGCAGCCCGAGTTTGTCTTGCAAAAGCGCAGCTGTCCAAAACATGACAGCTACAGCATTAGCGAGCCCATTAAGAGGTGTAGAACATTTCCAGGGAAATGATTTGAAAAATGACAATGCAGGCTCCTGTGCAATATTAATTACAACGAGCGAGCGCCGCAAATAAGTTAAAATCTGCCAGTGCGGAACATAAAGAGATGGGTTATTTTGTCCTCAGCTGCCTCATGTTGGAAATTTGTGGGGTATTTTCACACATTTATCTGCTGAAGAGCATTTTGTCGGTGGCAGCTGTACTGCCGCTGTTTTTTTTCTTCTTGTTTTGGGTTCAGCAGTTTCAGGTAGTTCGGGCAGTTGTTATGCGGTGTTATTTATTTTGGAACCGACATCAATGGCTTTGATCCCATTGATGTATATACTGTGACCTTTTTGATCTGAGGAAGTTTATCCATTTTAAAGGGTTAGTCTTTATTGTCGGAATGCTTTGGGTTGCTAATATCCCGTGTTTTACGCTGAGCTTGTATTCACTTGCTAATGTGTGTTAATTGTTAAAGACTTCATTTACACTTCTTAGGCAAAGTGTGTTGCACTACAAGGATGTTACACATCTTGGAACTTAAAAGTTTGTTTATCCACTCACAATAGTTGTAGCTGATTGATGATGATATCACAAATGTGGCAGCCCTGCATCTGATGTTTAATTCCTGAATGCCCCGCAGGCTGTCAAGCTTCAAAAAGCTAACATAAAAGTAGCCCAACTGATTGGTGGTGGTAGTAGTCCATTATATTTCATATATATGTATATACAAATTTACAAACCCAGCAAAAATCTACATAAAAATGCAGGGTTCCACACAAATCCTTCATGTTGCTCCAACACAAATTAAGTAAACTTAACAATTTTTTAAAATGTAAGTGGATTGAACTTAAAACAATTAAGTTGTTAATTAACCCCCCCCCAAAAAAAAAAAAATAAATAATAATAATCAAGAATTGTGTAAATAGGTAGTTTGAACAAGCAGCAAAAAATATTTTTTTGAGTGTAGTGCAGGATTTTTACATTTTTCACTTAGATATACTTTTTTTGGTTCAAAAATCACCAGCAAGCTTCACAAATAATTATAAATGAATATTGAATTTTAACAATGCTATTTCATAATAGCTATTTCATAACTAAAATTTGTATTTTTTTGTAATAATATACTCTAATAATTTGAACAAACTTTATACAGTAAAGCTTTTTAAAACTTTTTGTATTTCTAGCTGATGAACTGTTATGAAAATATAACTGTTATTTACAATAAAAAACATTTCATCTAGCGAGATTTCCAAATAATCACAATATATATATATTACAGGATTTTATTTTCCACAAATTATTATTATTTTCAATATTGTGCAGCCCTAGTGTAAAATATTCATCATTGCACTTTGTCATTGTTGTACGCATTTAGTGAAGGATTGAAATGCAAAATATGAACACTGCTTTTCTGTTGTCTTGCGTGTGCGTAAGCGTATATACACAAAAGTATGCAGACTGAAATATGTGGTCATTTAAAAGTGGGAAAACCTCCTGAAAGTAAAGTGTTGGCCCATTAAAGTCAGACGCCAAGTCTGTGGCAAGTTCTTTAATGGACAGAGAAACGCAGCGCGATGACAGACAAGCATTTTAATGAGGTGATATGCGAATAAATCAAAACGTCTGCACCAGTGCCATTTGTTGCTTTCTAATTCCTTTTAAGCGAGTTTAAAGCCAAAGCAAAATGGCGTAATCACATTGTTTGTTTCCATCGTGCCCCTCCGCGAGTTTCGTTTCCTTGGGAAACCAGCATCTGCCGTTGATGGCAAATTTATTTGCAAGGCCCCCTTGTAAATCAGCCGTGTAAAACAAAACCTGAACACACCAACTAATTAGAATCAAAGAGGCTGAGATCCATAATGGTTCGCCTTCACTCAAAATGCTAACTTTAATTGGTCGTAAATAAACTCGTGCTGTTTTTGCGTGAGTTGTAAACAGCTGAATGCTTCAATTAAGTAAAAGATGTGTTGGGAGCAGGGTGAAGGGGAGGCACTGACATATGGAGATGATCTGCTCACCGCCGTTCACACTCAAAGCCGCCTTTTCGTGAGAAGGGCAGATAAAAAATTTTTTTCCACCAGTGCAATATTATAGTGACTCATAAATAAATGGTTACCCCCTCGGTACTAAAAGTTTTCATTAAAGTGGCCTGAGTTTCGTTATTGACACCGTGGGTTGCCTACGCAGCCAGAACGAGCTAAAATTTATCAGAGTGCTTTTCTGCACCTAATAAATCATCTAAACAGGGGAGCCATATGGCAGATAAGACCTTGAGAATGGGGGCTTCAGTCGACGAAGAGTCAAGTCGTATGAAATCGCAGCACTGTTTTCTCTCTCTCCTCTTCCCTCTGAATATCTCTCGCTTATTTTACACGCCATTTTCTTGTTCACCTTATCACCCGTTTGTCACTTGTTTTTCTAGTTTTGGAGAGGGGGGGTGGGGGAGTGGGCTGAGATAAGGAGAAAGAGAGAGGGAGCGAGGGAGGGAGAAAGAGAGGGTCCAGGGAGGTGCTCTGACTGATGGGGAGGGATGATGTATGTAGCGGCTGTGTCCCCGCTCTCCTCTGGCCCTTTGTCATTAATCATGGCCATTAGCTTCTCTCTCAACTGCCTTGTCTGCAGCGGCCCTATCAAAAGGCTTGCTTTTCTCTCTCTCGCAGCCCACACCAGCAAAGGCCTCACACTTTTGCCTTTCTGGCAGGGGATTTTTCTTTTTCTTTTCTTTTCTCTTTTCTTATTGTGACTTAGACACTAATTCGAATGTAGAAATGGATTCAGACTGATTATAAAGCAGGGTGTCTATATTCAAAGTGAAAGGGCTGCAGAAAGGTGGGGATCAGTCAGCAATGTGGGTCTTGCATGGCTTTTGTTTGCATGCTAGTTTAGTAGTACTGGATACAATTCAAAACATATTTAGTGTTTTGTAAGTTATATTAAATTTATAATTATGGCAAATGTTGTTTTTGGTATAATAAAAATAATCTTCATTCATTAATTCATTATTATTTATATATTTATTATTTATTAATTTATTAATATTTATTATTATTATTTGATTTATTCATTTAATAGTCTTGCAATAAATAGGTAAGTAAACAATGCTTTTTTATTAATACACCTAATGTAATACTTACCTTTTTGTTGTGCGTTTATCTTTGCTATTGTTTAAGAGTCACTTAAATTAATCTTGAATTATTTAGTAGCACTAAAACAAAGTTTTATAAATTTTTTACAATGTAAAAATAATGCAGATGCAATGTAAATTACAAAAAAAGGATTTTATTTTACTAAAATAGCTAGTAGCTCTTAGAAAGACTTGGAAAAATAAATCATATTGCTTAAAATAAAACATTATTTTTATTATATAAAATTAATATATTACTTCATTATTAAATTGGTTAAATGACCACTAAAACAAAGTTTACTTTTTACATTTTACAATGTAATATAAATTACAATATATATTATATATATATATTTTTTTTTCATTTTTTTTTTTTTTAACTAAAATAGCTAATAGGGCTAAGAAAGACTTGACAAAAAACTACTAATATTTTTTACTTCATTATTAAATTGGTTAAATGAGCTAACAGTGAAAAATACTTTTACATCATTTACTTATTGATTTTCGTTTACTAATACATTGATATAGTTAAAGGTTGTAATTATTGCAAACAATCAGTTAGCAACTGTAGTTTTGGTAACTGTCTTGTAACTAACTGTATGCAAAATGCTATAAAAATGCATTGTTTATAATTATGCTAATGCTTTAAGTAATGTAAGAAATGCTTCTCAATTAAAGTATGTTGATCACATAGTAAAACTACATTATTTTGTATTGACAAGTATGTTTTTTAGCCAATCAAAAGAACACCATATATATACTATCTCAGTGTAAAAACACTCTTACCAGAAATGTTTTTATTTAATGGGATATAGTGACTACAGGACTGCGAATGGGTCATACACAATACTGACTTCAGTAGGGATAGATATGTGCCCCAGATTGTTCCCATTGTCTGAGTTAATGAGAATAAACAACAAGGCCAACAGAGTGACCATCAGATGTAATAAAGATATATAGCAAGCTGCTCCCCTCGAGCTTCCCTTTCGGCCTCCCAAACTGAGACTGACAGATATACTAAAGCCCCATCAGCCCCCGGTCCCACTGCCACCTCCACTACCACACCTGACCACCTCTTTCACCATGATAATCCTGCGCTGGGAAATTATAACCAGCCGTGAGTCACCATCATTTTCAAACACAAGCTGAGCTGTATTGATTTGTGCACGGCTGAAGAAATGGGTGGTTGGGGGGTGTTTTATTTACCTCACAGTCACTGTAATGGACAGAATAGAGATACTAAATCTGATATTACACCAGGTTTAACACTTTATTGTTAAAAGAGCTATACAGTGAAGAATGAAATTAGAAAGCAACATGTAAACACTTTTTTTTTTTTTTTTTTCAGAAATAATGTGATATTCGTCCTTCAAAATTTGAAGGAATTTTAGTTGTGGATATACCATGCTATAGTGTTTTACAAAATAGCCAAGGCCAAGGATTTTGAGGGAAAACAGTGATTAAAATTAGAGAAGAGCAATGATGAGAGACTGCTTGCTCATCTTCATAGTTGAACCAAATGACCAGTGAAATTCTATGCGTTATCCAGTAATTTTTCAATCCTATTTAAGCTTTTGTATACTCTGCTTCAGAATATATGCACCTCATGAAATATAGTTACAAAAACTGCTCTTTTATTCCTGTTAAGTTAACTTCAAGACTAAAGACTAAGGGCGTACTCACACTATGCTGTCCGAACTGTGCCCAGGCGCGTTTCCCGGTTCGTTTGACAAGTGTGAGTGCTCCAAATTGGGCCCAGGCACGGTTCAGTTGGCCGGCCCTGGCCCGGTTGGAAGAGGTGTGCCAGAGCGCCGTTCGGTTGGGCTTTGGCGGGGTACGCTTGTAGTGTCAGTGCAAAGCGCGCCTGAGCCCGAAACTGATGACGTGACGTCACTTTTAAGGGACTGTTTCATATGGATTTATTAATCATTTGTACTTTTTAATGAACGCAAACTGTCATAGTTTATTACAGACGCAAACCCCTCGCTGCACGTCAGCTGCACCTTCAGCAAACCTCCTAAAAGCCTCCTGTAGCACGAGGGCTTTTATGATAACTTATGAGCGTCAAAAGTTGTGGATCTGTTCAGCAAAATATTTGACTGTGTCACTGCATCCCAAACGACTAAAAATAATACAAAACAATATAACTAAAGCAATCTCCACTGTGCTGAGCGAGAGCGCTTCTCTCTGCTAAACTGAACAGCGCATCATTGATGATGTAAGCGTGCTCCTGCTCAAATGCAATGTGAGTACAGGCCGTCGGGGGAGAGGGGAGGGCCTAGTGAGAGTACGCCCTAAGATTTAAGACTAAGCAATCTTAAGCGGCCTCAAAATTTAGGAAATTGTTGGTTGTTCTCAAAGGGGCCGTTTACACAATATTTTCAGCCATTTTAATAATAATAATAATAATAATAATAATAATAATAATGATAATTTCATACACTTATATAGCACTTTTCTGGACACTCAAAGCGCTTTACACATTTTTTTGTGGGAAATCTCCTCATCCACCACCAGTGCGTCCACCTGGAAGACACGATGGCAGCCATATTGTGCATTGGTGAAGAGGAGACAGAGCAAATTATCATATGGGGATGGTTTGGAGGCCATGATGGACAGAGGCCAGTGGGCAAATTTGGCCAGGATGCCTGGGTTAAACCCTTACTCTTTTTGAATTACATCCTGGGATTTTTAATGACCACAGAGAGTCGGGACCTCGATTAACGTCTTATCTGAAAGACGGGGCTCACTAAGCAGTATAGAGTCCCCATCAATATACTGGGGCGTTAGGACCCACACAGACCACAGGTTGAGTGCCCCCTGCTGGCCTCACTAACACCACTTCCGACAGCAACCTAGCTTTCCCATGTGGTCTCCCATCCAGGTACTGACCGGGCGCAGCCCTGCTTAGCTTCAGTAATACTAAGTAAACTCAAAATGTAGGAAATTGTTGGTTGTTCCCAAAGGGGCATTTACACAATGTTTTCAGCCAAAAATAGGAAATTTATGCGTTTTGCCTGTTCGCTTGCATGACAATGGCGTTTTTGTGACTGAAAACGCATAAGTCTGAAAACAGGTTTCAAAATGGACATTTTTAAAAATGCAGCTGCCGTTGGGCTCATGAAAGCACCCGAAAACGAGAGTCTTTGAAAACGATGACGTTATGCACATGCATGGTACGTGTTTAGAGGAGTTTAGATCAATGGCGGAGTATGTGGTAGTGTTGTTGTTGCTCAAGTGTTAAAGCTTCATCAGCAAATTGTAGATTTACTTCACATTACAACCAACAGTAGAGACTAGTTTTATACAAACAGCTAGTTGTACATAGACACAAGCATCAAGCCAGTGATGGCACACCATCACATCCCTACAGGTACAGTTTAATAACAAGGTGACAGTGAGGAATACTGGGCTGGCATATGTAATGCAGCATTTATGTGGATGTGTAAACGTGAATTGTTTTAAAAACTTTGTCATGAGAACATGAAACTTTTTCAAAATTCAATGGAAAAACCTTTCAGTTTTATCATTGTTGTGTTAAAGTCGCCTAATTTTGATCTCCTCTGTTTAAACACCACTTGCGAGTAAAGCAGTGTTGTTGTGTTGAATTCACTGTCATAGTTGCTCAAGTTAAGTGAACACTTTAATTATATTTAGCTTTTCACTCCAGCGAAACTCCTACAACTGATTTTAGTAATTGGAAATTCTTTGTTCAGCAGAAACACTGGTACCAGTTCATTTGCAAAAAAGCTCTATTATATTTTATCACCATCCACAGAGTGTGGCGTCTCTGTCCCGGGGGGTTTATAAAGGCCAGATCAGCACTTGTACCCGGTCTGCTTAAAGTGGCTCTTGTTAGGCTGTACCTGCATGAAGATGACTGCTTTTGACAACACAATTTACATTTTTGCAAAAAAAACAAACAAAAAAAACAATCTGTGCCAAGCCGCACCGATTTGGGCCGGATTAAGCTGTTTGTCTCCGTCAACAGATAACCGTTGCAATCTATCCCCGCTCGGAGTTTTCCAATATCGCATCCCTCTGCCCTGCCCAGGGGACTGGGAATTGATCGGGAATATAGAGAGCGAAATTGCTGTTTCAACTTCATAGAGACCCACAATTACTGAATCATGCAGATGTCAGTAATTCCATAAAACTGATATGGGGTAATGAAAACATCTGACTGCTAGACGGCGCCTGGATTTATGGCTGCATTAGGGGAAAGAGGCTGAGATGACAGTTTTGTAGCATTGCTCCTGTTGTTTCACACTCATAAAGGGCCAGATCAATTAGCGTCTGCAGGCCGACGCAGCTCGTTTGACAATGCTTTTATAGCGCCATGAAAAATGCATGCGTTTCAGAGGGAGATTTTGGAGCCATTAGGTGTCCACATATATGATTTCACGCGAGTGTACATTTACCATGATATATCGCGCCAGTGTCATGTTGCTCCGTATCAGCAGTAAAACATGGCCTTTCTCATAGTGCCATAATAAAACTGTTCAGGCAGCCCATAATGTTTGTCCTCAACTTTTGACGATTAAAATGACCAAAGATTGATCGCCTTTTAGAGGCCACATATTGAAGAAGCAAGTTGTAAAACGACCGCCATTAGAGGGCTAAGGAAGTTTGGAAGCAAGTTATATCATCTTTATAAAAAAAGAAGTAATTTCCTGCTAATGGGGTTTGAGCATGACATTATCTGTAAGGAATATGTTATGAGTGGATATTTAGTCTCTGATGAAACGTGGATACAGTGAGCCGCGCGCCCTTATTTGAGTGATTTATGTGAAGAGACGGAGTACTCTTTTAATATTAATCCTCAAGTAGTGAAATGATCTCATTGTGTCTCCTCACCCTTCTATTTTCCCCTGGAGTCATTACTGTCCTAGCTATCTTCTCCCTTCTTCCTTAAGCCATACGTCTAATTCTAATTAAACAGGCATTATGTCTCCCTCTCCCCAACACCCCCCTCCGATGCTATCGGGCCTCTTATTACAGTAATAAGTGTGAGTAGAGTCTCGCACTGCCTTCTCATACATGGTCACTGGCAGAATGAGTGGGATTTGCATAACCTGTTAAGGAGATGCGTACGGCCCGGCCTGATTGAATTTCACCTCAGCGTGCTGTTAATTAATAATGCTGTGGATGTGACAGGCCTTTATCATGTGCTGCGAATTGGTGATGATGTCTGTGTTAGTGGGGACTCAGGCGGGCGCTGGCATTATGCTGCCAATGGGCCGTGCTCTAATGAAGTAGTCACTGGGAGAGACTCGCTCCATGAGCAAATCATTACTGGACAGAAGTGGACTGAAGGAGCGGCTACTGATGATCTTAGAATTAGGAATGCAGTCATGTGGTTGGGCTGGATATACAGTAGTAGACTATCATGGAAATGTGTAGCATTTAGATGTATTTCCTAAGTATTTGATACATGATAAAGGGGCTGTATGTGGAATTCAGAAATTGATGTTAGTGACACCGGTGGCCATGAAGTGAACTGCAGCCAGTAACTTATCGCTTGTGCTCACAGTTGTGCGCATGTAACATACAGTATAAGAAAATGAATGGGATTCAGTGCTGTCAATGATAAAATAAACATACAATGGCTGTGACATTAAGAAAGCATCTGATCAGTGATATGGAGTTGTTTGCATAAACTTGGCAAACCATTGGCATCATGTTGACAGATGAGATCATTAAAATGACTAAAATAAAATCACTTGTCTCCGCATTGGACGTTGATGATACTGTGTACAATAGTTCTTTTAGCATTATTCCTGGACGTTGCATGAGCATTTGTTGATGCACAAATTATATAACAAAAAGTCATGACAAATTTTTTTTTGTGTCACTTTAAATATTTTTACTCCGTTAATAAGGCTTTGATCATTTTTTTGTTGCTGTTATGTTACACTTATGCTATACTATAGTATTTTAGTTATACTAATTAATATGAACTTAATCTGTTTAGTTTGTCTGTTGTACATTTAGATAACTATAAATGGTAAAAATAAGCATACCTGTTTTCATTATAAAAAATGTAAAATCTAGACCTCAATATCCTAGGTTGTCTAAGTTTCCAACTATTCACACACTGACCACAAAAAAAAAGATTCATAATAAAAATTTATAAAACTTATATAGCTTTAATGTTATTTGTGCAGCCGATTCGAATGTTATCACAATCATGTTATGAATGGGCGTTATCAGTGGTTATCAGCTGATAAATATGGGCAAGTAAGGGGCATTCTGTGCCTACTAATAGGCTCATAAGGCTGTAGTCATCCATCCACATGGTTAATCAACTATAGATCACATATGGCTGCGGCCGGAAGTTAACTAGAATTTTTTATAATATTTATTAAATTTCCCATTAATTGTATTTTATTAACGTCTACCACTGCCCCAACCCTAAACCCAATATGGTAATATAAAATGAAACTGATGTGTGTAAATCAGGTTTGTATATCAACCACAAATCCCAATTTTAGTTATTATGTTTTGATTATTTTTAAGTGCTTGTTGTGTATCTTGATATATTAGTCATTACGTATCAATACACGTTATTTAGTGTATTAGTGTTCTTAGAATTGTGTCTAGTATTGATGCAAATGTGACAAATCTAAAAAGTAAATTGCATATAAATTGCTATATTCATATATGTGCAGAATTGAATTCATTTCTAATAAAGCTTACATTTTAAGCTTACAATTTTATCCATGCAAGCTACTTATTAAAATGGTACAACATTGTGTTAAAACAAACTTATGCCTTTAAAAAACACTTAATGAACTTTATCTGTCACATTTAAATAATTGTAGCCTATGCAAGCACTAATGTTGACTAACAAGAATGGCCAAGTGAAAAAAAAAGCTTTGAGTTACCAGTTGACTAACTAAATCTTCAGAGAAGATGATGTTTAATTCTGTCAGCAAGACTGCAGCTACAGTAACATTTCCAAGATGCTACAGTAAAGTTCCCCAAGGCACAGCTGGCAGCATCATTCATAAGTTTCAAATACCAGCGCAAACCTTCAAGAGCGTTGAAGAGAAATCACAGTTTCATCAAAAGGATAGGATGTTTGATCAGAGCAGCTCAGAAAAATTCTCAGTCTGCTGCCAGACACTTGCAAGATCACCTGATAAAAGGATGAAGAAACATTTTCATACAGTCTATAAGATGAACACTAACCAAGCATGGCTTTCAATGTCTGGACACATTGCTAAACCCTAGTCTTGACCAAAATGGGTGGTTGAGTTTAATTTGTTGAAATACATTTGGACAGGCCTGTGGAGACAAACTGGAATTTTTCAACCGTTCGATCAGTAGTTTGTCCATTTTACAAAAGACAAGGCATATGTAGAACACACTTGGTCAAACTTGTACGTGAACCAGTCTTCATATATGTTTTATTTATATAAGAGCTTTGAAGTCATATAATGGAATTGAATGCCCTGTTTAATCTTCAGATATAAATCTAATAAAAGAATTTTGGTGAGATTTGAAGAAATCAGCAACATGGGAACCCAAATATTCTAAGTGATCTGGAAGATTTTACATATGAGATATGGGCAAAGATTAAAAACCCATCAGAAGCTTGTGAGCATATAGAAGATGGAGGTTATTAAAACAAATATGTGACATTGAAATAAATAAGTGTAGATAAAGGATAATGTATAAAAATGTACTTTTGTGGACTAAATATTTTCTACATGAATCCCAGTTAGATTATATATATATATATATATATATATATATACACCCCAGATTAATAAAGGGACTAAGCCGAAAAGAAAATGAATGAATGAATAAATATATATATATATATATATATATATATATATATATATATATATATAATAATTTTTATATTTGTTTTAATATTTATTATATTTTTCACCGAATCATTCAAATCAGTGTTAATTTGCTTTTATTTACTGGTGCTATATTGCTTATATATATATATATGTGTATAGTTTTGTTTTTTTTTCCTTCAACAAAATGTCGTACAGGTTGGGAGGCTGAATATTTTAAAAGTTTTATAGGTTCACAAGGCCTTTTTCTGCATTAAATAAAATGTACAATAATGATTTTATATACATCTCATTAAATACAAACATCATCTACCTTAAATTTTCACATAACGTTTATAAAAACAAAAAAAAATTTATATATATATATAGAATGGATGAAATTATATAAAATTTGGCTAAACAGTCCACCCGTACGCTGCGGTCTTGCTGCACAGAATATTCTAAACCCTTGGATATCAACATCACTGATTATTTTGTTTGCTGTTTGCTTCAAAGTCATGTGCAGATCACAAATGTTTTTTTAGGTTAAAACACTGCTTTGTTCAAGGTTACCTCTGAAGCAAAAATATGTATGCAGAACATCATCCTCTTCTTTTAATGTCCTAGCTCCATATGCCTGGGAATGTGTGTATGGGGGCACTGCCAGCTGCCATGGCTTAATATTCCACCTCTTTCTGCCATCCCTGTCCTCTTGGCCTCTCTCAGTTTTACAGCCAAATTAGGGACCTGTAATTGGCAATTATGTTGATTCTTTTATGATATGAATTCAATGTCGGACTGGACTGAAAAAAGCATATTTTACGTCGGCCACAGATGGTTTGAAACATTTAAAGCTGTAATGATACAGCAATCAGCCAAGTG
>CAIGQV010003909.1:29070097-29107288 GCA_903798115.1 Danio jaintianensis
GTGTGTGTGTGTGTGTGTGTGTGTGTGTGTGTGTGTGTGTGTGTGTGCAGTGCATGAATAACCTTTACTGCTAATAGCCTTCATTGCGCTCTCTAAACTGTACCGTGTTTAAATGCCATGAGTGCATCCGACCACATTCGCGAAGACCATACAACAACGTTTCAATGTATGTTTGGTATTCCAAAGCATCTTCTTTCGTAATTAGATGTATGCGTTAAGATGCAATCCCAATTCTGACCTAAAGTCTTTCGGATGCATCCAAAGTCGCCGTTTAACAGCGGTGACACGTGAAAAAAATGTCATTGGCCATGTTTTCATCATCATTTTTGCCGTCCGCATAATCGTTAGCTCGCATGTGCCAATCAAGCGGCGTGTCCCGCCAGCGCCCTGCACATTGTTCCACTGAAATGGATGGTATTTATTTTACAGTGGCTAGTGGAAGAGAGAGGGTCGTATATGAGAAAATAAATCTAGTGTGGAGCCTGAGCTGAATGATTATTTTCTATGCAGCGATGGGTGGCGTCAGCATGTTTCAGACTGCTGGCCTTTGCATGTTTGCAGCTGGCTTGATGCAGCTGTCAGCCGGTGATTGATGAGTATCATCATTTAAAGTGTAAAAGAAAACGTCTCTGTGAAGGCAGACATGATGAACTGCCGCCTGCTGGCTCTCAGATACACGCTCAACCTTTTCTTCCCTCCCCTTTCTCTCTCTCTCTCTCTCTCTCTAGATGTTTTGCTTTTTTATGCATTTTATCTTATTTTCTGGCACAAATAAGGTGTACTTTGGTGTCTGTTACTCTTATATTAGCATTAGAGTAGCAAATTGTGTTTTTTTGTAGTACCTGTTGTTGTTTTATTTTTGTCAGACACATTAGATGTTAGACAAACTATTGCCAACACAAAATTAAGCTATAGAATATAAAGTAGCTAGTGTAAGATGCACCAAATCAACCATCAATAGTTTATCTTCATTGTATTAAATTAGAATTGCTACAGTGTCGCAATTTTAATAATCTGTTGCTTTATGCAGTTTTTAATGCTAAATTATTTATATGCTAATTGATTACAATATGCTATTTGATTATTTATATTCTAATTGATGAAACAATTTGCAGCTGCCCAACATTCTTTTAGAGTATGTGCATCTACTTTTAGAGTGTGTGTGAATCTAAATAAAGAAATAATACCAAGAAAAAAGAAATAATTCACAAAAAAAATATTTTAAAAAGCTTAGCCCTGTTACCAAAGTTATTTGAATATTTATTATTTTATTCATTGTTTTTATTTTTGTCCAAAATGGCTAATCACACTTTTCAGTGCATTTAGGCTATGTTTGTTTGTAAATGGAAAAACTAAACAGCTTGGCCTACATTTATTTTGACCTAAAGTTTAAACACCACCTTTTGTTGTTAACACTGACAATTTGTTATAAGCGAAGAGAGAGAAAGAAAAATTACACAAACACCTTACATTTTTAATCAGTTTGTTTTGTCCTCCCACAGTCTCTCTCTCTTTCCCTTTTACTGTCCTTTACAAAATGAGGAAGAAGACAACCGAAGTGGGCTTTTCAGAGCCCTCTCAGGCCTTTTTCTTTGATAGTTGTCAGATCATATGAAACGTCAAAATTCACGCAGCCCGTGCAAGGGGATATATTTAGTGTCAGCCAGCGCATACCTACATAGCACCTCTGACAGTGACATATTACTTGTGCTGTCTCCCGCAATCTGATATCTTTAAATTTGCCACCTTGTTAAGTTTTGATTAATGTGATTCCATTTCGGCAGAGTAATTGGCTGGGCCTGTTGGTAGAAAATACCCAGGCTCTCGGCGGAACAAACGCCGGGACATGCTAATGAGGGAATGAGCCTGTTATATTGATGACACCGAGTGACAGTTATTAATGATTGTTATGATAAACAGACGAGTGCAAATCAGGATGAGTCTGGCAAAAGTGACAGTTTAAAAATAACCACCATTGGAAAGTACTAACGAAGTAATATACTGTTAGGAAAACAATCATGCAGGTTGTCAAAGGAAGAAGTGTAATTACTAGGCAACACGGGCTGCCAGGGAAGACTAGGACCTGCACTGTAATGAATCAAGAGGAATATGTTGTGACAGTGTTAGCAGATTGATATGCTCTATTAATTGGATCTTTTCTTTTGCTTCAACCATAAAGGATGCTACTTCATGAATGCCGCTGCGTTTGATGCTTCTAAACATCCCAAAGGAACCGGAATTACAAGCGAACCGGTTTTGTTTTGTAACAATTGGTCCCGTAGGAACTCCAACTAAAGCAATACCTTTTTTGTGTCTTTTTAACAATTGTCGCTTTATCGTGCATTAAAAGCGTGAAGTGTGTGGGTTAGATGACGTTAAGAGGGCAAATGTTAGTTTAGCTGCAGCACATTGTTCTCCGTGACTTATTGGTTGTAGTGCAGTGAAATCTATTTGTTAGAACTTTCTTGAAGCTAGGAATCATATAACACACCTACATTTAAAAAAATGCAGGCTTCCACACAATTCATTCATGTTGTCCAAACACAAATCAATTAAGTCAACTTAATTGTTTTTACAAATTTAAGTAGATTTAAGTAGATTAAAACAATTAAGTTCTCCCCAAAAAAATTTTCAGCTCATTTTAAATAAGTAATTTGAACAAGCAGCATTTTTTGCTGTTTATGAGTGTAGCCGTAATTACATAGCAGAGTTTGCATGTCATATTTTTCTTCTTCTTGTGTTGAAAATCATGAGTGCTGTTGAGTAAAGCATGTCTGCCTGCAGAGGTGGGAGAAGGTGCATGTTTGTGCTGTCATCGTTTGAACTCTGCAGTGGGTTTGACTGTCATGAAGAGGCTTCTTCAGGAATGGATGATCAGATGACTCTGCTGACCTGTGGCTGAACTTTGTCTGTGGTTGATTTAGGAGCCTGAGAGATCAAAGCACTGGCCGAACCTTTGCCAGGAGGATGTCGCAGTGTTAGCTTGTCAACAATAGCAGTCAGAATGAGCACTTTTGGACTAGCAAAACCCCTGCTGTTCACAACAACAGCACATTCTAACTTTTTTGTACTCTTCTGTTAATGTTTTTTAATGTCGCATTTGCAGGCAAAGGTTATTCTTTAGGTAATAGTTTACCGGAAAGAAATAGTTCACCGAAAAATGAGCTGTCATTAATTACAATTAATTTTAAACTACATTGTGTGTTTGTTTGTTTGTTTGTTTTTTACAGAAAAAGAGCATATGGAGAAGGGTGAGCAAATAGTGACAATTAAAGGGTTGTCTCAATCACCTTTCTGTTGTTCTAAACCCAGAAGACTTTTGTTAATCTTTGGAACACAAATGAATATCTCTTAATCAGATCTTAGAGGTTTCTGTCCCCAATGAACTACAGAATGTTCATAAAGAGAGAACAAAAAAAAATCCATATTAATTCAAGTCTTCAGAAAAGACATGATCGCTTTATATAGTGAACAAATATGGCTAAATTTAAATGTTGTTTGCTGTTTTAGATGTGAATAAATGGCTAATTTAAATATACAGTGGTCAACTTTAAAAAAAAAAAACTGCTTAATTCATATGGAATCATTTTTGCAATCTATTTACGAATGTTTTGAAGCATCAAAGATTTGGGTGAATAGTCTTTAATAATAAGGAGGGATTCATTTTCGACTAAAATAAGCCAACACTGAATATGCAATAGTTTAGCATTAAATTGTCCCAAAACAATAGAAATATGTTAATTGTTTTGTTGACGTATGCACTTAATGTGATATGTGTACGCAAAGCTAATTCAGTAACATTAAAACATAGCATTCAGCACCATTAGTATTTATATGGATGCTTTAACAATGTAAAAAGTACTTTGTTACAACAACTATTAACTTGAATGTGCTTGAATGTACTGACACTAAGTCGAACAAACTGTTGAATAAAGTCATTTTTTAAATGTACGCACAAAACTATTCTTGTAGATTCATAATAGGGCTGCATGGTATTGGAAAATTGTGACATTGCAATATTTTGTTATTCTGCGGTATATATTGCGATTACAATTTCACCAGATGACTTGAATATCTCTATTTGGAAAGAATGTATCATTTTAGATTGATTGGGATGATTCTGTAGGCATTCTGCATCTACATAAATTATAATCAATAATCTACAAGCATAAATAAATACAATAAAATAAAAGATACAAATTAAATAAACAGTGTTTAATTGATTTTCGAGTAGTTTAACAGTATTCAGGTACAGTAATTAAATAATCAAATGTAAAATAATACCACATAGTCTTCTTTTTATAAATAATTCAATAAAATGAATCGTTATTAAAGTTTTAAATGGTACAATTACTTAGGCCTGAATCTATTTAGAAGTCCTTGTACAGTCACAGATCTCAAAAACACTTGCAAATGATTAATTATAATCCAGACTCAACATTGCATATCCTGCGATGTGACTATTGCGATTGATCACATTGCGATATCAATGTTGAAACGATATACTGTGCAGCCCTAATTCATAATATGCTGATTGAACCGCTGTAGGCGTATGGTCTGTTTTGAGGATGTTTTTTGAAACTTTTTTGGATTTTGAGTCTGAAACCTTGCTGTCTGGAGGATCAGGGAGCTGGAATCTAGAACAACTAAGGGGTTTAGAACAACATAAGGGGGAGCAATAACATAATTTTTGGGGCGAAAAAACCTTTGAAGTGCAAAGGTCTGAACAACATGAAGTCAAAAATTGACAGCTTCAAACATGTTTTATTACGTGTGAAGGCATCAAAGTTGCATTTAAATGTGCCCACAGAATGTTCTCCTTTAAATTTCAGTCGTCATTCATAGTCCTTTATTTGACTTCTAACTAATCTAGGGCCCATGAACTTTAAAGGTATCATTACAGAAAGGCCTTAATGACACCGAAGAGTAATTTGTAAAGGAACAGCATTAATCTCTTCACAATCCAGACACTCCTGCTACACTTTTAAGGTTGATTACCTATAAAAATAGATCAGAATGGACTCATAAATCACACGATTATTACAGTGTCACTTTTACCACAAATTATAGTGATTAAACTGACTCCTATCTCTATCTACTTTTAAGTTTAGTGGCCTGGAAATGTAAGTTAAATATGGACAGAGTCACTGAGCTCGCACTTGTGCACAGGTGCGCTACAAATTCAACATGGGAAATCTTCTCTGTACGTTTCAAATAGCAATTTTATGACTACCAGACTGCAGGAGTTCATCAGTCAAACTCATTAGAAATTTATAAACACAACTGCAAAATATCTTTGTGGGGTTTGACAGTGAAAATTCAGTGTTGGTGATGAAATATTGAATATATGTAATATTTAGAAACTTTATTAGTTAAATGCCTTTTTTTAATTTTTTTTTTTTTTTTTTTTTTTTTTTACATTTCCGAGTAATTTATAGTAGTCTTTAAAAGCACATCACTGTTAAAATTCTATATATAACCAATTCTATATATAACAAATTTTATGTAGAACAGTCTCAAAATAAGATATTTTAAACTGTAAGGTTATGCCAGTTTATTTGATATTTTTCATTTTTTAGTGTCGTCTTCTTATTCACTATAATGTTTTTAGACTTTTTTTTATCTACCTTGGGTAGAAAATTGGTGCCTCCCAATTTTGACAATTATATATTACCCAAAAGTAAAGTAAAATGTTACATTTTGTGTTGAATCACATTATTATGATAAAAATATATGGTCAAATATTTACACCTCTTGTGTTAGGGGTGTGTGATATTGACAAAAATATATATATATTTTCCCCAAAAACAATTATTTAATATTTTTGCTGCGTGTGTTTTTTATTTCATTTATTGAAACGGTTTACTCAAAATGGCAGATTAATTCAGAAGAAAAAGCAAATGACTGCTATTACTGATGGATTATTGAATCCTTTGTGGCTCAAATGATTTGTTAAAAAATCTGATTCATTCAGAAATTAAACAGTGCACAGTTGCTCTGAGACACAACGGTTCTGTTCCAGAAACACTTCCATATTTTGTATTATAGTGTCATTCTATTAGGCACACATGAAGATGTTTTTGTTTTTTCTTGCTGAATTGATTTACATACTTGATAATGTTTGCTCACACATTATTAATGCGGCATATAAACACTGAACACCCCTGCTATGCTTACCATGCATTAGTTATTCATGAGCATTTAAAGGTGCTTCATATGATTTTAAAGATACTAAAGGGATTTACCCAGGCTAAACTCATTCATTGTTTTGATCATCAAAAGACCAAAATCACCATGGTGAAGTTCTGACAGAATACGATACACTCTCAGGGCCTGCAAAACTGATCATTTGGGCCCATTTCTATGCAGAGTAAGGCATATTTCGTCATCCGGTGATTTTTCTCTCATCTGGGTTGAACGGTTTGCAGCTCACATTTCATTATTTTAGTTTTCCAGCCCCCCCCTTCTCTGCTGATGACAGGTGCATAATAATTTTGCTCCGGCAGAACAATTGAGCTGACAGCAGTTTAAGAAACTTGGACAGGACAAAAGGACAAACAGTTTTCCAAATGAGACACCCAGCCAACATTACTGCAGACTTTTTATTAGGAAGTGCAAAGCCCTGGTTTTCATCATCCTCTGGAGCATCGGGGTGATGGCCCCCAAATGATCCTTGAGCGGCCCTTCTCTTTTGATAAATGTTCTTTGTAAGTCCTCCTTTTTTCTCCCCCAATCAGCATCCAAGAGGTTCAAACTAAAACTAAAGCATTTTAGCACAATTATCTCGAGCTCGAGGTGGATATACAGACGCGCACACACACACACGCCACCATACAAGTAGCTGGCCAGATTCCACGGTGTTGTGATTGTTTGCACCCTGGCACCTCTGCAAGGTCTTTTGCCTTGTTTTTCTGCTTTGAATTTTGCTGTGATTCCAGGCCATCTGAAGCCTATCTGCTTGTGTCATTGTAGCCGGCCCATTCTTCTCCTCCTAGCGGCCCTTATAAAGACAAAGGCTTTCTGCTTGGTGGCTGTCAGACCTGCTCCGGCTCAAGGCTGTTGATGTGTGGAACAGCACTGGCCTGATGTCTAAACTCACTTGCAATTAATGTGAAGCCAAGCTAATTCAAGAGCCTAGAGTGCTGGGAAGACGGACACTTTGACGCTTCCAACTGGAGCCGGATCTGTTTTTCCTCCCATCATAGGTGTTGTTGATTTATGTCACACTCAATCCCGCTTATATAACAGAACTAAATCAAGATACATGTGGATAAGAAAGGGCGTAATGCAATTAACATTTACAAAATTAATTAAAGAAAGAAAAAAAAAAAAGATCTCAGAAATTAAAAATGTAATGCATGTCAGGCCGAATCAGCCCACATGCATATGTGATCTCCAGCTGGTGAAGCTTTTAATAAGCTTACATATCCAGCGCCGAACACCTGTTTCTAATTCATCCTTTCATGTTCTGGGAACAGATTACCAGCGTTATGAGAATGAAGGAAGGCTGCTTCAATATGTAGTGTAGAAGTGGCCATTTTGATGGTTTGGATAAAAGGGGCACGATGCATAATGGCAGCCACTGTTATGTACGTCCTCGCCCCCAGTTTTGACTCCTGCTGGGAGATGTGGGCCACATATTGGCCATGAGTTCACCCAGCTGTACTTTGTCACTCCTCGCACACCTCCACACTCCTCTTCCCCAGATCTGTACTTTGCTAGAGTGCGTCTCCTCTTTCCTGTCAGAGTATTGAGGAGCGGGATCTTACTGCTCCAACTGGAGCATGGGTAACTATTGTCATTACAGCATAATTTTTTTTTTTTTTTTGTACTGATTGGCATGCTATCTCTCATCTTACAATGTCTTAATTGAGTGTGATGTGACAAAGTGTCAAGCGATAAATCATTTCTCCTCCATGGTAATGTGATTATTTGTCCTAACCAGCCCTGATTGTCGACATTGTTGCGTGTCAAAACATTTTGGAGAATGCTTGTTTTTACTTTTGCCTTAATGCTCACTCACAGTGAAAGTTCAGCGATTTTTAAGAACACCTTCTAAAATGTAAAATGTGTTTTAATTGGATGTGATAATCTGGTATCATGTAGCTTTTCCTGAAGACTCAATATTATTGTACTTGACACTCAGAAATAGGCATGGGCCGATATAAGATTGTGACGGTATGATAACCTTGGATAAAAATATCACGGTTTCACAGTATCACGGTATTGCGATTACTGCTCTAAAATAAGTTCTTTTTAAATGTCTGGGTAAAAAACTTAAACTTTTTTCCACTTTGAACACAATATATTTTATTTTGTGATATTTTGGAACAGTAAAAATGTCAGGCTAAATAATTCAAATGAATCATTGACTTCTACTGTCTTCATTACTTTCAAAAACACCGATTTCTTTACAATTTAAAATGGCATCTTTGGAGATCTTTTCTGCTGGAGATAGTGTTGTCCTAAAACAAAAAAACTAAAAATTAAATAAAAAATCTTACACATACCTTAGGAACGGTATTTCAGAAAATTTTGGTTTTAAGTTTTAAAACCTTTACTTTTCCAAACCGCGGTATACCATGAAAACGGTTATCCTCCAATGCCTACTCAGCAAAAAGCATGTGAATATTATGGAGTTCTTTCAATTCATGAATAGTTTTCGCGAATGCTTTCAAAAAATTGAAAGAATGTGAAACAATTTGACAACAAGTGGACAATGCAAAATATTGCTGTTGGCAGAATCCAAAACATTTTAGTTTGTTCATATTAGAGCCTGTTTTGTTTTGTTTTCTTGAGAACTGCGCGTCAGGTCCCCCTTTAGGGTATGGTGAATGGTATGCAACTGTGCGGAGGCTATAACTGATCTACCACACGTACTCAATGCAGAATTATAAATTGGCCTTAAAACCACTTGAAAAATGTAAAGCATAGTGCTTCTTTCACTTGCTGTCCCGTGTCATATGTCGTTGCCAAGCAACCATCAGCTGCACTTTATGCACTGACAAACCCTTGTTGTAGCACTGATACAAGTTTTATTTATGGATAAAATTAACAAGCACCACAGTGTATGGGTGCTCAGATTTTTTTTGTCTGGAGTAATGTTGTAAAATCCATACAACGTGTAAAGCTGATTGGTTGATTCATGTCACATGACGTGAGGTGCACTTGCGGCATTCTGAAAAGTTGAGATGCTACTCACAGCACTGTAAGCATGCCTGGAAACTTGCCACGTGACTCCATTTGAAAAATTCAACTTGAATGTGTAAAAGACGTGATATGTGAATGGTCTTTAAGAGATACCCCTCCGAAAATGATATCTAAACAACTAAATGCTACTTAGAAACTATTTTTCATCTTTGAGTGGCATATTAATTTTCTTCCCTCACTACCTTTAACATTTCACAGGATACTTGCACTCATTCACACATACAGCTAAAAGCTTCAGTTTTCTACCTGCTGGTCTTCCATGTTCTGTATTTTAAAGCTGTGATCTTGTGCGATTAAGCCCATCACTGCTTTCTATCAACACACACAGACCGACAAAGAGCTCTACTTCTGTCTCGCAGCTAAATCCTCCTTTTTTTTTCTCTTAAGCACTAACATTTACACAAAGAGACGGTTGAGTAAGTACACACTGAACTTCAAACCCGCCGTAATTGTGTTTCATGCGGGATGAAACTTGTGAATTGGACGTGGATTGCGAGAGAACGACAGAGCTGATTAGCAGTCGTTAGCTTTGCTTGCTGGAGCGTTTTGACACCTGTCTCCCAGTCTTTCTCTCTACATGCAGGAGCTAATCCCTCTATATTGCTGGTCACATGGCTGGAAGACTGCAGGGGAGATGACAGGGAAAGAAAGAGCACTTTAAACAACCTACATGACAAACGTCTCGAAAAGAGGGTCAGCGGACGGATCAGAACTGATGGGTCGGAGCGCTAATGATGGCTGATTTGTCATCTGCTGTCAAGCCCTAGGTAGCTACAATTAAGACATGAAACATTTCTTGCCTTGACATTGGTTCTCGCTCAGTCCCGTCATGACCTGTAAATCCCAATCCCGGAGTCTGGCTCCTGGAAGTGCATGGTCATATGAAAGCAGGAGGTACGAGCAGGGGGGCCTGCGCCACGTGCTTTCATTCAGGCGGTCCTCCATCTCGCTCTAAGATGCAGTACGTGGCAAACCATCTGGTTGCCTCTTGTTTACAGTACACAGTGTCAGCTCAGGCTTATTAATCATGCTTACACAAATGTCTTAATTACTCCCTATGTAGCTGCTCTGACTCCAACCCAGAAGTTGACCTTTCTCTCCCTGTTCCTTTAAACCATTAATCATACACAATCAACGCCAGCCGAGCCGAGGAGACGACTGCACTCATTCCCAGGCACACATAGAGGCACCATACAGCCGGCCAGACCTGTGCCAGCATTTGGCTGGATCTTTATTAATGACTGCCTTGCTGGGCCAGTCACGCGCACATGCATGTGTGTGTGTGTGTGTGTGCGTGTGTGTGTGTGTGCGCGTGTGTGTGTGCGCGTGTGCGTGTGTGCGCAAAAAAGTTTTGAAAGTGAACCCAAATAGGACAGTCATGCTGTGTGATAACTAATGTGATCTAATAGAGGGGGATTGTGTTTGTGATGTTATGATTATAATTATAATCAATGTTTTTGTATTTTACAAGGAAAACTGACTCATTTTTCAGACAACATGACTATACTGTGTCTATTATAGTATTTATGACCTCTATTTAAACTATTATTTAACTCTATTTTTTGGTTTGTCACATTTTTACAGTTATGTTACACTGATTCTAAATGATTTTGTTTTACAGATTTTACAAGATATTTTTATATTTTACAAAGACAATTTATTCAACATTTTTTAAAATTTTGATAAGTAAATAATGCATAGTAAAAATATAAAAAGTAAGAAACGCATAGTAAAAATGACATGATTGTATGTAAGTAACGTATCAAGTCTTTGCATTCATCAAATGCATTTCTAATATTAAACGACTGCACACATAAACCACGTATCCTTTTTTTTCCCATCCACCATTTTTCCCGGCCGTATATACACGTGCAGCCTGAAGTGAAGTATTCCTCGACTTAACAAATTTGTTTCACCTCCAGATGTGATATTCAGGCATTTATTGCAGGCAGTGATTCATGTCTGTCACAGGCCTGGGATGTATAGGCACATCGCTCAGTGTGAAGCTCAGATGCGGGAGGGCTTTAACATTTCAGATCTTGTTTAGCCAGGCGCACAGTAGATTGACAAGTGGAGCTTCTTCCGTAGCAGGTAACTGACATGCCTGGCTTCCCCCCACCAGACGAAAGCTTAATATATCATTTGTCAGTCAAGGATAGGCCTTCATTCAATCATGCCACGGCGCTCAGTCAATGTAGCAGTGGAAGAGATCGAGTTTTATGCACAAAAGCACATAATAGTGAAAACAGGGTGTTGATTTCCTAAACAGCCCCACTGAATACAGTTTTCCCTAAATCATACCCTGGCAAATGCTTTTCCGTATGCCTGATTATAGTTATTTATTTTTGAACAAAACAATTTTTCCATATTTTCATAAGATTAAGTCATCTTGCTTTGCTTAGAGACAAAAGAACCGAACGCGACTCCAAAGTTCTGTAATAGTTTTATGGCTGCCCACAAATTGCACTCATAAATTTTTCATTCTTTTTAATTCATGTCCATAAATCAGTCTCAAGCCTGCTCTAACAGCCTAAATGGCGTTGCTGCATATTTTTGGCATGTGCGTATCAGTGGATCTCAGGAAAAAAAAAAAAAACTGAAAAAAAACAAACTGAAAGCTTATGGAAGGTATTGCATTAATTGAACATCATAAATTATACAAGCTTTTATAATGGCAAGTCATAAATAACCCTGATGCATTGGAAACTGTAACACATCTGTGCTAAGATTATATATTTGGAGTATATGCTGATTTCATTATAATGGATTCCTCTTTGCAGGGTTTACTTTAAACTCATTTGACAAGATGAAAGGTGAACTAGGGCTCTATATTAAATGTTATTGCGCACAAAGGATTTTCCTTATCAGAAACACGTGTTTTTCAATCTTTACGTCTTGCTGTTTGATTTGTTCAAGCTTGCAATGAAGCATATTTTTTGAAGTTGCTTTACCAATATGTGGGACCTGTCAATCATAAATTATATTTCAGAAGTTATTATTATTATTATTAATAGTAGTAGTAGTAGTAGTAGTAGTAACAACAATAATACTGTTATTATTATTATTGAACCTGTCGATAATTTATTATTATTATTATTATTATTATTATTATTATTATTATAATTATTGTTATTATTATTGAACCGGTCGATAATGAATTATATTTCAGAAATTATTAATATTATTATTATTTATTATTTATTATTATTATTATTATTATTATTATTATTATTATTATTATTATTATTATTATTATTATTATTATTATTATTATATAAAAACAACAAAAATAATTATTCTTCTTATTAGTAATGTTGTATTTTTACTAATCATACTTTTATATATACAAAAAAAATTGTATGTTATTTTGGTCAATTTTTTTTCTTGGCTTTCCCTGATGAACATGTTGAGCCGGAGCTCAGCCAAGGTCATCTTATTAGTTATTTCAATGCGGTCCCAGGAGAGTGAAATGGATGATTAAGTACAGCCCTTTACCGAAGCATTTATAAACACTGTACACATTGAACTCTTGAATATTGTGTATTATCTACCATTAGATGGAAATATTAGGGCTGTTGGTAGAATAATTGAATTGGCTCATGTGCTTCGGTTCATTTATTCAGGGAAAGAATTGCAGGCGAACAAAAGCAAATGCACCGGGGCTTTATTAAAGTACTGCTCAAACCAAACCTAGCTACTGATCGGGATGGAGGATGTCCATTTCTATTTATGACCAATGCATAGGATTTGAACATAGTTTATTGTGGTAAATATAGCTGAAAGTATTAAACTTGCATTGTTTAAATAAAATTTCCTTTTATAACAACCAATTATAAATTTTGACTTATTAGACAAAATCGGTTGTTATAATGCACAAAAATATGCTTTAAGTTTTAGTACTCAAAACTTTCAACATAAAGAGCTTTTATTCAAAGCAATCTAAAAAAAAAAAAAAAAGTTGTTCATCTCCAGAGAAGATTACCACCCACTTCTACATAATTTTCTCTTTAGCTCCTACTTGTGGTATAGATACTTGTGGTGTCAGTATAATCAATAAATAGATATATATGTCTTGGAGTATATCATTCAGTTGTTGTTGTCACATCACTATCTATTGTTTTTAGTTGTGCGTCTTGTGTCTAATGTAGTATAGTACTTGTGTGGTATTTACATTTATGCATTTGGCAGACTTTTTTATTCAAATTTGATTAGCAGTGTCAGACTTATTTTTGGTAGTGCTATATTTTCCAAATTTTAAGACCTGTCAAATATCAGATTTATTTTGTCTTGATATGGAAACATTTGAATTTCATGGGGTGTTTTAACTTTTCACATACACACACACACACTTTAAATTTAACTTATAGTCCTGGTAAGTTGAGAAATGGCACTTGACACTGATTATAAGGCTGCCATGAGTATGTTCCTTTTGTGTACATGTGATTTTAGCCATTCTTATGTTGTTTTATGTAAATGGCTTGTCACAATTGCTCTGTCTGGTACAGAGTGTTGTATGCAGAGAGTATCTATGTATTTATGCTGAATGACCAATATTGTTTTTACATTATAATATCACAAGTACACAAAAAAAAAAAAAGATCCATTGGATTTCTTAAAATTTTAGGTAAGTGGTTGCAAACAATTTGACCCAAAATGACCCATTTAGATGTTAATAAATGCACAAGAAGAACTTTGCAAATCACATGTGTTCAAATTAAACCTGCTGCTTTATGTCCACACCTATTTTGGCCTGGTTGTGACATACAAGCTCATTATCTCACTGAACGCAATTGAGAAATGAATTTGTTTTGCGATGATTTTATCGACATGGCTTTCTTGTTCCAAGTGAGGTGAGGAGGTGGATCAATAGTTAGCGTGAGATGAGTTCATCTTGATAATCCCCGCCTGTGAGAATGTGGAAACGGGTGGGAACGCAACTTCCAAACACCATCTTCCTCATCAAGCTGGACTATAAAATCTATTTCTATTATTTGACGTGACCATTCCTCTCTTGATCCCGCATTGTTCCTCTGCCCTGCCTGCTTTTATCTGGATGCACAATGACCTCTGGATCAGGTCAGACCCCGCTGGTCTTTTGAAGTGCCCACACCTGCCTTTTCATCATTATCTGAATGCCATCATCCCCACAAAGACTTCTTTTTTTATGTTTTGTTTGTCCTCACTGAAACTCTCATTCACACATGTTTTGTGACCGAGAACATTACAAGTTGGCACAAGCCCCTGAGACTGCTTTGATGTAATTTCGCAAACGAAACGCCCACTTTGGTAATGAGACGTAAGGGATTGTTGTGCCATTGTATTTATCAGATGACAATGGGGTTTGTATCACCGTAAGCTATCCTATTCATTTTAGCTCGTCGCATTCATGGCTGCCCTGTGATGTCCTGCAATCTACAGTCTCAATTGAAACTGGCCAAACCTCAGTCAAAGGAACGGGACACTGTGTTTTTTTCCTTCTTTTTGTCTCATGTTTGCATTCCCTTCGCCTCTTGGCTAATAGTGTCTTGAAGTGGTGTAAGGCTTGTAACTTGGCAGTGCATCTGGAATAACACATGGAGTTGATATTTTTAATATCACATGGTAATGAGGAGTGTTGCCAATTTATAAATATATATATATATATAGGGTTAGTTCACCTAATAATTAAAAGTATGTTGTTTACTCATCCTCATGTCATTCCAAGCTCATAGTAGTTTTATGCATAGTAAAATCGGAGAGATTTCTGATCCTCCTTTTTCATTTTAAAATGGATACAATTGCGTCAACGTGTCTGAGCTTCTGCAAAATCAAGTTAGGTTTGTTTTTGGCCATCAGAAAATGTCCATAGCCAGATTTTATTAAAAATAATAGACTGTCTTTGTGGAGGGGCAGAAATCATTTGATTATCAATATAAATATTTTATTAAATATATCTTGATTTCTTCCGATGATGAACAGGTTTTGAGGATGAGTAAATTATGACTGAATTTTAATTTGGTGTTTGGTTTATTGTTCTGTATTATTTGTAGAATATTAGTATTGGCTAGTTTTAATACTTATTAAATAATACAAAAGTGTATATGACTTTGTTGTTGTTTTTTTAATCATTGAATAATTTAAGTTTATTGATTTTGAGTTCATCTGCTGTCATCTTTTAAGTTGGCTGATTAATATTTATATGTTAAAAAGAAGCATAAATTAAATTTGTTTTTATAAATTGGTTGTGTCTCTTCAGAAAATTAAATCAGATTAATTCACTTGATTATTATTATTATTATTATTATTATTATTACTTTTAGCTTGAATAGACTGCACTGTAAAAATTATTTTCCGTATTTGATGATTCAGTTTTTTTCCCCCCATTTATTTATGGTCTTGAATTCCATTATGGGATTTTGAACTTTCCTCCAAAAGCTTTTGATGTTGAAACGTTTGAAAAATTAATTTTTTAATAGTTTGAAGTGATACATTTGTCTGTGTTTGTGTTGTAAATCATGGTACAAAAACCTGCCAGTACTTTTTCTATTATTTTACAGATTTAATTCTTTCTATATTATTTTTTTTAAACAATATCTTGTCTCAAACTACTAAAATGCCAATAAAAGTCACTTTGTTAATCTGCAGTGTTGAATATTCAACATCAAAAGTCGACAAAGGAGAAAAAAAAACTCCCATAATCCAATTCACAACCATAAATAAAGAGAAAACACCATGTGAACCACAAAATAGGGAACATGTTAATTAACTGATATTTTTTACAGTGTTTTTTAGAGTGTTATTTGTTTTAGTTCTATATGGGGTTGATAATTATTTAGCATTCCTAACTTTTGGAATTCACTTTGTAGTGTTATAAATAATAAAGTAAAGAAATTGTGTTATTGGTGTTGTGTAAAGTTACTTTTAAAAGTAATGTATTACAATCTTAAGCCACTTAAAAAAAAAAGTAACTATATGTGTTACATAGTTACTTTATAAGGAAAGTAATGTGAAAGTTTTATTTTTGTTGTTAAGATTAAAATAGGCTTAACATGTAATATATTACTTTTAAAAGTAACTTTACCCAACACTGATTATTTAATTATCTTGTTTGTTTAATTATCATTTGTATCATCTATCGTTATTTATTTATTTATTTATTAGTGCTGGGCAAAGATTCTCGATAAATTGCATCCAAAATAAAAGTTTGTTTTGATATAATATACTGTTTGTGTTGTGTTATAATATATATATATATATACATAGAAACAAAATTATACAAAACAATTTTGTTACATAAATAATAAAATTTATGTATAATGTGTGTCGTATACACATATATTTTATATCTAAATATAAATAAAGATTTTCTCAAATATATGTATGCATGTGTGTATTTATATTTACAAAATTAGTATGCACAGTACACACACTTATGTTAATTTTTTTTATTTTGGATGGAATTAATCGCACTATTATTTGTTTGTTTGTTTGTCAGACATGAAGCGAAGTTAGAGAAAGAGGGAGACATGATTGCTGTGACTGCGCCGACTGATTTATTCATGAATAATATAGGTAGTTATTTAATAATATTTAGATATTTGCTTATGAATTTTATGTTTATAAAGTTTAATGTGTTTTAGTATTTATTTAGTTTATTATTATTATTATTATTATTATTATTATTATTATTATTATTGATCTGTCTGTCTGTATATTTGTCTGTCAAGGCTTTGAGGCTGAGGGTAAAAATTATTACATTGTTTTCATACCATCTTTCTGACTCACCGGCAACCTCAGAGCCTCAGTCTTGCTTGCATTCATCATGTGCAGTACATTTCAGCACGTCAATCCCCAGATAGCTGAGGTGTGTTAAAGCATTTGTGTGTAATGTCAGTGCTGGTTTTGACCAGATTGTGGCCTATAGGCTCGAATGACCCGTCTGAAGGGTCAGCAGGTGAGAGGTCAGGAGTTAAAGCCCAGTCTCTGTGATTTAGTGGCGTTCTGAAGGGAAGAGGACGCGACCGCTCTGTTCTGAAAGCTGTCACTCCCCTGTGTAATTTGCTTCAGTGAGAAGCGAGTCAAACCATGAATAATGAAGGGTTGTTAGCCTCTGAGATGGAACAAGCAAAGCAAAACACAAAAACACTCTGGCAAAATAGCTGTAATTACCAACAAGGCAGTGTACTTCTCAACAGAGTGTTATTGTGTGCAGACGACCTCTCAAGTCTTTGGCAAAGAGGCGACTGTAGCTGAGAAAATTTCATATCCTCGTGGCCTCTTTAAAAGAATGGAGAGGCTTCAGAGATGTCCTTTCCTGCCATTCACATTTCATGAGCTTTGAAAATTGGGTACAATCCCCCATAAAGTACTTTTTCCGTCTTGTTGAAAAATCCACACCGCTGTTACAAGTCTCATGATACCGTTTAAAAAGCTGATTGTTAATAGTTAAATAGTTGTTATTGTTAAATAGTTAGTATAAATTATGCCTTAAACCATTAAATTTTAAAAACGTTTGTTTGTAGTGATGTATAGCATGTGTATTTGAGTCATTCCATTTGAGTCAACATAATATTAAATGAAATTATAATTCCACATAAATACTGTTTAGCTAAAACTGCTAGTTAGCACAAGCACACTACATGTGCAAAACAAAAAAATTACAAAGAGATGTCACTGTGTTTAAGTGTACACAGCCATTGCTTTCTAAACAAAGAAATATGTCTTATTACTAAATACTATATAACCTAACCATATAACTAAATAACCACATCTACCTTTTTTTTTTTAACAAAGTGGCAACTCCAAAAAATCTGAAATATAAAAAACCCTTTTAAATTAACGATTCCCTCCATTATTAGTTTTTAGCATAATCACATGAAATAACGCTTCACTTTATTACAGATTTACTGTCTTTTTAGATATTTACTGTCGATTTACTGATAGTTGGAAATCTTTTGTAGCTCATTCCAATCTGCTAAAACCGTTGAGTTCATGTAACTTTTTTCTTTTAAGTGCAATAGTCTTTTATTAAAACAATAAATAATAATTTAAAAACCGTTCGTTTGTTCGTTCGTTCATTCATTCATTCTCACTTTTTTGGGCTTTACGTTGAACGTTTATAGTTGGACTTGGTAGACTAAGTGCATCTAAACACCTAATAAAACTACAACAATTTAAAAAAAAAAAAAAAGTTTCAAGTATCAGCCACTTGAATAGTTGTTTGTATTTTATACTTTGAAGACATAAATTGCTAGAAGAATATCATCATCATCATCATCTTATGCTCTGTCAAATTCATTGACATTGTTGTGAAGTTACAGTGCGTTTTACTTTATTATTGCATTTTAGTTGCTTATATATATTTGTTTTAAGTTTAGTTAATAAAACAATAAAACTAATAAATCTTGTAGGCAATAACCTTGATGTGTTTGGATAAATCCGATTAATGGTAATGGCCGCTTAGTGTTAAATTTGAGTTTTTCCACTTTGAAATGAAATCATTAGCCTGAAGAATGTAATCTCACACTTTGTTGAATTCATTGTCATTTGTTAGAGTTGAAGTATATTTATTGTTGTATTTCTTTTTTGTTTTTTGTTTTATTAATTTACATTTTTCTTTTTTCACTTTTAGTTTACTTCAAAAAACTTTTCACGTTTACTTTTCCTAACACTTCCCATAACCTTGAAGTGTCTGACTTAAAAAGTCTTTGAAGTAAAGTCATTATCCAGAAGAAACTCATCATCTCGCACTCTGTGTTGAATTCATTGACATTTGAGAAGTTCCAGCGAGTCATTTGCAGGAAGAAAACTCACCGTGCCAAATGATAATTTAACATTGCGCGTTAGTGAAGTGTAGCATCTGCATGTGAACCCTGCTCCCTGCTGATCAGATCTGTGTTTGGGCTCTTTTTTTTTTTTAAAGACGGCGGCCTGCGCAGACCACCCAGGGAAAGATGGATGAGCTTAAGCTACCTGTGTCAGCCCCTCTCAGTCCCACCGGCTCGTCCAGATTCTGGGCAAAAAAAAGTCCCTCTACAAATGGCCAGATTAAACAGTGACTCGCAGATGACAAATAACGCAGAGCAGGCTAAACTGCAGCACGGGAAACAGGATCTCGCCTTGACTTTTCAAGATTTATTTTATCAGTCAACTAATTAACATGATTTATGGCGCGGGCCGGCTGTGACTGAAAGTACAAAGGGAGCGCGGCCACTCCTCCTCCCCGAAGGAGATTCTATCAGGTGCTTTCTGCTGTGCTTGCATGGAGTCAGCATGCAGTTGTAAATTTAGGCAGCTCCGCATTGAAGCGCCTGACCTCTCTTCACATCGGGAGGTCAAGAGTTCACATCCCGGCCTTAACCGTTAAAGCCTGGGGTTTGAACTTCTGACCCTCCTACTGTAGAGAGGGCTGGTGTTTATCGGGTGCGGCCCAGACAGGAAGGCCTCTCGTAGGGGAGCGCAGGCTCTGTTAATGCAACTCTTTCATGGAGGATCTTATTATGCTAGAGGCAGAACAGGCAGCTCCCAACACGTCAACCTGAAGCTTCTTATACTTGGGCTAATATTTTATACTTGCGTATTGAGGTTATCCTGAGGCTCGGAAGACTGCTTGAACCTGCATATCCAATATGCAATATGAATTCAACTCTTTCATTCATTCGGAACCCAGTTGGTCGTCATTCAGCGGTGGTTGTAAAGTTGAGTGATCTGTACTTTAGAGAGTGTCTTTTCTGTCTTAAAGGGATAGTTCACCCAAAAATGAAAACGTTGTCACGGTTTACTCACCCTCAAGTGGTTCCAAACTTTTTTTGTTTCATTTGTTGAACATGAAAGACGATATTTTGAAGAAAGCTGAAACCTGTTAGCCATTGACATTCATAGTAGGAAAAACACATACAAGTCCCATTACCGATTTACACCTCTATTTAAAATATCTTCCTTTTTGGTTTGTGACAAGTAAAAGGTGAGTATTGACAGAAATTTTAGTTTTGGATAAACTGTTCCTTTAAGGCGAGACATCACACTTGTCAGTTTTGAGTTCTGTTTACAGACATATTGGGTGGCAATGAGTTCTTAAAATGTTTTTTTAAAATACAAATGTTTTTTAATATCACCAGCTGATTGGTGGTGAAGCCAATTATGATATGGGGATGGTTAGATGGCCATGATGGACAGGCCAGTGGGCAAAGTTATTTCTGGGATATCTTGGGATTTTTTAATGACCACAGAGAGTCAGGACCTCTCATCTGAAAGATGGCGCTCACTGAGCAGTATAGAGTCCCCATCAATATACTGGGGCATTAGGACCCACACAGACCGCAGGTTGAGTGCCCCCTGCTGGTCTCACTAACACCACTTCCGGCAGCAACCTAGCTTTCCCCATGTGGTCTCCCATCCAGGTACTGACCAGGCACAGCCCTGCTTAGATTCAGTGGGTGACCATGTGAGAGTTGCAGAGAGCTAGCTGCCGGCTGATGACTGACCTGATGACTGCTCTAAAAGTTGCCCATGTATCATATAAACAATTATACCAAGTGAGACACAGACACACATTTAAATTATTTGGCTCTTTTATTTTAATTATTGGACACAATTACAAAAGAAGCCAATAAACACCGCTCTGTTGCCACAAGCATCGTCAGCATAGTAACCATTTCACAGACAGCTGCCTTAAATTTCACATAAGTTGCATTAGGTATTGCTAATGTTAAATGCATTTTGTTAAACTCTGTAGACACCCTGATATATGTTCATAAACAGTTTAGCCTATTATTGACAACATTTTATTATACAACAATTTGACAGTTTTTTTTTCAGCTGTTCAAAGCATTTTCATTCTGTATAATATCCCTTCTATCTAAAAATTTGACTGTAATGTCAAAACAATAAAAATAAATAAAATGAAACCAGAATTTAAAACCAGACTTCATTCAATAATCTTTTACTAGAAATATATGCAAATTAGCACATATTCAAATAATCAATCTTTTGTTTGCATTAAATAAAAAAATTGTATTGCTTTTAACTCATTATAACAAAAAAAACTAGTTACAAAACACAAAAACTTAGAACATAAATGTTCTCATACATTCATATGGAGTAGTCAACAGATCACAAAGGAAAAAACTAAAATAGCAAAGATGCACATGCACAATAACTATACAGTAAAATTAAATTAAATAGAATAGAAAATACATCAATAAGGGTCATTTGCATTTTTAAACAATATTATAGGAGGTATAGTGATAACTGTTATTATTTGTTCACCTACAGTGTCTTGCCTTAACTAGGTGAGGGAAATGCCTATAAGCAGATCTGATCTGATAAAGAATACTGTTTACATGTGTGTGATACACAGCCTGCCAAAAGTTTTTAAGTGGATGCTTCTACAACACTGAGTTCTTTATAAGGCTCTGACTGCTGGATTTGGGTTTTCATTTCTCAGTTTGTCTCCAAGCTTGGGTGTTCACCATTTAAAATAACATTACAACCTACATCATGCTGAGAAGCTTTACAGCCATACAAAAATTGCACCTCATGGGTTGTAAACAGTCACGAGGAACACCTTCAAAATTGCATGTTGATTAAAACTTGACCATAAATGTGTGTCCTGGATTATAGTTGGCTTTGCTAAGGCACTCTGTGTTCCCTGTTAACACGTTTTGTTCCGTTCTGGACGCCTCCATGGAGTTTTTTTAAGGTTATAATAAAATTCAACAAATCTTAGCTCATGCTCGTGCTGTTTGTTTTTTCATTATTTTTATTAGATATAATATTAAATATATACAGTCATGAACAAAATTGGTGTCACCTTATTGGTAATATGAGCAAGAAGAAGGAAATAGGACTGAAATAAAACTTTTATTGAAAATGGGTGGAGACTTGCATTATGAAATACATTTTTTTTCTCCAGTACATGTTGACCAGAAATATTGAAACCACTAGAAATCTTTAGTAAAATGTTTATCAAAAAATTATAATACAATTAAATTAAAAAATCACCTCTGTTCCAGAAAGCTGCATTTATTTAATCAAAAATACAGTAAAATAATGTTTAAATTTAAAATAACTTTTTGACATGAATATTTTAAATTTCTGTGTGTATTTATTCATTTTATTTTTATTTTGTATTTATGAACTCCAGAGCTGGATTATCATATTCCAGACTTTCTTCGGAAATCATTCTAGAATGCTGATTTGCTGCTGTGTTGTGATTAATTAACTTTGCTCAAACTTTAATCAGAATTTTTTATATTATTAAGGATATTTTTCTGCTTCATATTGTTTTAAACAGACATTTTTCTTTTCATGATTCTTTAAACAGACAGTTCATTGGAATGTGATACGACTGAACTAACGATGCTGAAAATTCAGCTTAGAGATCTTAGAAATTTTTCAGTGTTTTCAAATGCAAAATGGTTATTCAAAATTGCAATAATATTTCACAACACTGCAGCATCGAATGCGCACATCCACAATAGTCACATCACGGAATGTGCAATGTTGAGTTGATAGATGATCAAACACACAATTCAGAACACATGAGATTTGTGGAGTCACTGCAGAGTTGAACCATAGAGTGGAAGTTCATAATTTGTATTTTTCCTCAATTTCAGGAGTTTAAAGCATTTTGACACAAAAAAATAGCACAGTTTGTAACTAATTTAATTTTGTGAGTGATTTATACAACGAAGACCATGTAATTTTACATTATATTTTTTAGTTTCACTGTTAAGACTCCACAGAAAACCTTCTTAATCAGTCTAAATGAATGAAGTATTTCCAAATAGAGCTATTCAAATCATCTGGTGAAATATCGCAATATACATAGAAGAAAAACAAAATATCACAATGTCAGATTTTTCCAAAATCGTGCAGCCCTAGTTCTGTTGATCAAATAAATCTGGTCATGGTGTCTCTTCTTTCAACAACATGACTCCAAACATTTGAGCGGTAATGTAATAAACTGCATAAGTATTATTTTAAAATATATTATAAATGTCAACCTCCAACCAAAAAAGTAATTAACATTAACTGCCCTGTCATTTTATGTAAAAAATAACAGAAAAGCAATCCCCGACTCTCACAAAAGGAAATCCCTAGACTGCGTGTATATGTATCCAGCTGACACAGAGAGCACCAGGCCAGCATCTGGTATAACACACACAAGTCATTTATCTCAGTCTTTTCCAAATATTAGTTCAGCTAAGCCAGCGTTGCTCAATCTTTAATCGGACAGAGAAATCAGGCTTCTCCTTGACAGGTTGCAGCTCTTATAGAAAGCTGTTTACATTTGACTGCAAGATCCTAACATAAATTCCTTCAAGCAAAATAAGCCTCTCCAGCACGTGTGGAATTTGCGTCTCGCTTGCCATCCATTCGAAAGAGTATTTTAATGAAGGATTTATGAACTCATGGAAACTTGTTAATTACATGTTGTTGAAGCAAAGGGGGCCGACGTGTTTTCTGATAATAGCAGTATGGAGACGGCGTTCCTTTTGACTGTCCTGTTGGACGCAGTTGTTCTGCAGGTGTTAAGTGGTTGTTCTAATTAAAAAGGGGCTGATGAAGAAATACACAAGTGAAAATGAACTGAAAGGAGGCTTTCTAAGTTATGCACATCACCTAAAATATAGAGAGGCCTTTGGTTTTAATGGTAACACTTATTAATGCATGAAATGCTTTGTTTAAAACATAAAATTTTATATAAGAGTCAATAATATTTCAGTATAATTCTTTAATATAATTTAGTTTATTGTGTTTTATAAGAGTTTAAGGGTTTAGAAATAAGAAATGTTTTTTAAATGCCAAAGGACATTATTAAAGTACTTGTATGCATGAAAAAATTAAATACAAGTTAAATATCTAATTTAATATAAATAAAAAAAAGATAAATAAATTAAAAAATGTGAATAAAGTTGCATTGCCTTTATTTGGAATTAATATTTTTACAAAAAACATCTGTATTTATTTAAATGAATGAAAAAATTGAATATTTGTAATTTTGCTGACAAATTAGTAAAACCTGGCATAGTGGGTAGCACATTCGCCTCACAGCAAGAAGGTCACTGGTTCGAGCCTCGGCAGTTGGTGTTTCTGTGTGGAGTTTGCATGTTCTTCCCGTGTTCGCGTGGGTTTCCTCCGGGTGCTCCGGTTTCCCCCACAAGTCCAAAGACATGCGCTACAGGTGAATTGGGTAGGCTAAATTGTCCGTAGTGTATGTGTATGAATGAGTGTGTATGGATGTTTCCCAGTGATGGGTTGCAGCTGGAAGGGCATCCGCTGCGTAAAACATATGCTGGATAAGTTGGCGGTTCATTCCGCTGTGGCGACCACAGATTAATAAAGGGACTAAGCCAAAAAGAAAATGAATGAAATGAAGGATGAGTAAAACCTAATACTTTGAATGGTTGTAGCATAGTTTAAAATGTAAAATAGTTCATTAAAATTTTAGACCTGATCTTTAAATAAAGATTATTATAATGTAATCAAATAATTATTGCTGTAAATATGCCTGACATCATTTATTTGGTATATAAACTATTGTAGCACTGAATGACCTTTTAGTAGGGGTCAACTGTAAATCATAATACAAATGTATGGTTTATGTTTTTGTTTTTTGCTCTATAAAACTATATATATTTAGTTTATTTTATTAATGTCGATTTTAAAAGCTTTTAAATTAGATTTTACAGTCCCTGCAAATGCCTTACATATTTACTTATATTTGTAAAATTAGTCCACATTATTAAAAGCAGTAAAATATTCCATTATTTTACAATACACTTGATGTACATTATTTTAAACCATTCCCAGTTGCATACATAATGAAAATTCTCTACATTTATTTCCATTTGCAAACATAAATGTAACATTTGCATCCGATCGGGTTACACAGACATGTATAAATTATTTAATACTTGCGGTCAGGACCGCGAGGTTTGGATTTTCCCCGAAAATGCGCTCATCCAACAAATAAAGTTTGCTAAAGTGAAGTTCATTCTGGCCTGGACAAATGCGCATTCAGAAAAGCTCAATGTGTGCCAGCAACTCAATACGGCCTGCCGGGGCACTAAGTGCATATTTTCAGAGACATGATAAGCATCACTTCGGAGTTCACAAGATGGACGGGGAGCTGGCGACAGTTCGGTTTGTGCTCTTTTTTTTTTTTTTTTTTTTTTGCTGAAATTGCATTATAGGCTCTGTGAAAGGGAACATTTAGTTCCACGGTTAACCTTTTTAGGCCCTCATATCTGAAACCTCATTGTGTTTCTTCTATGATGACATACCAGTTGTCGATTTCTATTTGCTGTTTGACACGAATCGAGAAGTCAAACAGGGTAACCTTCAATCTAGCCATCTATTGAGATTGGTTTTTCTGCTTTGTTTTGCTTTCCGTAATTTCATTTCACTCCGTAGCGGGCGCTCCAAACCCTGTGTTATGCATTATAGCGCAAGGTTGAATGATTTGGTTTTGGACCCGTCTACTTGCAGTAATTCATGCAGATTTTGTAACTGTCCTAATATGGTGTATTATGATTGACAGGTTTTGAGCTAGACACTATGACTTAATCAAAAACTAGTTGTACAGAAAACTAGTCAGCTGGTCTGTGTGATCAGAGTGATAAATCATTACGTTAGCTTCTTATAGCCTGTGTCAGCCTCTTGATTGGTTTCAGGGCAGTTCACAAGAGTTTGGCTTGTGTTTGAGGAGTTCAAATGAAGTCAGACTGTCTCAGATGTCTCCAGTGTGGTTCAGAAGCATATGTGCTTTGATTTGATTTTCAATTTCACAATCTTCAAAATGTGCTTCGACAGTACAAGTGCAACTGAAGTAATGCGATACACAACTAGTTGACACACAACCATATGGCAGAACTAATCGACTAGTCACTGAAATCTTAAAATGTCCAAAATGGTTGTATCGATGTGTTTACTGCATTTGATTTAAAACACTTTTTGACTGTTATTGTTATTTTTTTATTTTTTAAGTATGCGTTTGTGTAATGTGTATGTAGTTCTAAGTTGGCACTGTCATGATTGACTTTGTTTGACCCACATGATTGACTAATTGACTTTGATTTGTCATGATTGACTCACAATATAGCCTACCTAATTTTTGATGGTACTTATGGGTGATACATTTCTTTTATAATGTGATCTACTGACACAAGCAGTCATCCATGTAGGCATCAGTTGTTGTCTCTTAGATAATTGTTTAGTCTCGTGAAACAAAATATATATTTTTACCACCCTCTGGATGGATGGAAGGATGAATGAATGGACTAATGAACGGATGAACAAAACAAAACAAATTGAGTACACACTCATGCCTCATTTCATCCTCTATCAATACTTTTACAATTAAATTTTTATTTATTATATGTTATTATGTTACATTCTTGCCATTTTTTTTAGCAGTTTGAAAATATCAACGTCCAAGCGCTGCATGATAGTGGGAAAAAGTAATATTGTACTATTTTTTTTTTCTTCCTGCATTGTATATTGCCGGGGCGTCACGGTGGCGCAGTGGGTAGCACGATCGCCTCACAGCAAGAAGGTCGCTGGTTCGAGCCTTGGCTGGGTCAGTTGGCATTTCTGTGTGGAGTTTGCATGTTCTCCCCGTCTTCGCGTGGGTTTTCTCCGGGTGCTCCGGTTTCCCCCACAAGTCCAAAGACATGCCCTATAGGTGAATTGGGTAAGCTAAAATTGGCCATAGTGTATGTGTGTGAATGAGAGTGTATGGATGTTTCCCAGTGATGGGTTGCAGCTGGAAGGGCATCCGCTGCGTAAAACATAAGCTGGATAAGTTGGCGGTTCATTCTGCTGTGGCGACCCCAGATTAATAAAGGGACTAAGCCGAAAAGAAAATGAATGAATGAATGAATGAATGAATGAATGAATGTATATTGCCTTATGGAAAGAAAGAAAAAAATCACCTGATAACTTAAACTATTCTATTTGAAAATGTAAACCTTAGTTTGCTCATACAAATATGCACTGGAGAATTTAAAAGCAGCTGCTGCTCAGTGTCTACAAAATTGGCTCTTGTCTTTTTTTTTTTTTAATATAAGGACCAGAGAGCAGTTGCGTAAACATAGTCATCATGTTGAGACTTTGTATAAAGAGCTAGTTTGACCAACCAGTAGTTTTCCATATTAAAGTGTTCATTCTGGTTAATGACATTAAATAGGAATGGTGAATAATTTTTTATTTTAATGGAGTCTAAGAAGTTGCAATCAGCCCCAGTTTTGGCACCACTAGTTAGAAAAATGTGTGCACATACAGCATGCTTTAACCATAGTGGTGACAATTTACGTCAAACCCTAGATATAAATACATAAATGCCTCATTAGTAGCTGTTTATATAGACCACTGTATGTAAGCTGTCCACCATATTGATGTGGTCAAAGCTGGTATGTGAACACTCCGTAGCAAGCTGACTGTGTGTCCGCAACTGCTATTTTTACACATATGAATATCTATATCTGCAATAGATTAAAGAATAAAATGTTGAAAAAGTTTTGCTTACAGGACAAGTAACCATAGTTCAAACTATCTGTAACATTAAGTTGCAAACCAACATATTTTCACCTGTAAAAGATTTTCACAATTAGTTGGAAATTTACATCTCTTTATCCTCAGATTAATTGATGTTACTGTCAATAATAGCATGCTGACTGTTACAAGATTGTGCAATTGAATGTGGTATCGACTTTGCATGTGTCTATGCTTCAAATGCATTGTATTCCTAAAAAAGCGCAGTTTCATCATGACTAATTGTCCATTAGATCCACATGATTGTGAAAGCACATGTATTTCTTTCTTTCTTTCTTTCTTTCTTTCTTTCTTTCTTTCTTTCTTTCTTTCTTTCTTTCTTTCTAATTGGCTGGAAGATAAAATCAAATAAAATCATTTAATGCACAAGTAGCTACAGCCATTTTAGATTTAGATTCACAGTATAAAATAAATGTGCTAACCTCAAACGTTGAGTGTATTACTCCGACAACATAGAGCGACAAGCAGAGGACACTCTACCGTTTGACAAATACTGCTGCTGTTGGACAACATAATGTACTTTTGAGGCTGTTTTAGTTGAGAATGTAGTTGTTTAGATTGCAACTATGCAGTTTATTTATAAGGATAGTGCCTATTTGAAAATATTTATAATTTCTGAGAGACAGCGCGACGACGGCCATTAGCCTGTCTTTGAGCAAAGATGGTTGACGATGTTCATCCACAAGATGGCAACAGAGACCGCATAATAAGCCCTAAGAGAAAAACAGCGTAATTTCAAACTACAGCTGATCAAATCATTATTAAACAGGTAAATTACTTTCTAAGTCGATCTCTCTCTTTTGTATGTTGTAGTGCTGTATTTATACCATAGTAATATTGTGATCTCCCGATTGCAACAGAGAAATACTGGGAAATCTCTGTAGACTGATGGCATTTCATGCTGTTCAGCCTTATAGTCTTAAAATGTGAGCAAAATCACCTGTTTTGTCATCACTTTAGACATTACGCTAGAGAATCATCCAAATACTTGCTCTGAAGTGACGTTAGTGAATGAGCAAAGGTTTCTGCTGTTCTGACATCAGCTGCAGATGTGAAGGAATGGCGAAAGAAAGTACTTCCTCCTACAAAAGCGTTTTTGACACTCTCTGTGTTTGATTTTCATTTTTATACACACGATTATGCCGTCGAACTGTTGTATAAACGCAATATTACACTCATAGCAGTGCGATGTGGCTGTATATTGTCACTGGTGGTACACTCTAAGGCATGAGGCCGCACACCTCCCACCAGTGCCGATATACAGCCACATCGCACTGCTACTCGTGTGATATATATGCATGCTGAATATTGTACAATTTTGCATACTGTTTTATAAGGAATTAGATGTGTTTGGACTTGGGGTGTGTTTATTATAGCACCAGTGCTAGCACATCGACACAGATCCTTTGTCCTGTTATTGATTTTACACATTTGCGCAAACATTCCTGGGTCTCTGAAGGTGTGTGACTCTCACCACAGTAGCGCGGCTTTGTTGTTTGACCTACAGGGAACAGAAGATTGCGCTTGCATACTAATAAACAGCCCAAATTGAGATGATTGATGTCTCCAGCCACTCCCCTGTTCTGCCTGTGACCTTCCCCACAGTGTCCCTCTCTTCATCATGTCTCCACATTCACATCTGATCCACACAAGAAGCTAAATTGCCACTCTCTCCTGTCTTAGCATGTGGAAATCAAAGGTGAAGGAAGCCCTGTCCGTCTCTGTTCTCCTCTGTTTACTTTGCTCTACCTTTCTTTCACCCGTAACCGCCTCCCGCCTGGTGAACTCTGGACGCACTTTGACTTTTTGACAGGCACTTTTCAGGCATTTGGCCTTTGTGTGTGTGTGTATTCAGACAGCGTGGTGACTGCCCCCCGGAGGTCAACCAGTTTACGGGCCGTTCTCCACTGCCCCTGTGCTGTGATCACTGGGTCGCCCCGCAGGGTTCAGTCAGATTTTATGGCACAGCCGGTGCTACGCTGTGCTGGAATCAGTCAGTTTTGCAGGATTGATGTCTGTTTTACACGGCTCTGCAAACCCTGACCTCACATTGCCATGGCCGAGACCCTACTGTTGGCCACTCATTCATTTGTATGGACACACAACTGTGATTCTGAGGTCAAAAGGGAGTTTAAGAGCGGAGATTATTATTGTTTTCACACTTTACTGGCATTCTCAGTTTGTTTTGTAGATTTTGTGACATTCCCTTGCAAAAAGACATTCTGATGGAAAACATTGGGTTTCCCACGATCATGGAAATCTGAGGGAATTTTAATTTAATTAAGGTTGGAAAGGTCAAAGTGTACTTATTGTGAATGGATTAAGCTTTTAATTATGCCCTGCTCTGAGATGTTGTTGGGTAATCTCTATACGATGATAAAAAAAACTAAAATAAAAACACTTATAAACAATCTCAAATGACTTATTAAAATCAATTTTGTGTGAAGACTGAAGAGGGAAACTTGTAAAAGATTTTTTTTTTTTTGCAAGAAGTGCCAAACCAGAAATATATTCCTTTATAATATATTCCTTCCCCTTCCTTTCTTTTACTTCTTCTTCTTTGTCTTCTAAACTTTATGATCAAAGTACATATTATTTTAATAATAATAACAACAACAACCACAACTATTATTATTATTATTGTTGTTGTTGTTGTTATCATCAAACTTAAACTTTTTTCTGTATTTTTAAGCATGTTTTATGTTCACCAATGCATTTTTTAGCATTATTTTCTTTATGAGAAATGCCAGATCAGAAATATATTGCTTTTTAATATGTTCATCCTCCTTTTTCTTTTCTTCTTATTTTTCTTTATCGTCCTCTTCTTGATTTTATGATTAAAATACATATTATATTTTGTATTTTATACAACAGCATATGTTGTATTACATGACAACAACAACAACAACAACTATTATTATTATTATTATTATCATCATCATCAAATATATGATTCAAATAATATGTTATTTAATAGAATAATATTAAGAAGAATAATAAGAATAATTTAACATTATTCTTAAATCATATTTAATGTTCACCAATATGAAAGTACCTTATCTTACAATTTTTTTTATTTATTTTTTATTTTTTCAAATAAGCATAGTACTTATTGAATCATTTCTTGCATTTTAATGTAAACTGTTATGGCGGTATCAGCTGTTCTAAAACTTTATAGCTCTTCCACTGTCTTTATACTGTGGCAATAAATCTTCAGGACAAAAATGTAAAGAACAACCCAGCTAACAAGCTAAAATCCACTCTGAATATACATATATCACATTATGACCGGAGCTAAAAAGTCAGCCTAGACATCGGCACATCAGATTGATTGAATCTGAGAATTGATGAGTCGGGTTTAAGGCTTCTTAACGCTTCAAAAATAGTCATTGTGTCATGTTAATTAGGAGGTTACAGCGCAATTCATTTTTCCCTGTCAGATTGGAGGGAGGTCCCAGATGTGCGGGCGGGTTCAAACGCAAAACACCCTACATCCAAACGCAAAAATAATGACTTTCCTTCCTCTTCACCACCGAATTTCGCTGTGATATACAACTTGCAATTAAGCATGGCTTGGTGATTTAGTGATTAATGTCAGAGCGAGTCTTACAGGAGCAGCGCAGGAGTCCTGATCAGCATCTCTCCTATTACCGGCAAGATGGAAGACTCCATTTACCATTCCCTAACCTTTATGACAGGCAACTCTTTAATCAGGGCTTTATTTCCTTTTGTAACACTCGCAGTCATACACAAATGTCAGAGCGCAGGAGAGGCTGCCATGCTGAAGCAGACCGAGGCGACTCTGATTTATAGGCCTCGGCTCTCCTTGCATGTTGTGGGGGCTTTTAATTTTTATTGAAGGACAACACTAAGTAAATTGTCTTGCATTTAAGAGGGAGGTAAAATGGAAAAGCCATGCAAGTTGTGAGTCATGCACGCTTACATGCTACATGGAGGCTTTTCTCAGAGCTAAAACAAAAGCGTTTCTAGTGTGAAAGTGGTTCGAGCTGGTTCAGGCTGGCCTGGTGTATTGGAATCTGTTTGTGTAGTTGTATTTGGTAGTTTTCTGATTTCTATCTATTTATTTATTTATACAATTTTTATTTATTTATTTTTTATTTACCAGAAAAAAGGTGGTTTGTCATCTCCAGGTTGGAGGAAAATCCTTACCCCAGGTGGAGGAGTTCAAGTATCTTGGGGTTTTGTTCACGAGTGAGGGAAGGTTGGACCGTGAGATTGACAGGCGGATTGGTGCAGCGGCAGCAGTAATAATGTGGTCGAATTACCGGTCTGTTGGGGTAAAGAAAGAGCTGAGCCGAAAGGCAAAGCTCGCGATTTACTGGTCTATCTACGTTCCTACTCTCACCTATGGTCATGAGTTTTGGGTCATGACCGAAAGGACAAGATCTCGGATACAAGCGACCGAAATGAGTTTCCTTCGCAGGGTGGCAGGGCGCACCCCCTTATAGATAGGGTGAGGAGCTCTGTCACCCGGGAGGAGCTCGGAGTAGAGCCGCTGCTCCTCCACATCGAGAGAAGTCAGCTGAGGTGGCTTGGGCATCTGTTTCGGATGCCTCCTGGATGCCTACCTAGGGAGGTGTTCCAGGCATGTCCCACCGGGAGGAGGCCTCGGGGAAGACCCAGGACACGCTGGAGGGACTATGTCTCTCGGCTGGCCTGGGAATGCCTCGGGATCCCCCCGGAGGAGCTGGAGGAAGTGTCTGGGGAGAGGGAAGTCTGGGGTTCTCTCCTAAGACTGCTGCCCCCGCGACCCGGCCCCAGAAAAGCAGTTGAAAATGAATGAATGAATGAATGAATGAATGAACTAATGTATTTTTTATTTTTAAACATGATTTTATTTTTCTAGTATTAATACATTTAAATGTATATACTTTTTATTTAGCATTTTTTACATTTTTACATTTTATTTTTGTTTGTAATTGTTTTCTTGATATTTATTTCAGCTTATTTTCCTATTTGTATTTAATTGCTCTTATATTAAATTGTATTGAATTCATTTATTAGTAGTCAAATATAGAACTATAATCTGTCACAATTTTTTTTTAACCAATTCTAACTACAAAAAATTGATTTATATTTTATTGTTTAAATTTAATTGCATTTAATTCTGTTGTTTTTGTTTTATATACATTTTTGTTAGTTTTTTATATGATTTTTTAATTATTTCAAAAATATTTTTTTTTTTTTATAAATTTTTATTTATTTGTAAAAATGTGTATCTATTTTGTATTTTTGTTTGTAATATATTTAATTGCATATGTTTAATTGTATTTATGTATTTCTTAATTTATTCATTCATACATTATTATAAATTATTTGTATTTTTGGTTATTAAAGTGTTTAAATGCAGGGCTGCACCAATATATCGTTTCAGCATCGATATCGTAATGTGTGCATCAGCAATAGTCACATCGCATATATGCAATGTTGAGTTGACTTTGCAGTGTAATTTTTACATTTACATATACAAAACCATAATGCATGCACTGTTTATTTCACTTTTATCTTTGCTTTGTTGCATTTATCTATGCTTGTAGTTTGTTTATTATATTTTATGCATGATTCACTCCCCTACAGAATCATCTCAATCAATCAAAATTAATACATTTGATAACACTTTACGGACCAATTCTCACTGTTAACTAGTTGCTTATTAGCATGCATGTTATTGAGATATTGGCTGCTTATTAGTACTTATAAAGCACATATCCTGTATGATCTTATTCTACATCCCTAATCCTACCCTATACCTAAAACTATTAATAAGGAGCAAATTAGTAGTTGAATCAAAAGTCAAAATGGTTTGCTAAGACTGGGAATTGAACCTTAAAATAAAGTGTGATCAAAACTTCTTTCCAAGTATAACAAAGTATGTCGCAATGTCAGATTTTTCCAATATCGTGCAGCCCTAACATATATATTTAATTAACATTTCATACTACTACTACTTCCACTACTACTACTACTAATTATAATAATATAGTTGTGCCATAACATCTGCGTATGTAAATATGTCGTTTTGTCATGTTCTTAACAGTTGTAATTGTAATTGAGTACCTTAATATCTGTTGTAAAAGTAAATATGGATTCATATTAAAGCAATTTCTCATGGCCTATATTCTGAGCCTCCTCTTTGACCCTTAATGATGCTGAATTTTATGTAATTCCTGCAATTTGAATCCACACTGTCCCGCAGGAGTGGACTTTAGATCCTTAAGCCTCTCTTATGTCCCCAGTTAGATCCCTCAACAGTCAATATTTCATTTTTCATCCACGCTCCCCACACAGTATCAGCTTTATTCGGTCCACATCAGCGGTGTGTGTTGTTTTGTAGAAGTGTACTGAGTGGCTCTTATTCACATTAATAGAACCATTTGCTTTGGTGGAAATTGAAGGCCTGATAGGTCCTAAAACAGGCATGTCGTTTTGCTGGGTGTTTGCCGTTTCTGTTTAGCGGTGAAAGCTTTTGATTTAGCCCTGTTCCCCAGGGTGCTGTTCAGTTGAATAAGCAACAGTGGTTGTGTAGTGCACAAGGGCACCCTCGTCCCTGTTTCTCCAGCATTTCTCTTAAAGCAGACATATCATGAAAATCTGACAACACACAAAACATGAGGAAGGAAAACCCAGTAACTTTGTTTTGGTAAGCCTTTTTCTGCAGACATGTAGAAAAACAAGCTGTTTAGTTGTTCAGAGGCTGTTCGTTTCCAGTGAGCAGTATGGTTCAGTTCAGTACAGTAGAGTACGATTCACTATGGGCCACCCTGATCAGGTTTACCTTTTCCACTGCCATAAGTACCCTTCCTTTGTAAGCATGGTGGACAACAGATAGTTGTGATAAACATCATTCTAGAAGCAGAAAGCTGTATTCAAGTTTATTATTTAAAATGAAGAGCAAATAAAGCGTTAAATAAAGCGCATCGTTGCGTTAATGCAGTGTTGTGTTTTGGCTGTGTTTTTAAAAATGGCACTTCTTTACTGTAATAAAAGGTTTGGTTCCACACAATCGATTTGTTTTATTTTGTTTTCGATTTGTACACAAATTTAAGTGTGTTAAACATAAAACAATTAAGTTGTCCCAAAAAAAAACCTTAAGAATTTTTTTTTCAGCTCATTTTGAAGAAGTAGTTCGAACAAACAACAAAAGTATTTTTTGAGTGCTGTGTTGTCTTTTCCCTAGCTTGTTACACATGCAACAATTCTCTGTAAGCCAATCAGTGTTCAACAGCGAGTCTAGCTCCACCCTTTAGTACCATACTGTTGTGCTATAGATACTCTTATGAAAGAGTCCCAAAAAAGTGGTATATGTTATTCACTATTTTTGTACTGGAGACAGTGGAAATAAAATAAATGCATACTGCTAAGTGGAAATGAGCTATTAGTGATGCATAAGGGGATCTTATTATATAATACTGCTCCTTATCTGCACGTTACCATATTTCCATACTTCAACAACGAATGTCAGTTTGATGCCGTTTCCATTCACGGTTAAATTTTTTCGGACGATAAGTGAATTGTACTAATAGTGTATAATGCTTATTTGCAAAGGCCAGCAAATCAAAACAGTGCAGTTACATGCTAGTCGATGAGTTAATCAACCACAACAGCTTGATAAGATTATCCACTAACCATTTTGGAACATGTTGGTTCAGTCTAGTAAAAGTGGTAGCCTCTTCCTCTCCATCTTTGTCTGACTGCAGCTTGAAGGCTTTAATCTGCTATTAGCCATTTGTGATATTTTGCATGAGATTGGCTTTTGTTGTTTCTGTTAGAAAAGTTAGCAAAAACACACAAAATCTGTATTTTTGCTAACACTCAATTAGAGGGGGGTTGGTTAGGGCAAATTTGCCAGGCCATAATAAATAATCTGTGGGATATTTTGAGCTGGAACTTCACAGACACCTTCTGGGACCACCGTAGATTTATTTGACATGTTATGAAAAGAGCGCTATATGTTCCCTTTAACCTGAGATGCAGCCTGCTCAACCTGGACTGTTTCCCTTTCCAGACGCTTCTCCCAGTAGAGTGTCATCTTCTTTCTGTGGCCATCAGCCTTTTCCTCCTCAGCAAGTTTCATAAGCTCAGTAAAGCATGGCCTTCAATTCCCTTGTTCTAGTGTTTTCACTTAAGATCTGGAGTGATGAGCAAGAGTGTTTCTGGCTCAATCCTTGAGCAAAGGCCTGTGTTGACAGGCATTATTATTTATTTGTCATGGTGGATGTAATAAGCTGTAGGTACAGCATGGAGGGCCCTTGATTTATTGCTCTGTCGACCAGCACTAGCGGGACGTCTGCTGTACCGTGCAGGATGAATACGCCGCTGTCAGCGCTGTCCATCCTTCTCTCGCGCTCCACTCCCTCCTAACACCTAACCCATTTCATGCCAGAATACATAAACAATCTTTCATTATTTTGACGCCTTTTTTCAGATTTGCTCCTCGCCGAACATGAAAATAAAGGGCTTTTCCTTTTGGTGTTATTTTATTGCGTTTTGCGCATTTATCTGAATGTGCATCTTGAGTCGGCTGTCATGTCAGGGGGGCTTGGATTGATTTTTGGCACAGTTGCCTTTCATGGGGCTTTTATTGACTGGTTATTTTTGTAGCGTTGTACGGGTAAGGGACATCAGGGCAGGTTGTCACATGTTATATCAGTGAATTTGTGTATGTGTGTAGATTTGTTTGTTTTTTACCTATTACAATACTTTTTTAGGAAATATGTAGATGATAAAACAATTACAGTATAAGGCAGAAAGCATGTAAAGAAACTGAATATATAAAATGTGAAAGTGGTTATTTATTAAAATTAAATGTGTTATAATAATGGACATATATACATATATTATATTATATTATATTATATTATATTATATTATATTATATTATATTATATTATATTATATTATATTATACAAAATAGTGTGAGACATATGAACATATATTATTAATAATATTAATAACACTATATCAATAATGATATATTAAATTGCATGTTTATGCATATTTCACACATTTTTTTATTTTATTTTATTTTGGTTGTCACAATGGGAACCTTTTTTTTAAATAAGCTATTATATAATTTATTGTATTAATTTATTAATTTTATTAATTTATTACGTTTATTTTTATTTTTCGTTCTTTTTTGGCAACAATTTTAGTACGTGCACAAAAATGCAAAGTGATGCATAAAATGGTCATACATAGAAAATAATAAACTATTAATAAATATCTATAAAAAATACATATATAATAAAATATAATATTTCTTGTCATTTGGTTAATTTATTGGAACTCAGTTCTCCCATTCTGAATGCTCAATGTAAATGATCATAAATAGAAAATCCTTAATAAGTTCTAACAAAACATTAAATTTGGTTATTTTATATATATATATATATATATATATATATATATATATATATATATAT
>CAIGQV010003909.1:29134702-29157839 GCA_903798115.1 Danio jaintianensis
CACACACACACACACACACACACACACACACACACACACACACACACTCATACACTACGTCCAATTTAGTTCATCCAATTGACTTATAGCGCATGTGTTTGGACTTTGGGGGAAACCGGAGCACCCGGAGGACAACATGGGGAGAACATGCAAACTCCACATAGAAATGCCAACTGGCCCAGCCAGGACTCGAACCAGAGACCTTCTTGCTGTGAGGCAACAGTGCTAACCACTGAGCCACCGTGCCACCAGATACTAATATCTACTTGCATAATAATATTTATATTTTAAAATATTTATTTGAATTTACTAAATTAAATTTACAAAACATTATCCAGTTAGCAGTGGTATCCTTGATTAGATGTTCTAGAAACATCAGAAACATTTTTATTCTTAGTCTTATCAATGATATACTGCAGAAAGCTGTGATTCATTTTTTTTTCAGGCTTCTTTAAATAGACAGCTTTAAAATAACAGCATTTGATTTACAGTGATTCACCAATCTTGATTATTCATGGCTGATTCCTGCTTCAGATTAAAATCATATTTAATATGTTTATGCAATAGAAAAGAAAGCATGGAAATCTGAGAACATGCCCAAGTTGGTTAAATGTGCGTGCTTTTTACACGCCAAACAGTTGTCATTTAGAATTAGAGGAAACCTTCTTTTTAATCGCTATCCAAACAAAGATGCAACATACAGTGCATGTACCATGACTAAACAATTTGAATTAAAACCGAATGGTCTGACTTCAGCTTTGAGAAGTTATGCTTCATAAAACATACCTGAAAAAAACAAAAACAGTGGACATGTTAAAAAAAAGATATGCAAATTTGCTTTATGTGGATGCGCTTAAGAAATATATATAGAAATGCTACTCATAAATACACTTATAAATGTTAATATAATATACATTATAATACATATAAAATATACATATTATAATAGTAATGTTTTAATATGATACATTTTAATGTATACAGACTTATTTGCACACAAATAATATTTTTATGGAAACAGCTGCAGAAATGGCTTGTATTCATTCCTATAAACTGAATGAATGAATGAATGAATGAATGAATGAATGAATGAATAGTTGCTGATTATGCGTTTGGAGTGAAAACGCTTATTTGTAGCTGGTCAACAGTTGCATCTTCAAAATATGCATGTTCTGCAAAACTATCTCATGATTTGGGAACATTTTAAATTATGCTAAAATAAGCTAGCAAAATGCAACTATAGTGCAACTATATCAAGATATGATACTTGTAAGAAATAAGCTTGAATCGTGCTTACAACAAATAAACATGCTAAAAACAATATACCAGTCTGTTAAACAGGATAACTGTGTACTAATACATGTTGTAATGTGTTGTAAATGTGTTAGCAACATAAATATGGTTGTAAAATAATAAATGTGCTAACATAGGGGAGGAGGGGGGCATGGGGGCGGGACATAAACTCTCACTCCAAGCTAAAACTAAAAGTTGGCAGCCCTGTCTCATGGCTTTATTGCGTTTGTTAAATGTAATGCGTCCTTGCTGAATAAAACCTAAAATGTAACATTATAAAGCTATTACAGCTAAGCAATGGTAGTTGAACTCAATGGTTTTGACACTATTAGATAGTAGCATGAACACAGGGCTCTGGTTAGCATAGTAGCACTATAGTGTCATTATTTTAGGGATGACAGTGTATGACCAGGACAAAAAAAATGTAACCTCACTTTCCACTACATTTCTGTCATATGCTAATGAACTATGCTAATATTAGACAATCATACATTGCTCGGCTAATATATAAACTGGTTTAGCATGGGCTTTTTTTCCTACCTTGACAAGAGTTTGGGGATAAGGCCGAGGTCTCTACTGATGCTGATGCATCACGCTTGTACTGTAGCTATAGGATATTAACATTTGCTGTCCTGTAAATGGATTTGCTCTCATAGGGCAAAGAATACATTTATTTGGGTTGAAGACTGCATGTTAATGAAATAGATCATGGGCAGCTCCATTATGATAATGGATTGCTGCACTTTTCCAGTGGCCTGATGTTTTATTTATGACTTCTTTGATAACTTTCGGAATGATTAGCATTGTATTAAAAATATGTGTAGTTCTTCTGAGCTCCGAGCCATTTATTTCGTTTCGTTTAAAGCTTTAAATGTAAATAGGGGATTAGAACAGGGTTAATGAAGTCTTGGTCTAAGGAAGAAATAATATTTCTTTTTAATGCAAGCCACTCAGGCACTCTAGTAATTGGTTAATATATTATTTCATAGTCTTCGTAAGGTATGAGGCAGACAGTAGGCCCATTTGTCAAACATAGTGAAACGTAATTTTGACCGGAGCTTTACTCAATGTTACGTCATGTGCTGATTAATTTTAAAAGGAACAGAGATCTCATTTCATTTTATGAAAACATCAAGTGTTTTATTTGCGTATATCTACCGTGTTTTTGAGCACCCTCTTAACACTATGCTAAGGGGTTAAAAATAGATGAAATCCAGCCCACGACCAACAGCCTCAATTTGTTGCAAGGATGACACAGAAACGACACATAGTAGATTATAAAATGCAGAGGTCAGATAAACAATTTGCCACCAAACATGCGTACCCATAATGCTCTCTGCCTCGTCTGCTCAATATCAGGAAGGTGGGGGGTTTTGAGAGCACAAAGGAAGGAAGCCTGGGAGCCGATGGCAGTCAGGTTTGCATTTTTTTTTTCTTTCTGGGTTAATTCACTGGATGAAAAGCTGCACTGTGAGATGTGTCATATATCAAAGGCAGGGCATCAGTAATCTTTGCTCAAGGGCATGGATAACAGACAGATAGACATGTGAATGAGATGGAAAAAAAGCAACTCATCCTTTTCTGCTAACACCACAGAGGAGATAAAGGAAGATTTATGAGTCATCTTGGACCACATACCAGCGTGCGGCCCCATTTTTCACATGCTCCAAAAATTGGTGCTGGAAAGCAATCTGCTTGTCACTGTGTCCATCAGGTACTTCAGGAGGAAATTGGGTCCTTCGGGCCTTTTACTCCACAGTCAGCTATTTTCTTTATAGCGGTTTTGTTTTTAATGGTATCCATAAATATATGTAGGGTTATAAGTACCTTTATCACCTGAGCTGTTTTTTTTTTTCTTCTTTTAAAGATGAGATGTCCAAATCTATGCACCTCCTTTTTTTTCGGAGGCAGCTACGCAGGGAATCATGGGAGCTCACGGCTGCTCAATGCAGTGAGTGACACTGATAAGATGGTATGACTACCCTCTTGTTCAGAATGATTGGCAGACATTTCCCGTTGTGCCACGAGGAGAATGTGCGAGAGCGTGTTTACAAGTCTAGAGATGATTTCTCACAACCTGGAAGTTTCTTACTGGCATTTGCTTTCTATATTTTGGAGACGTGTTCAATTTAACAGTGGTTGGGTGTTACTTAAGAAAGAATGGGTTGTAAATATTAATGCCAATGTTTGACAATGCATCTATTATAAGATTAGGGGTTTTCAAGCATCAAAACAAAAGTGTAATACAGCTTATAAACATTGTTGAGATTAAAAGGTGTTCTTTTTATTTTATTTTTATGAATATTATTTTGGAGCAAAAAAAAAGACTATATTGTTCATTCAAATCATGATTTACAGAAGACAAAAAGGTCAGTTTAATCAGTTTAGCAGACATTAGTTGTAATAATGTTTTATAACATACTAAATGATCACACTCGAGCCCCAAAATAATATTTAATTTCATTTGAAATCTTTATACTTTGCAATCATTATATACGTTAGTCATCAATATGTTTTTAATCCATAATATATTATTAAAGTTAGTATTATCATTTACTCTTTATTATTTATATATTTTATTAGTGCAGGCCAGAATAAGTAGGATTATTCACCTTCATTTTTACATGTACTGATTTTCATTTATACTGATATTTGATGTCAGAACTTTTTCACTTTTATCAAAACAACATTTTTAATATAAAAAAGGATAAAAAATATATAATAAATTGTGTGTGTTAGTAGGTCAAATAGTTTTATTTTATTTTATTTTATTTTATTTTATTTTATGAAAAAAGGTAAACAATTGCAGTTAATCTGCTTTTTATGTATAAATCACTTCTGTATAGTGCATTTGACGCAGACTCCAAAATGGAATGTCTCATCTTTGACCCATGTACATAATTCTTTCAGGTTTCCATAAATCACTTAAAAACAGGGTCAACCATGTGTTGGGTTCAGTCACTCAGGGTAAAGAATGCATTTTTGTTATATCCTTTACTTTTAGATGAAGACTCTGAAAAGACTAACTGTAACTTTAGCCATATTAAAAGTTTAGCAACTCCAAGCTAATCCTTAGAAGTCTTTGTTCATTCATTCATTCATTTTCTTTTCGGCTTAGTCCCTTTATTAATCTGGGGTTGCCACAGCGGGATGAACCGCCAACTTATCCAGCATACGTTTTACGCAGCGGATGCCCTTCCAGCTGCAACCCATCACTGGGAAACATTCATATACACTCATTCACACACATACACTACGGACAATTTTAGCTTACCCAATTCACCTATACCGCATGTCTTTGGACTTGTGGGGGAAACCGGAGCACCCGGAGGAAACCCACGCGAACACGGGGAGAACATGCAAACTCCACACAGAAATGCCAACTGACCCAGCCGAGGCTCGAACCAGCGACCTTCTTGCTGTGAGGCGAACATGCTACCCACTGCGCCACCGCGTCGCCTAGAAGTCTTTGTGTTTTATGAAAACATGAACAAATGTTTCATCATAAAGTGTTTAATTTGGAAAAATGGAATGTTGACCACAGACAAATGTTGCGCTAGCATTAGTAATGTCCCCGATCAAAGCTTCCTGGCCAAACTTTAGAGTGATTGAGCCGCTCATACACTGAAATTATTGTTCCTTTTATTTCAGCAGTTACCCAATTCACTATATTAAAAACAACATGACATTTGAATCCATAACATCTGGTTTCTTGTTCTAGCTTTTCAGCATCTCTTCCTCAAGTGAAATCTTCATTTAGGCAGTTTTGCGGTGGCCAGAGAGTTATTTTGAAATGATGGTAGTCTGGTTCGCATTTTTGAGACAGTTCAAAAAAGTTTGTAGTGTGTTTTCTGAAAATAACAACATTTTTTGATATTCTAAAAAACCCACACCCACTCAGTAACACATTAGGAAACTAAGTGGAGTTTGTTTGAGCCAAAAATGTGTTTAAGTAAAAAAAAAAAAAAAAGGTGTTCAACTTTGCTTTGTCATCGAGGTGTTACTTTTCCTGGGAATGTGTTAATTGACTGGCAGCTTCAAAGAGGCCTGGAGTTACATCACAGGTGCTTGTTACAAAAGTTCTGAACTGCCATTAACTAGCTCTTCACCAAACATCTGACTTGTATTAAACAGGCCTGTGCTCTGAAACAATTTCTAGTTTAAACCGAATAATTGTCTTAAATATACATAAGTGTGTGTATGCCACAGGGTTGCTGAATACGTGATTCTGATTGGCTTATGAACATTCTAAGGCATGCAGTTATTTTCATTGAGCTGCACTGCTATAGTAGTTCCAAGCAGATTTTGGCAGTATTAGTTCCATATCATTACGCTGAATGATTTCAGATATTTCAAAGCCTACAACAGTCAAAATTCAAGAGAGATTTAAACTTTGCCATTTATAATCTTAGGTTTTGTATTGGGGCAAAAAATGTATGAAGTAGAATGTTCTCTCACCAGTCCTGATTTGTGTAATTTTCTTTTTCTTTTGCAAAAACAAATACACATTTGACTGCAAATATGCAAATGAGATTTCTGAAGAAAGATATGGCTGCATTCTCTTAAAACTGAAAACTCTTGCTGCGCTCATGAGCTGGTGTTTTTATATATATATAAGATATGGCTTTATGAATGTTTTATTTCATGTCTATAGTCTTTTTAATCACTTTATTCTATTCAAAGGAACATTCAGGGACCAAAAATTTTAGATGATTTTGCTTGAATTGAATCATCGAGTATGTGTATTCAATTACTTTGCATTATGATTATATTATTGTTTTATTGCTATTAAGACACCTAATTTAATTACTTTAGATGCCTAAAATAATTTTTAAACTCATTGTATCAAAGCAAAAACATATATACATGTTAATACTTTAAAATTGAATAAAGTGTGTAGGCCTAGGATTGGAAATAAAACACCTATCTATAATTCCATTGGTCAATGCATAAAGTAGCCTGTTCATAAATTGTGTTTAATTGATTTAGCACTTTAGTAAGATATTTCTTTTTTTGTAAATGATGAAAATTGTACTAGCTTTCGCATTATTAGATCCAAAAAAGCCAATACCAGAACCACAGACCCTCCCTCATCAGAGAAGTGGCTGAAAAGTGGACAAAAGTTGTAGATACATGTATATGTCTCACTGATTTAACTTGAAATGAAACAATATCAGTTTATTCTTTATTTGATTTCGCTTACAATAAATCAAGTTGCAACAAGTGAAATGCAAGCGTACAGTTGAAAACTTTTACATTTGCTTCTTATAGATAAACAGTGCAGAATTCTAAATAATTTTTTATTTTGTCCTTTTTTTTTTAATATGCAATTTTTTTTGGATTCCAAAAAGTCTTCCAAGTTTATATACATATAATTATTTTAAATCCTGACTCTTAAATGTGGTCTAACATATTTACACCTCGGTGCATTAGGGCTGTGTTTACACTAAACACGGATGATTAATATTTGATGCCTCGCTCCCTGTCGGCCAGAGTCTTTAACATACATACCCCAGAAGCCCTCAATGTCAGCATCCATGTGCTACATTTTTTCCCCCTTCTCCTCTCTTTATCTGGCGTATCGAGTTGCATGTAAGGGGAAAGTGTCTCATGCCTCTGCTCGACTCCGAGAGCTGCCAGCTCAAATGGGACAGTGGGATTGGGCTTAGCACAACAGGCGTATTGACTTTGATATCCTATCTGTTACCACTACTTCCCTTTTACATGGCTGCCAGCAGAGATGACATTAGTGCATCAACCGCAGCGCTAGCAGAGGGATTTCTTCCCCCAGCCGTGGGTGGGACATGTGTTCACTGATGTCTGAGCCCCGACTGGAGAGGACACGCTCCTCACACCCCTCTCACACTGTTACTCCCACAGTCACGCCGACCAAATGAAAGGCGGGTCAAGGTGAAGCCACAAGCAGATGCACTTTGATGGTAATTGCGAAGCAAAAAGGGGTGAAGACCGGACGGAAGATGGAAAAAAAAAAGAAAAAAAAGCATGTAGTTGTTGTGAGTGTTGTCACCGTCAGGGCCAGAAGCACATGTCTTTCAGCCGCTCCAGCTCTGCCATACCTGCTGTTGCTGTCAAGCCTCCTTGCCAACTGTGACATCTGTTCCTGAGAGCGCCTTGCGAATCTGAATGTCAATATCCTCGCCTTGAACCGCAACAGAGAAGTATTTGTCACTCAGCAACAATCATCCCTCAAATGAAAGGTTAGCAAGACGACGCAGGCCTTTAATCAGCCGGTTGGAGCGCGTCTGTCAGCGGCGCCTTTTAAGCATGCAGGAGCCGAGACTAGCCACCAATGAGTCAAGTGATTGATCTGCCCAAATCATTTTCCTTTGCCACTGTCAGTGGAAAGCTGATGGCAAGTTTGCCGTCAGGGGGGATTAAATATGACTACTCTCTGGCTCCTGATGAATCCTCTTCTTGGAACACTCCTTCTTTGTCACCCTGAGGAACGAGGTTTAAGCCTAGTTGAGGCTGAGGTCATAAAAAAAGCTGTCTGCTCGTCGTGTCATTAAGAGCCATGCTTTAATAAGAGTTTAGCTTCACGCAAGGCACATTCTTACACATTTTCCTGTCAATCTACAGAAAACAAGAGACTCAAACCTAGTGAGCACTGTGCTACAAATTCACACTCCCGCTTGGTCAGGACCCATTGGCAAATTTTTTGTTAATGCACAGTATATCCTTATAGCTTCGTTATAATTTTAATATTGATTTTAAAATGGTCTTGTGTGTTTAGTTGACAATTTTGTCATGGTTCAAGTCTATTTTGTGAATTGAATCAGTGATGCAGCTATATTGATATCAGGTGATAATTGATTATTTTTAATCTGCCAAATGCGAAAATAAATTATCTACCATTTAATAGTTTCCTGCAGTTAAGTTAAAAAAGGCTATCCATTGTGTTTGTCTATTTGTTGCATATATTTAAAAAGAAAATGCTTGTGAGTGTGATGCTGTGAAAAATGTAGCCTGTTGGCAGAGTAAAGACCCTGATGTAAAAAAGTCCCAGAGCCACACCTACCCATTATGTATTCAAAATATAGACCAATGGTAGTTGAAAGGTGTTTGCAAGCTAAAGTAAACTTTCTTTTGGGAAGTTTGCTTTGGAAAGCTGTTTTAAAAATGTATTTATCTTTTTTAATAATTTAAATTTTATTTTATTTTTAAAATATCATTATGAAGGTGCATCTTGTGAATTAAATTAGTGATAGACCACAGTTAAGGTTTTGGGCTGGTTGTCCATTTAATTTGTTTGAATTTTGTTTTTGTAATAAATTTGTGCCCTATGCATCAGTAATTGGCTTCCAAGTATACAGAGTTATCAGTATCAGCTAATATTTCCATATCGGTGCATCCCTAAATGAGATGATTTCTTTCCTGGGCTAGGCTCATTTTTAGCAGTTAATAGTTTCACGCTGTTCTTAACAATAAGAGGAATTATACTGTGTTTTTTGTTTGCCTTTTGCAATATATAAATGACCCATGACTGTGCAATACATGTTTTCTATATGTGGTTAGATTTCAAATAGAGGTGAGGTTAAGTGCTTCCAAATATCTATTTATAAAATATAATTTTATCATGATTACAAAATTCCCTTGCCCATGTCTGCATATTGTTTATAATAGTGATCAAAAAAGTAAGTAAGATTGAAAAGTAATCCTTCCAAGCATTTTTGGTTATGTTAATATGAGACAGCAGTTTAGTTGCAGGTTCACCCTGACTACTCGCTCAAATCTAGAAGGCTTCATAACTGGAAAAGTAATTTCACAGCGAGAGTTTTGCCTATAAAATGAAGAAGTGCCACATCTTGGCCAAAGCTCATACACACCCCGAATCTATAAAATTCTCACACTTAAAACACTGTAGCATTGAGTGGATAAGACAGTATAACCACATCATTTGATCATTCACATGCATTATGATGTTATTTTAGTGAGTCTCATTCTGCTAACTTGGAATTAACTGATTTATGTGGTTATTACTAAGTCCACGTCTACAATAGAAATGACACATGAATCAGAGTTTTACTGTAAGACAAATGTTTTTTCAATCAGAGAGCCAGCGCTCGCAGTTAAAGGAATCCTCATTAGGCTCTCGTTATTGGCTAAGTGCTTCTCATTTTCTGGCTGAAAGCCGGGCCTCACTGATCTTTATGCCCCTCTTAAGATTACCTCCAACATCACTCTCTGTTCGTTTGCTCTTTGTGACGCGACAGTTACATTTATTTTTAATGTCCAGACCGTGTCGTTGACCTTCAATTCCTGCTGAGGCGAGCACCTGCTGACCCTGCCCTTAAATCTGTCAGGATGGAGATATATATATATATATATATATATAAATAAATACAGGCCTGCTGCATGTTAGGCCGTCCCAAACCTGCCGTCCCTCTGATCTTCTACATCTCGTTTGGAAGATATTTGCGACACAACGTCCTACGACCTTTTGCATTGAGCGAGATGCTCGTCAAACAAATCCGAGAGAGGGGGGTGGGGGCTGGAATTGAGCTGTTTCATTCCTCCCCAAGGAGTCTCGCATTTCCTGCTCCGGCCATTTATTTGAAAGCTATCATTTTCTTGAATTCATAGCTGAAAATTGGCATTGATTCGCCGGATGATGGATGCTGAGAGTCCCTCTATTGACATGGCCATTGACAGTTTTCAGTAAATTCTGCATCTAATTATCACTCTTGGCTAAATGATACTCCTGGATGCTCGGGAGAAGTGGTCGATGAGACTGGCTGTATTGTTCCTGAAGGCCCTATTGAGCTGTGTGTCAGGAGCGTGTGATAAAGCTGATCGCACAGAGCACATTTCTCGCAGTTAGCAACTATTGTGTAATTAAACCCAATGCTGACTGAGGCCGTCAGCGCAAAAAAAAAAAGAAGTTGTGGTGATTTGATGTAATTAACTGTCTCTTATTAGCTGTTTTAAATTTTCAGCCTACTAAAACGTAACCATTAGAGAATTGCAGAACCTTCTACGATGGTATTAATAAATAATTGTATTTTTTTACGTTGTTTATTAGTCACAATTTTGTCCCGATTTGTTGACATTTGGTTTCCACAAGGCTATGTAAGGTGTAACCTTGAACTACACATCTACTTGTGTTAAGTTGATTAAGTTAGCTGTGAAAATTGTGAAATATTTTTTTCTTTTTCAAATATTTCTCAAGTGATATTTATTGGAGCAAGGACATTTTCACATTATTTCCGATAATATTTTTTATTTTGTAGAAAGTCTGCTTTCTTTTATTTTGGCTTTTTAAAACCATTTTAAGGTCATTATTATTAGCCCCCTTAAGCCATATTTATTTTCGATTGTCTACAGAACGAACCATTGTTATACAATGACTTGCCTAATTTCCCTAACTTGCCTGGTTAACCTAATTAACCTAGTCAAGCCTTTAAATTGCCCTTTAAGCTGATATAGCATCTTGATAAACTGTCTAGTAAATTACTGTATTATGTTCTGTCATCATGGCAAAGATAAAATAAATCAGTTATTAGAAATCAGTTATTAAAACTATTATGTTTAGAAATGTGTTGAAAAAAAATCTCTCTGTTAAACAGAACTTGGGAAAAATTTTAAATTATTAAAATTTGACAGGAGAGCTAATAATTATAACCTCAACTGTGTATGTATATATATATATATATATATACACTTTTTATTTGTATTTTTGTTTTAAATATATTTTCCCTAAGAGGAACTAATATAAAACAAGACATCTCATGATAGTTTCTGTACCAAATTAAATGTACAAATGTGATTTTATATACATTGAACGCAGATTAAAGTAAAATAAAAAAGTGTATATATATATATATATATATATATATATATATATATATATATATATTCATTCATTTATTTTCTTTTCGGCTTAGTCCCTTTATTAATCTGGGGTCGCCACAGCGGGATGAACCGCCAACTTATCCAGCATATGTTTTATACAGCGGATGCCCTTCCAGCTGCAACCCATCACTGGGAAACATTCATACACACTCATTCACTACGGACAATTTTAGCTTACCCAATTCACCTATACTGCATGTCTTTGGACTTGTGGGGGAAACCAGAGCACCCGGAGGAAACCCACGCGAACACGGGGAGAACATGCAAACTCCACACAGAAATGCCAACTGAGCCAGCCGAGGCTCGAACCAGCGACCTTCTTGCTGTGAGGCGAACGTGCTACCCACCGTGTCGCCCTATATATATATTTTATTTTATTTTATTTTTTTATGCACATGCATATCTATTACACAGAATGACAATGAGATATAATTGAGATAAGATTTTAACTAATTGAACATGCTTTTACATTATTATTTATATTAATTAATTATCAATATTTGATATTATAAATATATTTAAACTATTAAAATAGACTTCAGAAAAAAAGGAAGAATTTTCCCCAGATTTCAAAGGGCCCATCAGTGAAATCAAATCTGCCCTTATTTGAATTTCATTTATTAAATGATTCCAAATATGCCTGGCAAGATTTTGTTTGTGTTGTTAAAATAGTAAAAAAATAAAGTGCATGATAGTCATTATTTTTGTTCTTTCTAGTGCATTAAAAATGTATAATAAAGCTGTATGCTTTTACTTTTTTGATGCTTGAAAACCTCTTTTCATCTTTGACCCATATACTGTTGCTGCCAGCAAATGAAAAGCAACAAAAAATAACAACATTACATATCTTTGAAAAAATACATAATTTGTTTAAAACTAACTCCAAAAATGAAAAGTGAAGTTCATTTTGTGTGATATTTTATTCAGCGGAGCAACGTTAATAACTTTAATGTCCAAATACATTCAAGCCGTCAACATCATCTTTGACTTTGTTCAAATATAATGTTATAACTCTTCAAATAATTACTACACCTACAGTTTTCTTCTGAAAGCTTAAGCACAGCTGGCATACTCTCTGACTGACACATGTCACTGACCCCGAGTGTTAGATGCCAGGAAATGGCACCTGCTGAAGGAGTGGAGGTGGGACAGGGCTTTCCAGGTGAGCTATGTAATTCAAGCCTAAAGCAGCCTTCCTTTTCCCACAGCAGCTATGAATCGACACTTTAGCAGAGCTAATGGCTCACTCCAGCCCTTTCACAGGCAGCCTATTGTGCTATGAAGCGAGCGCAAAGGGAGGGGGGGTATGGTGTAATCCTGAACGTGCCCTGGATCAGTCTGTTTGAATTTCACACCGACATTGATGTGCATGTCCGTCCTCACTGAAGGTCCTCTATGTGCACCGTTCCCAAGAAGACACGCCACAGGATCACATAACTATCACTGGGCCTACCTCGCCGTGTCTGCTCACCCCTGTCAGGAGGTGATACCTGCTACAAAGTGTACAACAAGAATGCAAACTAGTGCACATATGATACATTTACAAGGGCTCTGATAATAAAACTAGTGACCGATTCAGAATTTAATAATGTAGGGAACCACTTGTGTCTGTCAGTGTCATTTAGAGAATGTTGCCATTTTTTTATTGTTGCTAAAATGATTTGTTGGGTTAAAAATCTAAACTAAAATGGATAAATGTGTATGACGTATGGCAAACATTAACATTGGAATGAAGTAGTCAATTCGGAACAGGATCAATATACTATATTTTAATTTATTGCATTTATTTAGTAAGTTAGTTGGTTTACTGAAAATTCCTTTAATCTTCCTGTAGACATATATACTGCATCATGCGGTGTGTATCATGTACACACATAAACTGCATCATGTCTTGGCCAAATAGCATCAAACAGATGCCTACAAATTCTAATTCTACAAATTATTTTGACATTTTAATATATAAATATTGAGGATATTGAGCAAATTTAACATGGATTACATATTATATAATTTATTGTATGATATTATGTTTTTATATTATGCCATATATATTATGCCTATTGTATGTATGGGTCAAAGGTAAAAAGGGGTAAAAAATTAAATTGTATAAAACCTTTATAAAACCATTTTTGTGCACATTAATGTGTAATGTTTATTTTTCTGCAAGCAAGTAAATATACACAAATATTAATAAATAAATAAATATTAATGATAAAATAATAATAATAAAATAACTGTCATACATTTTCATAATGATTTCCAGAAGACCCCTTTTAACTTTCAATATATTTTTAAACTTTTATAATTTGCCAGTGTCTTTCAAATCAAAATGTTTTATTCTTTTGTCAACAAAACAAAACTACAAAAAAACTAAAACAAACAAAAAAATACTATAACATTTTGTATGCTCAATTATTAGTATATATTTTATAATAATTACTGGTCAGAATATGAGTTTAATTTTTAAGACTTGTCTCTGAATGATTATCATTTTACTGTTTTTTTATTACTGCAAAATTATTTGAACATTACTTTTTTTTTTATATTTAAAATCACTTGCGTTAATTTATTCTAATGCAGACTTCTAAATAAAATGTAACATACGGTTGCTTAATTTAGCTTTACCATGCATTACCATGTCAAAAGACAGTATCCTGAGGATTTCAGGAACATCCCTTTGATGTTTTAAAATGCTGCCTTAGTAGCTCACCAGTGTGGTACCTCAACATTCCCACTATAACCTGTCTTGTTTATGAGGGTTTTTATGTGCCCACAACAGCAGTGCCAGCTGTTGTACATGGTACTCAGGGCAGACTGCTGAGATGGCAGCAGCGTGGCACCAGGCGAGCAGAGAGCATATGGCCTGGATGGCGTGACACAGCACACCGAACAGAATGCGATACCGGTGTCTCCCCTGCGGGACTGTCACCATGAGGAGCAGCCCTCCAGACACAAATCCAAAACTACATCAGATCAAACTGTATTTGTGAGCCGAGTGCCTAGGGGAGACTTTTCTTCTGAGGTGTAGCTTGGCAAATCGCCTTGTGTACGGGGGGAAAAAGGGAAAAATGAGAGCGGCTTTACCTCCTTAAGGCCTTCTCCGATCACTTTTCCATTTCATAAGTGACAAATTATCAAGGTTTTTGTTGTTTCTGTTGCTCAAATTGTTTGTACACTTCAGATCCTTTCTAAAAGGAAGTGTGTGCACTCGGACACATTTTTCTTTTCTTTCTTTCCACTTTGCTAGGTGGTTGGAAAACGACAAAGTCAGATCCAAATCTAGCTCATGTTGGCGCTCATTGAATTAGACAAACTCAAGCCCACACCAATGACATTGAAATAAATTGATATAATGACACGAGTTTATGCCTCGCTGTTGTATGAAGTGAAAATCTAGCCCTGTGATTTCAGGCTTTGCACTTTGTATGGCATGTAATGCGATCCTGGACCTGTCAGGGAAAAATAAATCTACTTTTCCTTCTCCGTTTTATGTATGAGCAGTGCTTATGTGTTGCCATGGGTTATTTTAAGAGGGAATGGAAGAGGGTTGCCGGGGTCACCGGTTCAGAGTCCACCTATGTCACGGAGCACAGATAATTGCTCAATGGCCAGAAGGCTTTGATTGGCTGCGCGGCTGCTGTCTCGGTGGACGCTGAATGCGTTCGGTTCAGGAAGAGAGGAGTGGGCGGACGGGTTCATATATCAGGAATTTTTTACTCCCTCTCTCTCGTTCTCTGTCTTTACCTTCATTGAGGTCATGAAAGCAAAGAGGGTCACTCAAAGTTCAGTTTGAAGTGGGTCATCGCTGAGCACAACAACTGTGCTTTTTGCTGACAGAACAACCTTTTGCAGGCGTGGGTTAGTGCAATAATTCTCATAGATGCAAGAAATTTTGAAAAGGTGTTTGTTTTTATGCATGTCAACAAGACATTTGGCCTGGTATGTTTGTTAGGACCAACTTTTTAAGCACTGTATGAGCTGGAATGGATGCACTGTTGATTTCCCTTATTTCTCTCATATATTTGCTGCTTTGGAATTTCGGACTCCAACCGGCATTCGGTAATCAAATCTATTCTGACACACTTTCATGCTAGTCTACCCGCCGCTGAAGCTTTTATTGTACCCCTGTACAAGTCTTATGTGAGGAAATTGCTCCAGGTTATGTTCAACACCTTTTATTTCCCCCACCCTCAGTAGTCTGGCTTTTGATTGCATAGGCTTCCTCTTGAACCTCCAGTGAGGCTCCAGGTTGTGGTATCTGGGAGGGAAAACTGAACCGCTGTTAGTGCCAGGTGGAATATTCCAGAAGACCCGAGGCAGATGTGCAGTTGCTTGTTTTTCCCACAAAGCATCAGATCTTGCTTTCGAGCGAGCCATGGGGCTTGATGTGACGTTAGTGTGCGTTAGTGACAAGCCGAGAAGCACCCTGCTCATGTATGCACGGTAGCCTTGTAGTGCCATTACCAGCCTCTTCTGGTGCAGTAAGTCGCACGGTGATGCGAGCCCGATCTGGCACGGTTGAGCTGAGTGTCATGCTGCAAAGTCCTCTTTTTCCCACTTTCCCTTTCTGCTCTGTCAGTTAAAGGAACAAGCCGAGAGCGGACGCAGAGGTGTTTGCCATGCCAGACGGCTCTGCAGTCTCGGCAACAAATCGCGGCCCCCGGGTTGAGGAGCCGATTGTTTCTCCTTTCTCTTCGGAGTCTTTGCCTCGCCTGCGAGTTTACATGACCCTTCAACTCTGTTTCCACACAGGCTGTTGAGTTGTGCTCACAGGCTTCTGTGTGTGCTGTGAAAAAGGTAGCTTTGTCACCGGGGTTGCTCTGGTGGGATGTTGAGTTCAACAGGCCTAGCAGAAAAAAATACAAAAGTGCCTGTTTCTGTGCTGGCCAGCTCATTGCTGTGCATAAAGTGAAAACTGCCAGAACACCAACTTCATTAATCAGCCTGAAGATGAAGAATTGTGGTTTTGACTGGGTTAGCGTTGTCAGCAGGACTAATGTTGAACATTTTATCCCCAGTGGTTCTGAATTTTTTTGAATGGAATTTTAAATCATGCTCCTGTCAGAAGTTAAGATTCTGAATATCTCATCGTTTTTACATCTTCATCCTTTGAGTCCTTTTTTAAAGTAAGTGTAATGCATTCCGTATTCTGTCAAGCGACCTTTTCTTTTTGTCATTATTAGGAATTAAGGAAAATCTTGACTTTTATTATGCTCTCATTGAAACTTTGGTCAAGTGAGCGAAGCACAATGAATATTTCTGCATGAAAAATATCCTTCAGAGAGGGATCAAATTAAAGTTTTGCTGCATGCTGTGACCTCATTTCATGACATTTCCAAGCCGTTCTCTGTTTAATGGCATAAATATACGGCTTTCTGGCAAGTTGTGATTTATTTTGCTCTGAGACATACTTGTGGTCACAGTTTGCTATAAAGAATATACTAGTGTAAATGCAATGGCCATAGATCAAAATAAACAAATCCCTGATGTCTTATCAATGTCCTTCCTGTTGGGGAAAGAATCCCAACTTGCCTTTCCAAAAGGAAAATATATCATCAGATAAATGGTCCCTAGGAATTGGATGCCAAGGACAAGCTAAACCACTTCCAAGCAATGTTCCCCGGTCTGGGCGCGCCCATAGCAAGCAGTAATGAATGGAAAGTGTATTGTGTCAGTGAAAAACGGGAGAACCGTCAGGAAGAAATATGCCTTTCATCCCACATGGCATAATCAGAGCCTGCCATATTTCTGAGCAGTGGTTATAGTGTTCCTTTGAGCCCGGCTTTTAAAGTAAGGAAAGTGTGGACAATAATGTAAAGAATAATACAGAGCAGTTTCCATTGAGATGACTGTCAGAGTGCTGTTAGGCTGTCAGGCCCTCCCATGGGGAGGCAGGGTCAGGCTGTCAGTCAGAGCTGATTGACACTTGAGAGGTGTGAGAGATCAAAGCCTCTATCAGCGAGACAGGCTAGAAAATAGGTGCGATGGCTGAGGAATTGCTGAGAGTTTGGCAATGAATGATGCGACGTGACGTGAAGGTGAAGTGTCTGTAACATGCCTGCTCGCTTTCTCTCGTATCGTCCAAAATCTGCAATGTTCATGCATTCAGGTTCGTAGCTACAGTTACAAAGCAGAATCACTTTAGGTTAAGCTGTTGAATGGGATATGAAGTATGGGTGAAATACTTTTTATGGTTTTTGATGGTACCCTCAGACATGTCAAGAGTCATCTTCCTGCACCCTGCTGGAAAATCCAGCTTAGGATGGTGACTTTATGTTGGAAAATTGTATATGTTGTAAATCGCTAATCCAGTTATTTTATTTAGCAATCCAAGCTGGAAGACCGAAGGTGTCCAATCCATGTCCCCGACCTCAGTCTTTAGGATTAGTAGAAACATCCAACCAACTAAGTTGGAGCTAAACAAGGGGTGCTTTCAGAGTGTAGCCCAAGGCCTTGTCAAACACATCAGCCTGTGGTTTTAAAGCAATCCTGAAGATATTGACTACATTTATCAGATGTGTGACATGAGTGGTGGAACTAAACTTTGCATGGCAGTGGCCCTACAGGACCAGAGTTGCCTTTCACTAAGCTAAACTTAACACCAACTTGGTCATACAGTAGAAAGATTGGACGACCTTGTGGATGATCATCATAGTCCAGTGACAAAGTTTAAGGTGGTCAAGTAGGATTTGTGAACTTAATTGAGCATTTTAATAGCTTGGAACAGCTAGTAACCAAATCCATGCTCCAAAACATAGCTAATGCCATGAGGAAAATATTATTTATCTATTTTTTTTGTCACCATTATTATGATATTGCAAACCCTTGTTTCAGCCTTAGGGCCAATTTATACTTTTGTGTTGTGTGCACATGGTAGGGCTGGTGTAACCTTTGCGCAGTCGCATACCACTCACCGTACCCTGTCGCAGACGCTGATGCACACCTCTCAAAAAATGTAACTACATATTGCAAAAGCAGAGTGTGCAAGATCTGTGATTGGTACACTTGGTGACGAGTTTGGGCGACGAGTTTCTATATGCACTGGGGCAGAGGGAGGCCGGTGGTATGAGGTGTTGAGTCTGTTTTTTGTCTATTTTTTTTATGATTAATGTTGTTGAACATTCACCTGTTTCCACCCCTTTCCTCCTTGAATAAGCAAGAGTTTAAGCTACTGCTACAGTAGCATTACACACATTTCTGGCATAAAACCAAAACATCGGTAAAGTAACTTGACAAAGGGGAATATAGAAACCCTACTGCCTAATAGCATTTCAAAAGTGTTATTGCAAAAGCAACACATACAGGACACAGAGGTATAAATGCTCACAACGGTGTTGGCTACACACAAGTTATGCGCCTAGGGGTATGGCAATCAGAAGTTTAATCAAACTTTAAGCAAACTTTAGACATCAAAGACCATGGACTGATGGCCTAATATAGCTTGCACAAAATGGAACATTTCAGAAGCTTAAAAATCATTTAATTCTTGCTTAATTTAGATGTGTGTTGCATTCTTTAACAGTGTATCTTGAAACTAAACCACAATGGTTTGAACTGCTGTAAAATTCAAGACGCAGTCTCTTGATGACCACCAAACACAATGTTCTTGAGTACATTTTTATTTATTATTATTATTTTTATTTTTATTTTTATTTTTTATTATTATTATTTTTTTTTTACATGGGTCCACTATTGTAGGGGCTTTACTTGTATGGGCATTTTCATGTCCCCAAACATGACAAACTCTTATTGTTTACTACATGCCACTCAGGCAGCCTCTTCGACGATTGTTGCCAATATAAGCTGCAGATCTTCTGCCATGATTCTAAAGATCTACCTTTCTATCTAGACCCCTCCTGCACTGAATGCAAATGGTATTTAGCAGAATGTCCCACCTGCTCTTTCCCATCCCCTTTCATTGTGGCAAAGAGCAGCTTGGAGTCATTGTTGAGTGATCTCTTTCTTTGAAGCAGGATTTTCCAGAAGGCTAGTCAAATCTGATGGCTTTGTTAAGAGAAATTGCTCTGTGACATTGTTCTGGACTTGCTGTTAGGATGGATGAAGGCCCGAGAAATCGTGATCCCGCCTGTCTTCGCCTCTTAACGCCACTCCATCTCTCCTTCCAGTTTTCCGTATGCCTGTTTCTTAATCCATCCCCTTACTCCTTCTGTTTTATTAGTCTTGACAGAGGCTTGATTCAAATAAGCCTGCAGTGTGGGCATTGCCAGCGCACAACGTAAATTGAATCACAAAGGAGAAAGATTTTCTAATAGGGAAACAAATTAGCACCTAGACCCTTCTCTATGCAATTATTTCTATTACTTGTTTCTGGAGGCACCAGGAGATGTGGAAAGCAGGTTTAACATCCATTTGTTTTAATTTTTCCTTAAGGAAAACCAATTATGAAAGGTTACTGCTTATCAGCGGCTCATACAGACACAATTCCTTTTGTCTAAAAGATTAATATCTTATGTTTACGTGAGTGAGGATCACGCAGGCGTTTTAGGCCAGTTCTGCATTGTGTGTGCTTTTGAAGGTGATAGGCTTGCTTTTATTGAGCATAAAAGTGTTTGTAATGCCATTTTTTGCTGATGCCTTTCTTTCATTAAGCTTTAATTGATATTAGGATTTGTTGAAGTCCATTATCAATCTTTATCTGTGTGCTTTGCAAAGACATTGATCAATGAAAATGCTTTCCTTTGCTGACTGTATTGGACATTGTGGAGCAGTCACTAGTTGGGCCATTAAATAGCCTCTGTGCACCACGATCAATAAGGCATTGAAATAAAAAAAAAAAAGATGAAATTACTTTTTTGTTCTCCTTTCTCAATGAAAAGAAGTTGTAAGTCCACGCTCCACATTGCAACTTTTTTTTCTTCTTTTAGCCAAAATAATTCCTTAAAAAGTGAAAACAACCTCTCACAATGTTTTTTTTTAAATTGCTCAAGCCTTATTAAAATTCCTCTGAAGTTTATACATATCACTACATCAAATACATCATAAATTATAAATGTTTCACATAGCAGTCTTGCAGCTGTAGCCCCCGGGATCCTTAAAAACGGCTCCTGTCTGAATAAGTGTGAGTGTTTGTGAGTACATGCGCCTGTGTGTGTGAACTTTGGTAGACAGGCCAAGCGAAATTGGAGTAATGCGCTTCTCCATCTTTTATCATTCACATTGCATAGCGCTAAATGAAAACTAATAAACATCTCCAACCTCGTGGTCTACTTTGAAATTGTGTTTGTTGTTTCGGTTATTGAATTCACTGATGTAATATTAATGCTGGGAAGCGGTTTTGTAGCGATCTGTCCTCTGCAGGCATCTTTACACATAATCATAAGTAACACACATGTCGGTATCGGGTTGTTCTGAGTCATTTGAGCTGGAGAGCAGCTTTTTTTTTAATCTCCGAATGGAAACAGGGTAGTGGAAATGCAAGCAAACAGAGACTAATGACATATAACTAGAGTTAGTAAACAAAAGCCTTGGACAAGCATTGAAAGAGAACCAAGTCTTAGTTCCTTAATGGAAACCAAGATGACTGGAATCAGTCTGTTGATGACAACTGGTTTTAAGTTGGATTTGTGAATATGACGTGATAGCTGCATAGATGAATTATATTGTTATGAATTATGTTTGAAGGACTGGAAGACTGGACGAGTCCCCACTACAAGCCGTGTCCAAACATTTCTTTCTGTTTCCATAACATACGTTGTTCTTAGTCTATTATCAACAGCTGTTATGTCAGCCATTAGAAGGTTAATGGAAATGACATGCCCTGTGAGAGATTTTCAGGGCCTCCCTTTGTGGAAACATGCCTGCTATAATACACTTAATATCATTTCATTATGTGAGCATATACAGCTTCAGCAGACTAAAAGACTTTTGACAGATGGTTTTATGACTCTTAAAGGAATAGCTCAGAAAATAATAGGTAAAAAAGTGTCATGTTTTTATTATTATTATTATTATTATTATTATTATTATTTCTTCTACTTGCTTTATTTGCTGTTATACTACTACTACTACTACTACTAATAATAATAATAATAATAATACTTATTGTTACTATTATTATTATTATTATTATTATTATTATATTCTTGGTTTATTTGCCATTGTACTACTACTACTACTACTACTAATAATAATAATAATAATAATAATAATAGAAAATAATAATTATAATAATAATATTTATTATTATTATTATTGTTATTATTATTATTATTATTATTATTATTTTCTATTATTATTATTATTATTATTATTATTATTATTATTATTATATTCTTGGTATATTTGCCGTTGTACTACTACTACTACTTCTACTACTACTAGAAAATAATAATAATAATAATAATAATAATAATAATAATAATAATAATAATTATTATTATTATTATTATTATTATTATTATTATTGGTTTATTTGCCATTGTACTACTACTACTACTACTAATAGTAATAATTATTATTGTTGTTGTTGTTGTTGTTGTTGTTGTTATTAGCAAGGTAGGAACAAAATATGTAAATTGTGTTATTTTTAATGCTGTTGTAGATCTAAAGTAATATTTTTTAAAATTATATTTCAAATTAAAATTTAAAAAGTGCAAATGAAAAGAACAATATGCTGAAAAAAAGTTAAATGAAAAAAAAAGATTATATATATATTATTTTTAATAATTATTTGTAATTCATGTAAAACATGTATTTACTTAAGTAAAATGACACTAACAAATATTTCAAAATTAACTGTCCTTTAAATTAAAAAGTGAAAATTCGAAGGAAGTTATGTTAAATAAATAAATAAACAAATAAACAAACATATAAATAAAGATAAATATTATTCAGAGGTCTCCTGCAATGTCTGTGTCAAAGTGAGTAGTTCTCTTAAAATGTCAGATAATTTAACCTTTTTATGACGAGCCAAAGTTAGTTCAGGTTGTAAAATATCATGTGGTGTGAGACTCCAAAAAACTGGTATGACACCCATGAGACAGGAGTGTGAATAATGTTAGGATTTAAATTTTTTTGATGAACTGTCCCTTTAAGGCGGACAGAACACATTGTAAAATTGTAATGAACAGGCCCAATCACTCTATATGCATTGGGAATAATAAACACCTCTCTTTATTTGATTTTCCTTCACAACCCCAGTCAATCCCGACATGCCCTTGGAGTTCAGTGTGTGTTATAATAAATTACTGTAGACACATGACGTCAGTTGACCTGCTCCAGGTCTGGACGGTGATGGTGGGGAGTGCGGGGGCTTCTGAAGGCGTGAATAAATAGCTGTTCCTCATTTATGCTTGTCAGGAGTTTTAGCTGAGGGCCGGACTTCACACTGTGTCTGTTTTGCCTTGAGAGAGATGATTTATTCGTCTTGGTCGAGCTGAGGTGCTGCAGCTGTTTGTTGGACAGATAGTTTTACAGAGGCTTACGTTAAATAAGCCTGGCTTGCTGACACGTCCATTCCCACCCTCGCAGATCAGCCGCAAGAATCAACTGCTTAGCATGATCCCCAAAAAACTAACTCTCAAGTACAAAGCTCTGTCTACTTGGCCCGCAGTTCTAAAGCGAATCGTGCCTGGAAATGCAGGCCAACTGTTACACTCTGAGACAAAGGTGTGAGAGTATGAATGTCAGCATGTGCACAGTGGAAGACGTTAGAAAATCAGCAGATCCAAGAAAAGTTAGTTTATTTGTTGCTCATTTTGGCAACATCCTTTCATTGTGTCTCTGGCAGGCTGGCTGTCTGTCTCTGTCATTTGGTCCATCAGTTTATCAATTGTTTGCTCCTATAATTGTTTTGTTGTTGTCTCTTTCTGTTTTTCATCCATCCACCCATCCATCCATGAATACATACAGTATATCCACACATACATACATCCATATATGCACACATACATACATCCACATCCATCCATCCATCCATCCATCCACCTGTAAGTCAATTTATCCTTCCATC